>JASAOG010000028.1:2222500-2225000 GCA_030265305.1 Biomphalaria pfeifferi
ATACATACATACATACATACATAGTTACATAGATAGATAGATAGATAGACAGATAGATACATACATACATACATAGTTACATAGATAGATAGATAGATAGACAGATACATACATACATACATACATACATACATAGTTACATAGATAGATAGATAGATAGACAGATACATACATACATACATACATACATACATAGTTACATAGATAGATAGATAGACAGATACATACATACATACATACATACATACATAGTTACATAGATAGATAGATAGATAGACAGATACATACATACATACATACATACATACATAGTTACATAGATAGATAGATAGACAGATACATACATACATACATACATACATACATAGTTACATAGATAGATAGATAGATAGACAGATACATACATACATACATACATACATACATACATAGTTACATAGATAGATAGATAGACAGATACATACATACATACATACATACATACATAGTTACATAGATAGATAGATAGACAGATACATACATACATACATACATAGTTACATAGATAGATAGATAGACAGATACATACATACATACATACATACATACATACATAGTTACATAGATAGATAGATAGACAAATACATACATACATACATACATACATACATACATAGTTACATAGATAGATAGATAGACAGATACATACATACATACATACATACATACATACATACATAGTTACATAGATAGATAGATAGACAGATACATACATACATACATACATACATACATACATACATACATACATACATACATACATACATACATACATAGTTACATAGATAGATAGATAGACAGATACATACATATATACATACATACATACATAGTTACATAGATAGAAAGATAGACAGATACATACATACATACATACATACATACATACATACATACATACATAGTTACATAGATAGATAGATAGACAGATACATACATACATACATACATACATAGTTACATAGATAGATAGATAGACAGATACATACATACATACATACATACATAGTTACATAGATAGATAGATAGACAGATACATACATACATACATACATACATACATACATACATAGTTACATAGATAGATAGATAGACAGATACATACATACATACATACATACATACATAGTTACATAGATAGATAGATAGACAGATACATACATACATACATACATACATACATACATACATACATACATACATACATACATAGTTACATAGATAGATAGATAGACAGATACATACATACATACATACATACATACATACATACATACATAGTTACATAGATAGATAGATAGACAGATACATACATACATACATACATACATAGTTACATAGATAGATAGATAGACAGATACATACATACATACATACATACATACATACATACATACATACATACATACATACATAGTTACATAGATAGATAGATAGACAGATACATACATACATACATACATACATACATACATACATACATAGTTACATAGATAGATAGATAGACAGATACATACATACATACATACATACATACATACATACATACATACACAGTTACATAGATAGATAGATAGACAGATACATACATACATACATACATACATACATACATACATACATAGTTACATAGATAGATAGACAGATACATACATACATACATACATACATACATACATACATACATACATACATACATAGTTACATAGATAGATAGATAGACAGATACATACATACATACATACATACATACATAGTTACATAGATAGATAGATAGACAGATACATACATACATACATACATACATACATACATACATAGTTACATAGATAGATAGATAGACAGATACATACATACATACATACATACATACATAGTTACATAGATAGATAGATAGACAGATACATACATACATACATACATACATACATACATAGTTACATAGATAGATAGAGAGACAGATACATACATACATACATACATACATAGTTACATAGATAGATAGATAGATAGACAGATAGATACATACATACATACATACATAGTTACATAGATAGATAGATAGATAGACAGATAGATACATACATACATACATACATACATACATACATACATAGTTACATAGATAGATAGATAGATAGACAGATAGATACATACATACATACATAGTTACATAGATAGATAGATAGATAGACAGATACATACATACATACATACATACATACATAGTTACATAGATAGATAGATAGATAGACAGATAGATACATACATACATACATAGTTACATAGATAGATAGATAGATAGACAGATACATACATACATACATACATACATACATAGTTACATATATAGATAGATAGACAGATACATACATACATACATACATACATACATACATAGTTACATAGATAGATAGATAGACAGATACATACATACATACATACATACATACATACATAG
>JASAOG010000028.1:4872500-4897500 GCA_030265305.1 Biomphalaria pfeifferi
AATCAGGTCCTCTCTGCTATGTTAGTTGAAGCAAGTTGGTGCCTAATCTGGTCTTTCAAGAGTTTCAGTAGGGCATTTCTGTTATGACGACCAAATTTCAGCAGGCTTTCAACTCACCAAAAAAGACTACTTTTGCATACGTTCGTCCCCCATACGAGATACGTGCCCTGCCCAGCGTAACTGTCGGATTTATAAGAAGTCCCTCTGTCCATACCGGCGTTCGGAAGGACATCGCTGTTTGTAGTGTGGTCTTGCCACCGTATGTCCAAGATCATGTAATATAAATATCGTCTTTAAATTTCAAGACATTAAATTTCAATATCGTCAATGACTATTATAACATTTTTAGAAGAGTTTAACAGAGGAGCTCCCACTTCAGTGTCGCCACTGCATGAATACATCATAGTGCACAACTGTTGAATAAAATTAATGGACATGAGTGAATGTTCCTGCTCGCCTAAATGTATAAAGAAATGCGGGGCCTTTTACAGCCAGCGGGTTATTGAATTCCATCTTTACATAATTATTTTTAATATTATTATTTAGCACGGGACGACATAAGCAATAGCATAGGAAAGTCGCCTCTGTTTGTTCATCACTAATAATAATAGACTCATTTTATATTTTTGTATTCTCATATTGTTGAGTTACTTTTAGAAGCAGTAGGCATTGTGTAGATGGTATGTGTTAGGATTGTCATTGATTTATGTAAGGGTATCGGCTTAAATTTAGAACCGGACGTTAGACGAACGTTTGTTATTAAAGGATATTTTACAAATAAAACAAGAACCTAACAATAAGTTGCTAATTTACCTTAGTTTGATCAACTGTGGACTATGCGTCGTCTGTTTGGGACCACTCAACTCAAGAAAACATAGCGAAACAAAAACCAAACGCTAAATAGAGCCGCGAGATTCATAGCAAAGGAATTTTCCAGTTTGTTTAGAGTAACACCATTAGTAAAATCACTAAAGTCGGAGACACTTCGGGGCAGAAGAATAAAAGTAAATAGCTATAAAAAAATATGTATATATAAAAACTAAACTATAACTTACAAATAGAAAAACAAAACGTAATGAATTACTCAGAAAGACACAAAGATAAAGGCACATTTCTTATTGAACAAATTCGTACAAGTGCTCCTTTTTCCCCTAATGCCATTAAAGAATGGAATGGGTTGCCTGAATTAGCAAAGAAAACCAACGACTTAGCAGAGTTTAACGGACTAAGGGAACACCATTAATCATTAGTAATCCCTCAATTTAAGGACAGTTGACGACAGAAAACTAAAATGTAAAGGAACAATAAAACATAGAAGTCTGACTCATAACTTAAAAATAACAAAAACACAACCAATCAAAATACACAAATATAGAGGCACATCTCTTATTTCACATGCTAGGACAATTTCGTAAAAATGTTCCTTTTTTCCTTAGTACCTCTAAAACATGAAATGGGTTACTTGAAACAGTAAGGAAGACCAATGACAGTAGGACTTCAGACTGTTTAACATGTAAGACTAAATAAACACATGGATACTCGTATGGACGTAGTTTTCTTTTTTTTTTTGAAGGTACGTCTGTAATTTATAAGATATCTAAGATTTTGGAAGCCAGGTAGAGTTCAGTCAACAACTGTATGGTTTGCTTAGTTAATGCTGTGTGTCTTTAGGATTAATTTAACATGCGATTGTTGTTCATTACAAAGAAATAAGTAACGGTTCTGGTAATCGAACACTTTTGGAAAGGACACTTCAGTCATAATATCCGGCTGGTCCGATTACACGAACGTTTTCAACTTTTTTTGCATTCTATCCACATAAGAGGCTGGTTGGTTAAGCAGTGGTTCGATAAACCGGATCAACCTTTAGATTACAAAAAGAAGATGCAGGTTATGTCTGTAACAGCTTTTATGCTATTATGTCTACAATGCGCTAAATCTACACCTCTCGACTGTAAGGTTGTAAATATTTTTAATCTGGTATCTTTTGTCGATGTTAGTTGGGCAACCAAGGGAAGATAAGATATTCATTGTATCTTTCCATGTGGGAGGCGCGGTGGCTGAGCGATAAAGCGCTTGGCTTCTAACCGAGGGTTTCGGGTTTGAATCCAGGTGAAGACTGGGATTTTGAATTTCCACTCATCTATAATGGGTACCTGACATTAGTTGGGGAAAAGTAAAGGCTATTGGTTGTTGAGCTGGACACATGACACCCTCGTTAAACGTGGGCCTCAGAAGAAGCTGACTTTTACATCATCTGCATCCTAGATTGCAAGGTCTGAAAAGGTACTTTACTTTAACTTACTTACTTCCCATGTGACTTTTAGACCATCCAGGGGGCGATGTGGCTGTGTGGTTAAGCGCTTGACTTCCGGTGAAAAGGATTTTGTCTGAAAGGGGAACCTTTTTATAGACCGCCCAAATACTTTGCGGCTTCTTCTCTCACTGAACTCATTCGGTTTTCAACCATGCACTGAAGGCTTTTGTTTCGTTGTTTTTTTCGACGACGTACCAGCGGTGTGTGTGTGTGTGTAGCCTACATTTCAAAATGGAAGAAGGTCAAAATAACAAATAAAAAGATTTTAGAAGGTAATGTGCACTTTATTACGCAAAGACCTTTTTATTTTTTAATTCTTAACACACTAATGTTCTATAAGTATTTCTACTTCTGCAACTTTAGGCTCTTCATAGACCTGTTATCCAAAGACCCGGATTCATGAAAGCTAACATTTTGAATTAGTTTTTAAAAAGTATAATAAAAATAAATTTATATACTTTGAATATAAACATATGTTCCTGGTTCAGACGTAACGGAGGCAGCCAGGTCCAGGAAAGGGTTAACTCTGTAAAGTTGACATGACCTTGTCGATGTTATCCATGTTGTGGCTGTGCAATAGATTTTTAATCTACGTTGCAAACATTCCTTCAAGCAGGAGTACGAATTGTTGACCTTTAAATTGACTAGTGACAGACCTGTAAGAGTCATATTTGGAATTCTTCTAAAGGTGTTCTCTTCGAGGATGGAATTTCTTGCTAGTACTTCCATTTCACAAATATGTAAATAATCGCTGACATCAAGCCTGTGAATATAGTTAATTAATTGTGAAACAATTTTAAATAAATAATTATTCACAATTGCTCTGACTGGGTGCCGACTCTAATACCAAATGTTCGATTTGTAAAAAAAATTAAAATTAAATTGAAATTACCTCATAACAATACGCACAAATCTGCCTACAATAGGAACGGGACAAGTAAAGTTGAATGTGCTAGGGCCCAGTGGATTAGTTTGATAGTAGCAGACTTGACCAGTTACTTTAGGAAAGCTGTCAAGTTGTCTTGGATCAGTTTGAAAGATTTCAATAGAGAAATTTCTCAAACGTAAAGCCATTTGTTCATTCATGTAAACATCTTGCCTGTAAAAGTGGGAAGGAAAAAAAAACGTATCGACCTGTAAAACTTGAGAAATCGTGAGCTCCCAGAGATCTGGTTGATGTACAGTGTAGAGACAGTAGAGTTTAGTACGGCAGTACGGTGATGTACAGTGTAGAGACAGTAGAGTTTAGTACGGCAGTACGGTGATGTACAGTGTAGAGACAGTACAGTTTAGTACGGCAGTACGGTGATGTACAGTGTAGAGACAGTAGAGTTTAGTACGGCAGTACGGTGATGCACAGTGTAGAGACAGTAGAGTTTAGTACGGCAGTACGGTGATGCACAGTGTAGACAGTAGAGTTTAGTACGGCGGTACGGTGATGTACAGTGTAGAGACAGTAGAGTTTAGTACGGCGGTACGGTGATGCACAGTGTAGAGACAGTAGAGTTTAGTACGGCAGTACGGTGATGTACAGTGTAACATTTGTAGTAGTTAATAGTGTTGCCAATTGTGTAGTATTGGGCTGTTATCTATTCATTAAAGTACCACTATATTTAGGAACTCTTGTTGTCAAGTTCTTGTATAAGACGTGTTGTATGTTGAGCTCTGATTAGGAGAGAAAGAGAGAGAAGCGTAACAATATAAAACATAATAATAATGGTAATGTATTCGAATCCGAATATTGCGGACAATAGATGTGTTTCACATTACCACGAAAATCCCATTACGCCCTGCATATTTATCAACATCTGCTTTTGATGCAAAGTCATTGTCTGCAGGAAATCTATTTAAGTTTTCGGCTTCTGCGTCTGTCTCCCGTAAGGGCTTTTCTTTGGGACTCAAATGTGTGTTCCGTGGTTTTCGTGCTTTCATGTATAAAACATAGACCAGTGGATATTTCACAAATGCTTTAGATCTAAAGCTTAATAAAGCACCTCGATCATGTAACACGTGTAGTCTGTGTTGCCCTGAAAAAAAAGGGGGGGGGGGGATATATCAGTTTCAGACCTATGTGTCATGGGTCACAAGATTGCAATAATAAAAAATAAATAATAATAATATTAATAAACGTCCGAGTTAAATGAAGGCGATCCAATGCGAATTCATTATGTCAAGTGGTAAGATGTTTAGCAAGAAAAACATTAAATATACATTTTAAAAAAAGACAATATCTCCTTAATACAAATTATAGAGCGACCGGTTTTCTATTAATAACTAATGAATGTTCAATTAAAATTTTTTTTTCTAGTCTTTCTTGATGGTTGTACAGTTCAAATATCAAACCAATGAAAAATGCATACATTTGCTATTTTTTTCATTTCCAAACTCAAGATCTAATTAAGATCTACCTTAGAATTTCCTGATATTTTGGATCTAAAAGTAGAACCTGAGCTAGCCAGGAAAACCAGTGACTTGACAGAATTTAAGTCATTGGTAAATATGCATACTAAATGCATGACGCATACGGGCGAAATGACTCTGGATCAGAAGAATGTTTATTTATGGACATTGCTATAATCTAGAGGCTAGTTTCGCTTGGTGCGTTATCGCTAGGCGGTGGTGTCGAATCCGAAGTCACAGGTTCGGGCCTCGGTCGCGCATGCCCTTATTTTCGTAGCATTTTAATTCACTACTTTCTCTCTTAAAAACTTGGTCCCTGATGCTGTTATTTATTGATGTTTAATATATGTGTGTATCATTAGTTTCAGCACCTAGCTTCAACTCTATGTTTAGGTTTACAGCATTATTGCTCGTTACCACTGAAGCTTCTATATGTAATGTGTTTATGTTGTCCACTTGTCTTTGTGAGAGATATACAATTAGAAAGAGCCATCGTTTGTCTAATACATACCTAACGGCTGTCTGTGTCGGCTCTATGGAAGTTGTTAGTGAACGGATGCTGCGGGGGTGGGGGAGAGGCCAGCTGGGGCTTGTGACCTTTGACCACTGGGGTAGTAATTTGCATACGGGCGAAATGACTCTGGATCAGAAGAATTTTTTTTATGGACATTCCGATGGTCTAGAGGCTAATTTCGCTTAGTGCGTTATCGCTAGGCGGTGGTGTCGAATCCGGAGTCACAGGTTCGGGCCTCGGTCGCGCATGCCCTTATTATCGTAGCATTTTAATTCACTACTTTCTCTCTTAAAAACTTGGTCCCTGGTGCTGTCATTTATTGATGTTTAATATATGTATGTATCATAAAAAAAATACTAACACTTTTATCATTAAGAACTCTATTAAATATCATCATTTTTGTTTTCTGTTACTCCACTCAGCTTCTACAGTTTTATTCAATAAAAGAATTTTATTGATGAGAAAATAGACAATCTGGTATTTAAAAATATTTTTACAAAAATATTACCTGTTGGTCAGTTGTATTTTTTCAACCACAAACTGACCACGTAAGTCCACCATCCACCATGGAATGAGCTCTTGACCTGTGTGTTGGCAGTGGTCATTCAACAGATCTCCGTCAGCGTTCCCATCAACTCCCTTATAGGCGTCAAATGTTTCAAATGTAGAACTTTGTATCGCGTGTTTAAACAGAGCAGCATTGTAGAGATCAGGGGAGGCCACTAGCGTGTTTGTCACCAAAATATAGTAAAGGAATACTTCCATATGATTTACCGTTCTCTCTCCAGTGAAATTAACGACAAATAGCCCCTTTGAAATATACAAAATATGTGGGGATATATTTCAAATAATAATTGTTTTATTTGTTAAAAATATCTACAAACTTTCAAGAGTCGTGGCTCTGGGACTCTTTAAGAACATAAATAAAATATTAGACTGGTGAGAAATAGTTTTGCTGACACAGCCAACCAAAGGTTTTGATGTCAAAACAAAATGTAACACTTAACTCAATAATTCCTTTCTGATTGCTCGCTGGTTTAGCATTATCCAGGCTAGTGGTTCTCACTGTTTTTACCTATATCTAATGACAATATCAAGTTTCTCTAGAAGTTAAAATGCAGTTGGAAATTATAAAACTCGAATTTATAATTTCTTGAATACAAATGAATTACATTACTTCTGAATGGCATATACATACTAATTTTTTTTCATACTTTTTGACTAACCTGTGACAGCAGCTGTGTATCGAGGGTTGTCCTCTTTAGTCACACAAGAAGGTTGCAAAGAGAAGACATTCATCCTCTAGACGTAAAATGGCACAAGTAGCTAGATACCGAGGACCATCGACCTCCAATATATTCATAACAAAAGCTATTGATTTCGCTTGATGGTTACAAAAGCATTCTTTAAGTAGTTGTGTTTTCGAGTAACAATATCTCAGCAAAAGAAGTTTTAATACAAATTTGTGTTGTTTTTTTAATGAAGCGAAAGAAACAGATGCAGACCACTGAACAACAATGAAATGAAAATGTAAATAATTGTATTGCATTGTCTACCTTTGTATTGTTACATGAAATGCTGGCATCTCGACAATAAATACGTTTGTGATTGTTGTTTTACATTCTTGATGCATAAGCCTAAGATTGCTTTAACAAACTAGCATTGAGTATTACTTTTTTTTTGTTCAATATCACTCTATGCTCGAGATACTTTTGAAGGTGGTTAAGCGCTTTGCTTCCGAACCTTGAGTTCGAATCTCGGTGAAGACTGGGATTTTGAATTTCGGAATTTTTACGAAGTCTCTGAGCTTACCCAACTCTAAGGGTACCTGACTTAAGTTGGGGAAAGTAAATGCGGCTCGTCGTTGTGCTGGTCACATGACTTACGATTTTCTAAAAGTTCAGTAGAGCGAAACATCTTTCTACCAAAATGGAACTTTTTTTTTCTCATAATGTATTTTATTATCTTAAAGAAAGTAGAAAGCTGGCCGGATCGAACATACCGATACGTTAACAAAGAAAAGATTTTGTTGATTAGGTATTCCCCATTGGAGTAGTGGCGTGGTTAAGGTGGGGGGAGGAGGAAGGAATATTACAACATTCCCCCCCCCCCCCCCCCACGGAATGATTGTTTTTTACATTAAATATTAAATATTACGCAAAATGCAGGGGCCCCCAAAGAGTGAAGCCCCACCGTGGCCCCCAATGATGGAAAATTCCTAGCTACGCCCCTGCATTGGAGATTTTCATCCATGGAAGCCAAGCTTTTTGGTGTATCCGGTCCACAAAATACAGGAAGTGTTGCTAAGCTAGGTTGTTGTTATTTTTTTAAATCCTATAACTATTTGTGTACACCTTTTAGCTCTACAGACAACATTTTGTCTACGATCTCCACTTTGTAGATATTATTTAATTGGCAACATTGAAGTTCAATTTAATGTTAGGGTTAGGGTCCTTGACATTGTTTAGTTTATCGTGAAAATGTCCAACATGTCAAACTTGTTAAGTGACTTTCACCTGATCTTCTGAGGTGTCGCAAAAATTAGATTAAAGATTATATCTATCTATATATATCTATATATATAATTCTCTTCTTCCATAAACAGTTTGGACGAGCAAGAAGTAAAGGAAAGATCACTCTTTTATTTCTGCGGACTAGAGTTATCCAACTTTAATGGCGAAAAAAAGAGGGTAGGGGGAACAAGTATTATTCACCCTTCACTAAATAGCAGGGCAGGACTTAATCTATGTGACCAAGAAGTCATGGAAAGATCACTCTTAGTCGGACTGGAGTTATCATAAGTAACTTTAGTGATATGGATAGAAAGTGAAAATTAAGAGTTTGTATTAGAAAATAAATTCGGTCTTTGCATTTTATTCATTCCATACTACGTAGTGAATTACTTTACGAGCCTTGAGTGTAGCAATATCATACAGTATATCATAAAAATTCTGTTTCCTCCATAGATTCCGCTCAATAGCAAGAATTACCAACTGTTTCAATCTATTTACGAGAATTGACTTCGAGTAATTCATTAGTTTGAGGCACGAGAAGCTTCTTTCACAAAATTACACAATTTCGGGTATTGCATAATGCCGTTTTTTTTAATCGCGCGTAGAATTGGCGTTTTACATATTGAATGAGGCGCCAGATGACAATTTTCGTCTATATATTTTAAATTTGTATGAGTTTTCAAAAGAATTTTAATAAATTCTTTAGATTTCCAGGACTTTTTCGTATTAATTGCAATATCAAGAAATTTTTAGGAGCGCCTGGTAAATCAGAAGGTCGCGGGAAATCTGTTATAAGTTATAAAAAGGTTTAATTTAATAATTTATACATCTAGAATTAGCGCGGGTCCTATGACATTGCTTCCCACTGTGGTCGTATAAGTTATAGTGGCCTAAGGCCGGCCCTTCAAAATAGCGGAGTATGCTACGTCGTGGGTCGACTAGTATTAGGTTATATAGTATGTCATAATTGTATTGGCGGTTTTGCTGCTTTCCATTCGTGTCTTACATTGCTACCATTGGGCAGTTGGGTGTTAGGCAAGTGTGTGAGAAGTTAACGCTTTCTCTAGAAATAGCCTTGATTTCTAGATCACTGGACAGCGTTGGTTTTACTTCATTGGTCTTATTCTAAATTGTAGGACTGTTAGACCCCTGTTTAGGGTGAGTTTACGTGTATATCTCTATGTTTATTTTCTGTATGGAATCAATTTATTTTTAGATAAACTTAGACGCTTGCGTTTTTGTGCTTTATTTTTATATGGTTCAGGGTTGTTGATGATAGTTTCGATCATTGATGGACTGGTGTGCCAGCTTAGAAGTTGATGTCATCACCTATGACATCGACATGGTTGAAGTCCAATTGATTTTATTATGTTTAAAAATCATTTTAATTTCTTACACCCACAACGTTCGCACGCTTTATCCAATTAGCCCCCCCCCCCCCCCCAACATGTGCGAAATTTAGTTTGAAATAAAATGTTATTAATTATTTTTTTGTAAAGTTTGTAACTTTGTATTTTCATTCCTTTCCATACCCTTCCACCTTTGACCTTGCATAAAGTGTGAAATGGTGTAGGACTATAAGGTAATAGAAAAAACAAGGGCAGTAATTCCATTCACTGAAGTAGTAGCACGGCTGTAATTCAAAGCAATGAAAAATTCTGAGCGAGAAGTTATTGTTTAAAAATCAATACCGAAATCAAGCATGTGATGAGCGAATCACATCGTGACATAGTCGTGACTGATAAAGACAAAGAGCGATGGACAAATAGAAAAAGAGGACAGACATGGGATTAATTATCAGCGTTATTGTAGAATTGTGTTATCTCTCCTTGTCACAGTTAGCTCTCAACTTGGTAAACAAATGAATTGGAATTCTGTATGTGTTAAAGAGCTGCTCTAAACTCTTAATTTTAAATTGGATGTAGCAAAATGTAAACTAGTAAACTATAAAGCAAAATACTTTTTTAATAAGAAAAACACACAAAAACTACTATGTAAACTAGTCGAATATATATATTAAAACAACAGGCAATACGTATTATTTGTTATTATACAAGCAGAGATTAACTATAAGGCTTCATCTTTTAGGCCTTGAAAAATTATTTGTCCCATACAAAACCATCAATTAGATGATCATTCAATAACATCAGTTTGGAGAGGTTCACTTTGAACTATATCTCCCCCCCCCCTTCCCCAAACAAATAGTTCATTTAAAAGAAATGAACATTTAAAATGTTATAACAATAAAATTAATATATCTTCCACAATAACGCTATGTATATGCTACGTCTATTACACCGAAAAAGACGTAACGCTATTTAACTTATAGTGTAAAATACAGTCAGGAATGAGATAAACTAGTATGTACAGAATTTCAATTACAAACAAATTATAGAAAATACTATTGAGCTGAATATTTACAGTAATGTTTCTAATATGTTTAAAAAATCTAAAACTACTTAATAATCTAATACGGAATATTACAGTTACTTAATTTACATTCAAATATTCAAATACAGAATATTTTGAATGATTCAATTACATTGAATGTTGAAATATGTTCCTGGAGCGTAGATCACCTTGGTAGAGAGGTCAAGGAACGGGTTGACACTGAAGAGCTGACATGAATTTGTGGATGTGACCCAGTTGAAAGCAGTACAAAAATCAGTTGACCTACGAAGAAGACAGTTCTGTGCACACACCATTTGGTCGCCTACGTCCATCGTATCAAATGGTGTGCCAGTCAGTTCAGTGTCTAATACTTTGTTGAAGTACAGCTCCGCTACCTTACAACTACTGACTAGTACTTCCAGCTCACAGATATGTAAAAATTGTCGGTCATTTCTGAAAGTAAGAATATCATATTCATATTGTGTTAAGTTTATTGTACGCTCTTTTCATATGTAAGTTCTGTCTAAGTTAAGATTTTAGGACTTAATAACGTAGACCTAGAATTTTTTACTCTATATATTATATATATTAATACTGTTAAATTCTAGCTAAATGTACTAGTAGGCACACAAATAAAAACACTGTAGAGAACTTGAAGACTAAACTTTCAGCTTCATGTAACTTTATTGACTATTAACCCTAACAATTTGTTACTGTAACATGTAGCGACTAAAGACTTTACAATATCAGTCAGTTTACAGTTAGCTATACTTCGTTGCAATTCATCTCTTCACTTCGTTGCAATTTATCTCTTCTCAACTTGCATCGACCCGTATTCCACAGAACAGACCAACGACACACTTCCCAGTGTCGCTCCAGGTCTCCCAAAGCTGAACCAAGTCGTACTCAAGTCTACCAAATCAGAACCGCACACGTCTTACATCGACTGTATCGACTGTAACGGCTTAAGTCAACTGTAGTTCGCTGTATAGACTTTAACGACAGTAGTCCACTCCAGTTAACTCTACCCTAGTTAACTTGCATCGAGTCGTACACATTTCTCTTCCACTAGAACCGCACACGTCTTACATCGTCTGTATCTATTGGAACGGCTCACTCATGACTGACTTTCACATTGACTCTCTGGCTTATATAGAGTCCCTAATCGCTCCTCCAAAGTTCCAGAAACACTCCTAGTATATTCTGGAATAACACGTGAGGAAACGTCACATCCTGTCTTTGTTTATACATGTACATTCCAGAGAACACTCGATCTTGTGTTATCTCGCCGGTTCACACGTTAAACTCTTCCTGTCACTGGTCATTAGTAACACTGCCCCCTTTTAGATCTGTTAGTCCCGAACAGATTCTACTTCACCACTATACTGAAGAAACCGATCGACAATCAAGTAGGAAGCTTTGGTGGTTGCCCCCTTCTCAGAGATGTTCGTTCAATCTGGCCGTTGTCCATCTTCTTTCCATAGAAGAATGGGAGCCAAATCCTCATTTTTCAGCATGTCCTCACAAATGTTTTTATCATTCTTGGTATGGAAACATCGACCTTCAGATGACGACATTGGGCACCCTTGTCGAGAAAATTCATCAGCATTCTAACGAGTTCATGCTTCACTGGCTGAGTTTTACATTTTCAAGCATCTTTTTACAGAGCTTCTTCAGAGATACACAGTTCATCACAGTACAGCAATATTCACATGTTCTTCTTACAACAGCAACACACTTTGGGTTTGTACGATGCCTGTTGGGTTGATGTTCTCTTACAGTTTTATTCCTACAGTTCTATCGCAGATGGTTACTCACTTCACAGTTCCGGCATCTTACACTAGTATTGTCCTTTTTCCTTCTGACTTGATTATCGTTCTTCTAAAACCTCTGTTATACCTCATCAAACCTATTCTCATGAGGAATGTTCTTAGATTATTCTTTAGCGGCTTCACACTTTCAACTGTTCGTAAGGCTTTCTTCTTTAGTTTGATGGTCCCAGACATAATCTTTTCTAACAACATGGGCTATGGAATTTCATTAGTGCAGGTGGGGGTCTATCAGTGGGAGAAGTGGTGGGCTTGTTTTTCTAAAAACATGGGCTAGGAGTGTCATCAGTGCAGGTGGGGGTCTATCAGTGGGAAAAGGGGTGTTCTTGTATCTTGATCTTGTTGGTGCCATCCAGGTTGACCTCTGCATGTGTCGCTTTCTCCGCCTCCTCCATTTGATGTCGTGGTCACTGACTTGCTTCTTGTCGATCAATGCTGATGGCAGCCACTTAGCACATAGGAAGGTATTGCACTTCATAGCTGTAGTCATCAAGACTGTTGATCTAACAAGTTGTTTCAGCATTATTCTTCGATGGATGCTTTGCGAATGAGCTGCAAGTCCACTTGAAGGCAAGTTGTCAAACACATCATCACCTTCATCTGAGTCGGGATGACTCGACTGTGGGGCAGGTTGATAACATTCAACGTGAGAAGGTCCATCAACTTCAGCATCAGATTCTATTGTGTTTCTTTGACTTTCACCATGGCTTCTCGTGCTGATCTTGACAGCTGGACAAGCTTCTGTTAAGTCCAGACCTTGCTGGTGTATTTCTTGGCATTCACAGTCTTCTTGTAAAACTACGTACGTACAGTTCTTGTCAAACGCATGGGTGCAATAATCAAGCTTTAAGTTCCTCTCGTAGACACTGGCAGATAGAAGTCATTAAAGTCCACAGCAACAGGCTTGGACGCAGACCCAACGTTGTCTTGATCTGTTTGGCTGGTTGAGGTACTCATATCAGGTATATCTGTAGCTAAAGCTTCGGTCAAACTATAGGTCTCTTCTATTGTTTCTACAGCGTGTCATTCTGCTTTTCGTTGAAATAGTAACAGCTACCGTCTCTTTTCATTTCTTGTGGGCCACATTCGTTTGGTTTGCTATCACAGTCATAGACAGCACAAACATCACCAGCATTTCTGTCGTAATCGACTGTTTCGCAACAGCGCTGTTTGGACAATAATTTGCTGTTCATCGATGGTGTAGCTCCTTCATCTGTCGAGTCATTCTGAAACTGTTGGGTGTTCAACTGCTCATTAATCATGATTCTAGTTTGGTTTTTTATTGTATCTGTTTGTTCTTCTGTCTTCTTGGGCGTGGTAGTTGTTCATTTTCATTCATGGCTTTGGTCAACTTGGTCAACTGGTTAAATGAAGAAAATCTGGTGTTGATTTATGATTCTATCTTCTGAATGCTCTCTTTCATCGAGTTCATTTTGTATTGCAAAGTTCTCAGGAGCTCCGTCGTATCAGGTTTGATTTCAAATTGGCAAGTGTCCGTATTCTCATCTTCCTTCCACATGGCTTGTCTAAGGCGTGCTGTTAGCGTATCCTTATTTCCGTTAAGCTGTAGACACTCCTAGTACCTTCTGGAATAACACGTAAGGACACGTCACATCCTGTCTTTGTTTATACATGTTGTCACAGCTTTCCTATTATATTTATACTTATAACTCGATAGAATCTACCTTAGATCTCGATACGTCTAGGTGTCCCTGGTTCAGTTCTAGTTAACGAAATAAAACAACGAAGCCACTAGATCAAACACATACACTTTAATCAGCTTTACTGCATATCACACACGCTGGTCTCTGACTGACCAACTTCTGACAACAAAACACACTTCCGGTCATTCGCGCAGAATGTAAAAATAGATTATACATACATACACACATTCATCCGTGACATCTCGACCCTCCTAAAATTATAATCGATTTTTACAAAGATTACTAAATAAAACGATTATAAAACAAATATCAAACATCACACCACAATACAACAAAAATGTTCGTTCGATAGGCCACAAAGGCTCTGGGTATGCCACACAGGCGGTTATGTAGTCATTCAGACTTAAACATAGTCACAAAGATCTTGATGTAGTCACACAGACTTCAATGTAGTCACACAGACTAAGTAATAGACACACAGTCTATATTTAAGACACACAGTCTTAGTAGAAGACACACAGGTCTTAATTGCAACAAAGTCGAAACTGTTGAAGACAAACAGTCTTAGTTACATACATACATACACACATTCATCCGTTACACATGTACATTCCAGGCAACACTCGCTGCTGTGTTATCTCGTCGGGGTCACTGGGTCATTTGTAACACTACGTTTTCTTATGTAGCGCTGTTAACAAACCCACTGTAAGGTCAACTAGCTATGGGAACATAATAAACATAAGCGCGAGAGTTGAATTGGCAAATTAATCTATCCTACTTTTCAAAAGGTTAGTGTCAATGTTCTGCTTGAATCTCCTTTTCCCTCTCCTTGCCAAAAACAAAAATGGTGCTTTGTATCTCACAAGTGATGTCGAGGACAATGCAAACTCAACTAAGAGTGTAAAATATACACAAATTAAAAATAGCTGTCTGGAAAATAAAAAACTATTGAATTAATATTTGAATAAGGAAACGAAGTCCAGGACTGAAAATTTGAGAACCGACCTAGCACAGAGTTGCTTTCCATTTTTGACCTAATGATCTGCGCTGTAGTCAGATGTTTTTGAAAGCCAAATAGCACTAGGTCATTTCTCTCGGCAACACTAGTGAACAGGCTGAGGTCTAGTAAAATATAAAAAATGCTGTCAAATTAGTCTTTCCAAAACTATGTATCGATGTTCCACGAACTATTTGAGTCGTTAGGTTACACCTGATTAAATTTCTATGTAAATGCAGTGACGAAACATTTATAGTATCAGCTCTTCTCGGCAACGGAAAGGAAAAGAAAACAACACCACTATGAACTTTGATTTCTTTGAACTCTAATTTCAAACATAGGGGAAGATTAAACAGTAACAGTTTTCAGTCAAGTTTGTCTGAAAAAAACAACACAATTTTCGATAATGTTATTTTACTTGTGTTTCCAGTGAGAAAGGATTTTGTATAATGTGGCAACAAAGTAAAATATTTAAAAATGCTTAATGTAAACCATAAAATTGATTTCAACTTACCAATATAATGCTTGATGACTAGAAGTTATGCTCTTCAAGGAGACAACACCTATGCTTATGTCAGTATTTATTATTATTTTATACATAAAAGAATAATTCTAAATTTGGAATATGGTTTAATTATTATTATTTTTAATTAACCAAATATGTGTGAACTGTAAAGTGTTTTGTGGAATAAAAAATTTTGGGGAAGCACTGCATTATATAATTAATTGTATATTTGCGAAAGTGTGAGAAATATTATCTACTGACCGTATAATTAGGCGAACATATCTGCCAGTAATTGGAGCAGTACATGTAAAGTTGAAAGTACCAGGACCCAGTGAATCAGTCTGATTGTAGCAGATCTGCCCAGTTACATTTGGAAAGTTTTCAAATTGTCGTGGATCTTTTTGAAATATTTCAATATCAAAGTTTCTCAAACGTAAAGCCACTTGTTGATTTAAATATATACCTTGCCTGTAGAAAAGGGAACAAAATTGAGCTTTCATATATTCACCTATTAACATAATTACAAAGTGCATTAACTAAGAGGCGACCTCGGACATATCCTACTAAAATGTCCACAGTCTGTATAAAGCTGAAATACAAATATTCAAAAGCACTAATAGAGATGTTCGTATATTTTTAAGGCATATCTTCTTTTCTTTTCCCAAAAATAGTTAAAGTGTACACAGTTATACATGTAGTGGATACCTTTTCAGAAAACATCGGCCACACCGATATCCACGTGACCCTTCCCCCTAGATGGCACCTTGTGTCCGCGCGTAACAAGGCAGACCAACGTGGGCACTGTCCATTCGACCGACATCTCTTGTCGCTGTAGTGTCCGTACGTTACTGGACCTACGTCGTCTCCATTCCCTGTTTGTGCCTGGTTCTACACCATGTGTTTATGGATGGCTGCAGGTAATCACATTTTACTTATTCATATTAGAGTGTAAATTTAATTAGTAGTTTATATAGAATATCACTACCGCGGTTTTTGTTCATGTTGGACTATTCTTATTTTTAGAGGCCAGCATGTAGATGAATTCATTTATTGAAATGCGTACCTGTAGTATTCTATATAGAATGTTAACTGTCCATCTCGTAAATGTATTTTTACAACAAGTATTTAGATACTGGCTTTTAAGAAACAGTATATCTGTGAGTGTATAGATTTGTTATATTTAATTATAGTTTTTTGTAAGGAAAGGAAAGAGCGAAACTGTTCAAACAATGTACGCTAGTTTTATGTAGAACAACTAGTTGATTTATTTTTAGAGAACTACGTTGTCATTTATTTGTATACTGTTTGTTGGTGTGTCCATATCTCTCTTGTGTTTGTAAAAGAAATGATTGGTTCACACTATAAGATGTTTTTTGTTGTTTTTCGTTAGATCTAGTATTTAGGCCTATTAATTATGTTTAGTTTATGTTCATTTGTAATTATGTTTTATGTTTGCATTTGGCAGGTCTTTAGTATATAATAAACAGTTTGGAATCGTCCTACGAGTTACCTTTGTCATGTCACTTAGTTTGTTCTGTGCCAAACCCACCACATACAAACAAAATGAAATCAATAGTTTTTTGATAGTTCTTCAATGATAGCACCCTTATTTTCTGGAGACTATCAAATGTTTATAAGGCTTTAAAAGTGTGTATGTTTTAGGTTGGATTGTCGTTGAATATAGTTCGAAGAGTTGGCGCTAAAAAGCAACACATTTACTAAATAGTTCGATATCAAACTGAAAAGCTGAAGAAATGTAAAATATTGTACGTCTTATGTAGGCAAGGTGTACGATGTGATAGGGACGAAAATGGTGATGTTCCAGATAGAGAATAGGATTGAGAGAAGGAGGAAGAGACAAATATTTGATTTCATTTAATAGGACATTTTTCTTTCATCTTTTTCTTTTCCTCGTTAAGTTGGCCAGTACATTTTAATAAAGTCTAAAAAAAAAAAGGAAAAACAATACTAAAACATACTTAGGCGAGTATTAATGTTTTATTTCTTTTTAAAATATGTCATAACTTAATGAATGGGTGTGTTTGTGTGTATGGGAATTATTAAAGTTAGGTGGGTAGCCAGCGAATGATAGCGACCATTCCTACTCGAAGCTTTCTAGTTACACGCCAGATATTCACAGTTACTTCTTCTGTAGTTTTAAACATTTTACAAATTATCTTACCTGTTTGTTACTTGTATTTTCTCTATTACAAACTGACCACACAAGTCCACCATCCACCAAGGGCTCCATTGAGCATCAGTGTGCTGACAATGACCTTGAAGTACGTCAGGGTTGTAGTTACCATCCACTCCTAAGTAAGCGTAGTAAGAATGGAATTCACTGCTTTGTACGGCAGGTTTAAACCGGGCCGCGTTGTAAAGTCCGACGGTGGCTACAATCGTGATCATAAGTAGAATGCTGATGAAGTATGTGTTCATTGTCACCATTGTACTTAAGAGCTGTCTTCGAAAATATCAAGGTGATAATAGTTACAACAATATCTGGGGGCGACAGGCGGGACCATTGAGACAGTTGAACAGCAGTCCACATCGCCTACCACACGACGAGACCGCCATACGTTCTGTCAACGCCTATGCACACATCGAGCTGCCAATAAGAAGGAAAAGATAAAACAGTAACAACAGTAGGACATAGAACGTAATTATCTCTTAGGATGTTATTATCTTTTGAAGTGACGTCTGTAGTTTATAAGATAATTAGCCAAAGACTATCCAAGTACTACCACGATCTCATCCCACTCTCATTATAGTCAGTAATATAGTGTATTAGAAACGCCTTAACAAAATAATATTGTTATACGCATAGCGAATGCGTGAACGTCAAAATCGCCCTAAATCTATTTCTTTTTACATCCAAACATTTATGTTTAGGCCTATAAATTATTATAATAGTTGCACATCTAAAGTTACATTTATGTCAAAAAATGATATCTGATACTAATAGCTGATAGGTTACTTAGATCTTATATAGGTTACTATGAGAAGTAGCTGGTTTTCCTAAGCAAAGAATGATTTTGTATAGACGTGATTGTTACAAAAAACATTTTTAGTGGCCCCGTAAGGGGAAAAGCCGTTATTAGGTTTGTGCAAAATGTCCGTCTGTCACACTCAGATCTCGAAAACTAGAAGAGAAATGAAAAATATTATATTACCATGCGATGCGGCTTGAAAAGTTTAGGTGCAACGGCTACTTTTGGCTTTCTAAAAGCTAACCGTTTAGTTTATAAAATTAATTACGCAAGCGATTTTTTCATAAAAATACACCAATTCTAAAACAATTATGTAAATATAAGGGAGGCAATGTTACATTATGTTAACATAGCGGAACGACTTATTGTGTATTTTCAGTATCACTAAGTCAAATATATTTATAAAATGTATTAGAAATGTTCACAACAAATATAAATAATAGTTAAAGGTGTTTTTTCTGGTCAACTATCTGTAAAAATTTAAAAAAAAACCGTTTATGTTTGTTTATAAAGGCTAAGAATACACTTTGTATGTAAATATCACGCACATTTTTTTTAAATGAACTTTTTTTGCAGCGACTTTCGTGCAGTAGCATGACAAGCATCTGCAAGACATGGCTCCTTTGACGTCATATGGAATGAATTCTTCAAATGAATAATTTAGATCTAGGATCTAGTATATATAGATCTTAGGAGTGCTAAATCAAAAGTTTAGTTTAGGTAGATCTATATTCTCATTCTAGTTCCATTTAATAATAATGCCAATAGCTCTGTTGTTAATTGTGCTGAGACATCGATGTAGGCCTACATGCAAGATATCTATTCTTTTCTTATTCTATTTTTTTTGTAAATTACAAATCAATGCTGAAAGATTATCTAAAATCACTCGTCTGTCATATTGTATATATCCGGTAGATGTCATGACGTAATGTGTAATATATCTCTTTATCAATAATTGGCTATTAGTTTGTAACTAGGGTAGGGTTAACTGGAGTGGACTAAAGTCGTTAAAGTCTATACAGTGAACTTGAGCCGTTAGAGTCGATACAGTCGAAGTAAGATGTGTACAGCTCTTATTTAGGGACTTAAATACCGCTTGAAACAGCAGAGTAGAAAGGAATTCGGAATTTGTTGAGAAGAGAGGAATTATAACGAAGTATGGTAAACTGTAAATTACCAGATAGTGTCCAGTCTTCTACGCTACTTGTTATAGTCAATAAAAATAAGAAGTTGTAAGTTGAGTTGTCAAGTTCTTTGCAGTGCTTTTATTTGTGTGTCTTCAAGTACATTTTGCTAGAAAAAGAGAAGTACGTAACAATATATATATATATTATATTCTTGAACACCATCTTTCGAGATTCCCCCTCTTCAGCGAATTAGAACTTAAATAGACAGTCCAATTACTGTAACACGAGCAATTATTATTTTTTTAAATTACACTTCCAATAAATCATAATTGTCACCAATATATAAGCTCTACCATAATTATGTGCATAGATCCAACTGAATCAGAAGAGGAGAATAACTTTAATTACTTATGAGCCATTATCCTGCTTAACTCTGCTTAACAATGTTACACAAAGAATATTGGTTTTGAAAAAAAGATAACATCTCTAAAAAGTTGTCTACTGTCATATAATGACACAAATCTTCATATCGTGCTTGTCAGAGACAAAATATTAGATTTATAATTTCATCATTATTTATACAATAATCAAAATAAAAAAATAATGCAAATATCAGCCAGCACAATTTTGTTAACATGTAACATAAATTACACCAAAGTTGCTGTTTTGCGACTATCTCGGGGTTTATATTAATCAATGTTTACCGAAGTTTGTATTAATGAAATACCAGAGGGCTTAGTGAACTATTTGAAGATTAAGCCCAACTCCAGATAAAAAATCGATTCATCTTTTTAAAAGACCTGCTGAGGCCAAAACATCACGTTCAACATTAAAATATCTTTAAACACTGGGTAGAAACAAGCAAACTTCATCGTACGCAGCATAGCATGAAATGTTCTCCCATAGCTTTAGAATCTCTTTTTCGCTTACATTCTTCACTTCTGGGAGTCAAAACATTTTTTGTTAACAAAAGTAGAAAACATTGAAACATCGCCTGATATATTTGACTAATGAAATGTTTGGATGGCTGCCTGGTCGTGCGGTTTGCACGCTGGACTGTCGTTCGGATTTATCGATGGTCCCAGGTTCAAACCCTGCCCGCTCCCATCCCCCGTCGTCCTGCGGGAGGTTTGGACTAGGAAGTAAACGATCTTCAACTCTGAAGGAACATCCGAAACATGTCAAACATTTTACAATAACAAACATTTTTCTGTTTAGGAATAATTTCTACAGGGACTGGAAACACATTATTCATTTAGCGATAGTCCAATAATAAATTAGCTAGATTTAAACATGGAGGCTCCGCGGCTGAGCGGTAAAGCGCTTGGTTCCGAACCGGGGGTCCCGGGTTCGAACCCTGGTGATGACTGGTATTTTAAATTTCGGGAACTTTGGTCGCCTCTGAGTCCACCCAGCTCTAATGGGTACCTGACATTAGTTGGGTAAAGGTAAAGGCGGTTGGTCATTGTGCAGGCCACATGACACGCTCGTTAACCGTAGAACACAGACTCAGATGACCTTTATATAATCTGCCCTATAGACCAGCTGGTCTGAAAGGGTAACTTTTTTTTTCTAGTTTTAAATTGTTACAGTTACTGTTTGAAATAACATTGCCTGATACACTACTACTTGTAAAAAAAAAGGGCCAGTTTTAGATCTCTAGGGTAATCGTAAACATGAGAGTCTGACATTTGTTAGACAAAAATTTAATAATAATTATACAGCGGACTAGCGGTATCAGACTTCTGTGCCACTGTGGACGTAATGTAAATAGAGGTATTGGCCTGCGCGAGCCAATTATCACTTTAAATACTCTGCGCAGACCGAAGGCAATACAGTGTTTTATATAATTTTTTTTCGTCAAATATATATATATATAGATTAAAGTTATACGAGGAGGCGCGGTGGTTGAGCAGTAGAGCGCTTTGATTTCGAACAGGAGATCCCGGGTTCAAATCCTGGGATATTTAATTTCGAGATCTATGGGCGCCTCTGAGTTCACCGAGCTTTAATGGGTACCTGACTTCAGTTGGGGAAAAGTAAAGGTGATAGGTCGTTGTGCTGGCTACATAACACTCTCGTTAACCGTAGGCCAATGAAACGGATTTCCTTTACATCATCTGACCTATAGACTATAGACCACAAGGCATGAAAGGGGAACTATTATTATATGATTAGTGTTATCACTAGTGCTGGATATTAAAATAATGGCAATGGCTTCGATTCCGAAGATTAGGGATGAGTGCAGTGTTTCACATGAATACACATTTTCCCGCATCCCGAGCTTATTTAAGTTGGCCTCTGAAAGAGGCAGTTAGAGAGCTTTCACAAAGGTTGCAAGACACACATTTGAGAGGTAAAGAAAAGCCATTATTAAAGAAGGAAAGAATGTTAAAATATTTTTATTATTTTATATAACTAAGCATAAATAAGTTATAAACAATAATAAAGTATATTAATGAAATTCTTACCTGAATGTACGAATGAAGTGAACACATTTAATTCTCACAAACTTTGCAACATCTTTTATAGGCAGCATGTTTTCTTATCAGTTCAATCAATGGCTCTTAACCACGTGTAAGACTAATCCAATGATAATGAGAAATTAATTGAGACGCTCTAAGCTGGATGAAGATCTTTTAAATTACCTTTTCAAACAAACGGCTATATGAATTAGTTTCTACTCGATTAAATAATAAGGCTAAATAATTATAATTTAATGTATAAAACGCTGTTAACAAACATAATGTAGGCTCATGATAAGTGTATGATAACACACATAAACATGATAGTTAAACCGTTAAACAAATGTTGTGAACAGATAGGTCTTAATGCTTATTTTAATGCAACTGAGTGTGAGCTTGCGCTCCCAGAGCTATTTTTATATGTAATTTTATTTTTCTACTTTTATAGGTCAGAGCTATTTTATGTATTCTATTTTTCATAGGCTAGTGCCAGAATTAATATTTGTACTTCCGCTTTTTGTTATATGGGTAAGGGTGGGTAGTATACATAGTTAAATCCATGCTACATCCTGGACAGTTGACCAGCGGTCAGTAATGTATATCACTGTGTGACGGTTGATGATCTTAGTGATCTGGCATATGATTATTTAATTATTTTATTATTCTGTACCTGGGACGGCCTGTAAATTTATAAATATTTTATATTTTCTTTTACTAGATCTATGTCACACTGTGTGTAAATATGCTAGATATATTTTAATTTAGTTTTATTTTCAAGTTGGCAGTTTATGTTTTGAGCATGTTGATTTAAAGATGGCGGCGTCCATCACTGCTGCTTTGAGTGTTCTAGATGTAATAGAATATACAATTTTACATTTATAGTTTTGCATTTATGTATTGCAGGCTATTATTACTGCTGAATATAGCTGAAATACATGCTGCTATGTTATTGCTGCTTTAAGCTGCTATTACTCTGCTGAATATAGCTGATATATATATCTATATAAATTCATTACTATGCATATCAAATTTAGTAAAATAAAGTAACTTGTAGGCAATGAACGATCCTGAAGTGTGACTGACAATCGAAGAACAAGTGGCGTAAGTTTATTAGACGTATTTATTGTAATATAATAAGCTAGACCTCTTTTTAGCATAAGACACCAACAGATCGATGGTGAAACGCTCAGATATATCTCATTTTCAAGAATCTTTTGAATAATGTTTTACTTGAAAATAATATTTCTAATATTTTGCATTTTTAGGACTAAAGCATAATTTGTAAGTTTATAGCCCAATTTTATTTAACAACAAAAAAAAATATATCAGATTGAGTAAAGGTTGGAAAAAAGCAACTAGGAAAACAAATATTCGGGTTCAGAACTCATCTCTATTGTTGCTATTTTACTGAAAAAATTTTCATGAATTCTAAATTTTCCAACACAAAGTCTTTCTTAAAATAATAATGATAAATTCATGTGCAATTACGTAAACTCTGTCGCCATATTAGACTATTCTGTTTTGAAACGTCATGTTTTTTGTCTGAAAAGGGAAGGGGGCGGGATAGTGAAAACTCTTAATTTAATAAGAGTCCTGGCAAGAAAATGTATTGGTTGGTCCGAAGGGTATTATAATGTTGTAAAAAAAGTAAAGTTCCCTTTTAGACCTTGTGATCTATAGGGCAGATGATGTAAAGGTCATCTGTTTCTATGGCCTACGGTTAACCAGAGTGTCATGTGACCAGCACAACGACCAACCGCCTTTACTTTTCCTCAACTAATTTCAGGAACCCATGAAATATATATATATATATATGTGCGAGGTGTGGAGAAAAAAATCCCTCCAACCCCTCTTCCCCGAAAAACAAAAATAGCAGCTTTAATCATATAGATATTTAATTGATTCTGTTAGCAAGCTGTGACTTGTAAAATGAAATTGACCGCCACCCACCCACTCGAAAGTTTACGGTGCCATCGCCACCTCCCGACCCCACCAAATCGGCCAAAATACTAGAAGGGGGGGGGCGACATAATCTAAAAATAGGTTTAAATATAAATAATTAGTATATATTATTAACATAATTAATAAATTTCTATACAAATTGTGTGAATTCTATACTAAAATTCGTCCGCCCCCCCCCCCACTTAGTGGGTGTGGCAATCCCCCTTACCGCCCCCCCCCCCCCAAAGGATCCGCCAGTGATACATACAAACAAACATACATATGTTCTGTATCCATGAAATTGTAATACTTTCATAAAGTCGGGTAACTTTTTTTTAGGGTCTTTAGATAGCTTTAGGGTTAGTTTGCATATGTTACTATTCATACCTGTTAGTACCCAAAAGAACATTTATGCCAAGTTTTATCAAGATTGGTCAAACGGTTTTGATTTCTATTCGGAACATAAAGACATACATACATAAATACATTCACACATACATACATACCGTACCATACGCCTTATTTTGTGCTTTATATTATAGATATATATAATGCAGAAAAACATTACTCCCTCTCGCTCTTTCTCTCTTTATATACATGTGTTTTCAAAAATTTTAAAATAATCCTACCTGTTTGTTAGCATTGAGCATCAGTGTGCTGACAATGACCTTGAAGTCCTTTAGAGTCGTAGTTCCCATCCACTCCCAAGTAGGCGTAGTAGACATTAAGCTCACTGCTCTGTATTGCAGGTTAAAACCTGGCAGCATTGTAAAGTCCAACAGAGGCTTCGTTCATGATCATCAGTGTAATGCTGATGAAGTATGCGGTCATTGTAACCATTTTAGTTAAGAGCTGTCCTTGAAAATATCAAGATGATCATAGTTACAAATGTTTTATCGCATCTCAATATATGCTACTGTTTCATAAAATAATGCTTTAAAGTGTTCGTTGTTTCACAAGTTTCGAATATTCCTTCATAGTTTAATATTTTTTACATCCAAGACCAAACCTCCAACGAGATTTGCTGGGGATGACGGCTGGCAGTGTTCCAACCCAGGACAAATCGAGACGATTGAACGACAGTCCAAATCGCTTACCACAACACCAGGCAGCCATTCATTATTTAAACATTTAGCAGAAATCAATGCAGGATGAGGACACGCATATTTCGTATGTAAGAGAACAAAAAGTTATCTAGAAGACCAGAACCTAGGGCTCAATTCTACCAGCCAGCAGAATAAACGTCAAACCGAACTCTAATCTCTAAATCTAAACTAATAAATATCACGTGACTTCGACAGATATAACTTTTTAAAGCGTTTATCACAGTTAACGAAGACCTTGCTA
>JASAOG010000028.1:4902500-5220000 GCA_030265305.1 Biomphalaria pfeifferi
CCCTCCTGTCTACGCCCATGATTTAAAGGTTAAAACATTCTATATATAAAGCTCTAACATTGCTATTATGTTTACAATGTACACATAACGATTTACAGTTGGGTTTAAATATTTATATAATATAACATTATCATAATATATATTGTAAGAAAACATCAAAAGCCTTTTACACAGTAGGCTGCATTTCAAATAATGAATGTCTAAATAGTAAATGTCTAAATATCTACATCAGGAAAACGTTTGGTGGTCTTACTGGTCTGCCATAGAGTGTAATCACTGGGGCTGGGCCGTATTGTGTTACAACAGGTGCTGGACTAGTAATCGCAGTCTCGGGTTCTGTAACTTGTGTTTCGTAGGATGTATCGGGATTGTCCCATTCAAATACATCTGGAGTCTCGTTTGGTCCAGAAAATGTCTTTCTTAACATTTTTCTATTTCTTCTGTATGTGGCCTCTTCAGTTGTCTGTAGAAAGTATGATCTTGACGTTGAACTTCTGAGATGACAGTGTCAGGCTTCCACTGACTTCCAGGATTCTTTGGCATAAAAACCCGCGGACCCTTCATATAGTCAAAAGTTGCCCACGGACTCCTAAGTGAAGAAGATACTTAAATGCAATAAATATAACTAAATGTAAACTAAAGTGAAGGGAGAATTTATTATTATTCAAATTATCAGATCGGATATATTGGCTATTAGCGAAGAAGTTATTCAAAATGTATTTTCATCTTTCTTCGGACTCCCATCGGTCATCTCGAGGACATTTGGAGGTCCGCAGACCACAGTATGAGAAACAGCGATGTATAGATAAATGGAGGCAAACTAGTGTAACTCAAGTTACCTGGATACCATTTGTTTAGGGAAATTATGGCTATAAGCTTTGCAAAAGATTTTTTGCACTAAAGATATTATATAACACCTGTACAGACAACAATTCGCAGTGTTTGAGATGCCATGTTTATTAATGATATTTTAGACTACACCTAATACGATGCTGCCAAGAGATATAGACACGAACAACATGGAGCGAGGATGCCAAGTGTATTAAAAGCGTGGTTGAGAGGCTAAGTACTTGGCTTGGTTGGCTACCTACGAAGGGGCTCAAGGTTCGACAATCGAGTTGTGTTAACTGAGCGCCTAAAGGCAGCTCGGAAAATCGTCTAGATACTCCCTTTCCCCACCGGTCCATAGATAAGATTGGTCCATAGCGTTCTGAGCATGCCATAAGCAAGAAAGTAGAGCTATTTAACATCTATCCTTCATTGTATTTATTTATTAATTATACAGTTTTAAAAATCAAACACAGTAACTCATACGCCTTTGAATAGCATTCAAAAGTAAAGTTCCTATTTCAGACCATGCAATCTGCAGGGCAGATGATATAAAAGTCACCTGTTTCTATGACGATTATGGATCCAGCATAAAGCCCAACTGCCTCTACTTTGCTTTGCCCAACGAATGTCTGGTACTCATTGGAGTTGGCTAGTCTCAGTGGCGTTTAAGCAATCCAGAATTCAAACACCAGACCCCTCCGTTCGGAAGGCAAGCGCTTTACCACTCAGCAATAAAAAAAAAATAATCAAATGAACGAAAATGTTTGTTAAATTTAGCATTAACATCTTTTTTTAGTGCTATTTTTAGAAACCAATGCAAGGGGAAAAGTCGCTTTTAGTTTTGTGTGGTCAGTCCGTCCGTCCGTATATCCCGTTTAGATGTCATAAAAAAAAGAAAAGATATTGAATATCCGATCTCATAGTATTTTAGTTCTTATAAAGTTCTGATGCAAAAGGCTACTGTTTAAAAATTTAATTTGGCATGCATTTTTTTAACGTAAAATTACACCATTTTTGCAATTCACTATTAATAATAAAAATTATTAAACAATGAGACAATTTAGTACAGGGGACAATCATTTAGCATATATGTAATACATTAATGTAAAAGTTTGGAAATTTAAGTCAAAAATGTTTTTAAAAGAATTGTATAACTAAAATACATTTTTTTTTCTTGAGGCTTTGAATAAGATATTGACCATTTACAAAACAATTAAATCAATTAGATAATCGTTCAATAAAATTAGACAGGCCAGGTTCGCATGACTACACATCTTCATAACTATCCGTTCATTAATACATAGGTATATAAACAGTGTAATAATAATGACATTAATTAATTTTCCTTATCCTGTGGTATCAAGTCGTTAGTTGAACTATCAATACAATCGCATCGGCAACACTTTCGACACGCGCACGAAGGATATAGGGCTGTAGTTGTTGAAAAATTGTAGTTCATAGTTTCCTAATTCTTTCTGAAAAATATTGAAACCTGCCTTTTTACCTTCCTGAGCGGACCACTTCAGCGGCTGTTTTTGCAACCCTGCTAAATAGTGCGTCTTCGCTAAAACAAAATCAGTTGGCTCTGATCTATTCTTTTTGGTAGAGATGTGTACGGGGAAGATGAGATACCCTGAGGAACAAGCTTTAGTGCTGCCTTTATGCGCTCAGCAAAATAAAACTCAGCTCAAGCGAAATCCCACTTTAAAAAATTTCGGACTTACATAGGAATTCGACCCATCGCCATTGTCATGCGCCTATGAAGTTGCTTCTTTGCTAAGTGTGTTTCTTTTGTGCACCATAATTGTTTGTGCGCTATCTCTAAGGACGCGCTATGTTGGCGTCATTGCTTCTTTTTGTTTTGCTTGGGTAGCAGATTTTTGGCTGGAGCTCTCTGCTAGGTGTTTTTCTCCAGCATTGCGTAAGTTAGGTTATACTAATTTCTTCTTTATTTCGTAGCTCTAGTTGGTATTATAATCTTGTGAATGGCGGTCACAAGGAATGCATATTTTTCTTGTTTATGGGCTCAGGCTTGGGACTCTGCTGAAGTCAAGCCTGATCTGTAGAATGTGTAGTTGCATGATCCTTAGTTGGCTATTAATAATTATCCATGGAATTGGGGCGTGGGTATCACAAGCCCAGGTTGGACTGTTTGCACTGGTACTAAGGTGCGCTTGCATATTAATTAGATCTATACTGCATAATTTAACCTAAGTTGGGCTCTCTAGTATTGTACTTATTGTTATTTATAAAATAATCATTCATGTCATATTTTATCATCGAATCATTAAATATTTAACACTTTTAAGTTTGTTAACTAACACATGTTAACATATTGCCGTTACTTGTTCTTTTATGATTACTTAATATATTAACTCAGTAAGAGATATGCTCTTTACGGACGACGCAGAGGTAGTGGCACTCTCACAAGAGGAGCTTCAGTCACTAATCTCCCGCTTGTCTAAAGCTTGCAAAGATTATGGCCTAACCATTAGCACAAAGAAAACTAATATTATGGGACCACCTGCAAAAGTACCACCATCCATCCTCATTGACGATAACAAGCTGTAAACGAATTTTGCTACCTTGGATCTACATTTCAAGATGACCTGTCACTAGAAGAGGAGATTAAAAAAGGCTAGACTCCGATGAAAACCAGAAGCTCACCACAGCGACCAAAATGGAGGTCTACAAGCCATGCGTTCTTAGCACGCTACTATACGGATGTGAGTCGTGGACAACCTACACAAAGCAAAAGAGAAAACTAAACTCATTCCACTTGCACTGCCTTTGAAGGATCTTAAAAATAACATGGAAAGAAAGAGTGTGTAATACCGAGATCCTCGCGAGAACGGGCCTTCTCAGTATCTTTACAGTCATCATGCAACGCCGCCTGTGCTGGCTCGGACATGTTCGCCGGATGGAGGACTATCGTATCCCGAAAATCATCCTGTACAGGCAACTTGCGTCTGGCTCATGTAAAGCTGGTTGCCCCCACCTCCGTAATGTGGATTTGATAATGCGGGATTTAAAATAAGCGAACATTGATACTTACCATTTGGAAGACATAGCCTGCACTACTTGGAGAGAGACGGTGACCAAGAAAGCTATAGACAGTGAGAAAACATGGGTCTCACCTCTTGAAGAAAAGCGTGCCACAGGGAAAATGGTCAGCAAAGCGAAAGTCACCTTTACCTGCATTATATGTGGACGGGAGTTTCTCTCCAAAATAGGGCTCCACAGCCATATGAAAAAGTGTTTGAGATGAACCTTAGACATTTAAGACTGAAGAAGGTCAAACTCACTGATACGAAACCTTACACGTCCTGCGGGCCATTTTAATTTCCCACACTCGTGTCGCGGGCCACATTAATAAAAAGATTTTTTAAAATGAAATAGAGACTTGTTGCGATAGACCTTGTGATCTATAGGGCAGATGTTGTAAAAGTCATCTGTTTCTGTGGCCCACTGTTAACCAGGGTTCATGTGGTCAGCAGAACGACAAAACGCCTTTAATTTCCCCAAATAATGTCATTAAAGCTGGGTGGACTCAGAGGCACCGAAAGATCCCGAAATTAAAATCCCAGTTTTCACCAGGATTCGAATCCGAAACCTCGGTTTGGAAGTCTAACGCTTTACCGCTCAGTCACCGCGCCTCAAAATAGAGAATAAACCACTTTAAATAGTTTTATTACAATTCCTGTGGTTACAGTAGGCATAATAACACCTATAACATAATTACGTAAAAAGGGTTTCAGGTGAAGCGTAGTGAGGGAGAGGCAAGTGTGCACGCTGCCCGGGCGCCACCCTAAGTGGATGACGCCACACCCAGTTAGGCGCCTAAAATAAAAAAATTTTTTTATATATTTTAGTTAGGAAATACATTCTAAGGTTATTTGTATTATATTATTATTAAATACTTTTATTTATAAGCCTATATTCCTGTGTGATGTTCATGGAAAATGCGGGGGGGGGGGGGGGGTGCCAATAAAGTATCTTGCCCCGGGCGCACGTTTTACTCACTACGCCTCTCAGGGGATCTACGCGGGCCGTAGTTTGGGCATCACAGTATTAACTGATAGACTATCAGGGGTGGCCGGCCAGACGAGCCCCCTCCAACTCCATATGCGCATAACACCCACCATCTTGTAGGGTAGTTAAATAGTTTAAGCCTCTCAATCACACATCCACACATTTTTTTTCCGGAATGTAGTAACCTTTAATTATTCATGAAACTGTCTTTTGAATTTTCCCTTCTTTGTTCCTTTCTTGCATAAGTTCTCCATATGCTAAACAACAACAACAAAAGAAGAAAAAAAAACAACTTAAAATTCATCTAAATGTGACAAGTAAAATATTAAAAATCCTTTTTTTGATAAAAAAAAAAAATGCTTATCTAAAGGGGAAGAACTTTGCCCTTTAAAATATATCTATCAATAATATACAAGTTATTTCCCTAATTTGATCTCAAACAAAGTAATAAAATAAAAAATAATTAATTGACTAATTGAGAATTTTTAGCGGCCCCCGAAAGGGGAAAAGACGCTATTAGTTTTTTGTGTGAAATGTCTGTCCGTCTGTCCCGTTTAGATCTTGTAAACTAGAAAAGTAAGTGAAAATCCTACATCACAATATTTTAGACCATTCAAAGTTTTGATGCAACGGCTTCTATTTTTTTTTTCTGAAACCAAAAAATCTAATTTTTTTTAATCACTTATGCAAGAAGTTTGAAAAAGAAAAAGCTATTTAATATGCATTTTAAGTTAGACCTAATTTAAAACAAATAGTAATTTTGTAAAGTGCAATTTCTTAAACATAATTTTATAACCGGAAAAAAAATAATCTTTTCAGAAGAATTACATTAACAGTGACATTTCAGTTAGGCCAGTGGAGACGTTGTAGCTGAGCGGTAAAGCGCATCGGGGATCCTGGTGAAGACTAGGATTTTCAACTTCGGAATCTTTGGTCGCCTCTGAGTCCACCAAGCTCTAATTGGTACCTGACATTAGTTGGGCTACACGACACCCTCCTTAACCGTTGACCACAAAAACAGATGACTTTTACATCATCTGCCCTATAGACCACAAGGTCTGAAAGGGGAACTAGTTAGGCCAGGTTCACTTCTAACTTTACATTCACTTTCACCTATCATTTGGTCTGGGGCACCACACAAGATATGTCAACCTTCTTTCCCCATTTTTAACTCTCATTTGTCTTTGACAAAATTTCATTCGGAAATATTGAAGCCTGCCTGGGTGGATGACTTCGTGGGCCGATTTTAAGTTTGTGTTTCCACACAAACTGTCTTTGTAACCTGCATGTTTTGTTAGCTACAATAAAAAAGTGTTTAAATACCAGTATCCACTTGATTGGAGAAAGGGTGAGGGACATATAGCGTTAACAACTACTTAGTGGGACTAATACAAACAAATTTAGCCACATTAATGAATACTGAAGGGTTATTTTCCCTCGTAGGTATCAAACAAAATAATTAATCACCAGTAAATAATTGACAAATAGGTTACTCTTTTTATTGATTCATGTCTTGTCTATGTCAATGAATAATTGTGCGAAATTTCAACTTGATCCGAGAATGGGTTTGAGAGAAATAACATATACACACTTTTTACCAGACAGACAGACACACAGTTGATATAAATCTTGTAAATAAACTTAGAGTCTTTTTATTGTATTTAAATTGTTTTTACATCGCCTCAGTCTGACTAGCAGGAAAGCAATACAATATACAATACTATTAGTCACAGAGATCTACTAGATGATCTTGACACTTTAAAAACATCCACCTGTAAACAAGAGTGAGAAATGCAATACTTGTTTCATAAACAAAGACTTTTATTTTACAAACCAAAACGTTTACAACGTTTAAACCAAAAAAAAAGTGTTAATAAAAGAGACATTAAGATGTTAAGAGGAAAACAGAAAACTCTTATTCGCGTGCAGGGACATTCAGTGAAAGACGCTAATGGGGATAAATGTAATTAGTCTTGACAATGTTGTAGGACTGTAGGATTAACACAATGTTCAAATTTAAAAATGTAGCAGCACTACAAATGATATAAGTTTGACAGCCTGACAGTGTAAATATCTATATATATATAATTCTCTTCGTCGCCCAACCATGAGGGACACCACGCACGCCGACTCTTCAACCCTCGATGAAAAAGTCATGGAAAGATAACTTTTATTTCTGCAAGTCGAACTAGAGTAACCCCACGTAACTTTCGCGGCTAAGAAAAAAAAAGAGGGGGAGAGAACAAGTCTCTAGGTCCAGAGCCGGCCCTAAAAATTGCGGCACTATGCGAAAAGGATTGCGCTAGGCCCAGTCTGGGTAGGGATAAGGATAATACATTTTATTCATTCTTTATTAAGTACAAAATCACGATCCAATTTACTTTACTTCACGAGCCTTTCTTGTAGCGAAGTCATTCAGTATATCATCAAAATTCTGTTTCCTACATAGATCACGCTCAATAGCAAAAATTACCAAATGTTTCAATCTATCTTCATGCCTCATGTAATTCTTGATTAATCTGAGGCGCGAGAAGCTTCTTTTACTAGATACCAATGTTACAGGTATTGTATAATGCCTTTTTTTTAAAATCGCTTTTCCATATTGAATGATACCCCAACAAGACGTTTGTGTCTATATTTCAGAAGATTTCTAGTAAAAATGGTTTAATTTAATAATTTACATCTAGAATTAGCACGAGGCCTATGAAGATGCGGGCCCACTGCGTTCGCATAGGTTGCAGTGGCCGGCCCTGTTTACGTCGCCCAACCATGCGGGACACCACGCATTGAGTTGAAATGAAGTGCACACATACTTTCATGTCTATACACGTGCCTGGATGTTTTATGCACACACATGTTTTGAAATGCACACACATATGGTTTGTTTTTCACACACATGCCTTGAAATAAACACATATGCTTTGTTTTGCACACACTCATTCCTTGAAGCTGAAACGCATTTCTTGAAAAAAAAAAGCACACGCATACTTTTAAAAGAAATACACAAAATGCACACACACACACACACACTTTGAAGTCCAAACCTTTAGACATATTTACCTGCTTAAGACGGCACGCCCCAATAAATTCTTTCCGTCAACTCCTTTTCATTGTCATTATTATAGAAAACGTCTAATTCATTTTGGCTCTGATCTCCAGCAGCCATGATGTACACCAGAGCGCAGCAAAGCATCAGGAGTATAAAAACAGCATTCATTTTACCTCTTTAATGAAAGAAAGTGTTACTTAAAGTATAAGTTCATTTTATTATTACTCAGTTTAGCTTCCAAAGAAATAGACCCTGTTAGGCTTGCCTTCAAGTCTTAAGATTAACGAGGAGTGCTGTATTTTACGCGGCAACGTGATTCAGCTGCACTTACATATTTTGCATCATCCAGCGCTGACATAACCATTGTCTTAGACTTCTGTGTCACTGTGGACGGTATGTACTGTAAATAGAGGTATTGGCGCAGGCCGGAGGAAATACAGTGTTTTAGGTATATTTTTTTTCTTCCAAATATATGTATAGTTTATAGTTATACGAGGAGGCGCGGTCGTTGAGAGGTAAAGCGCTTTGCTTCCGAAGCGGGGATACTGGGTTCGAATCCTGAAGACTGGGATATTTAATTTCGGGATCTTTAGGGCGCCTCTGAGTCCATCAAGTTCTATTAGGTAGCTCACATTAGTTGGGGAAAAGTAAAAGCGGTTGGTCGTTGTGCTGGCCACATAACAGTCTCGTTTACCGTAGGCCAAAGAAACAGATGACCTTTACATCATCTGCCCTATAGATCACAAGGTCTGAAAGGGAAACTATAGTTATACGATTAGGGTTATCACTAGTGCTGGATTTTAAAATAATGAAAATGTCTTCGATTCCAAAGATTAAGGATAAATGCGGTGTTACACATGACTAAGCAAACCCAGTTGCGAGGTGCAAATTTTCGTGCAGACACGGTAGTTGCCCTACGGCTGTGTATTTAAGTTGGCCTATGAAAGAGACAGTTGGGGAACTCTCACAAAGGCTGCGAAACACACATTTGAGACCCAGAGGAAAGCCATTATTGAAGACAAATGCAGAAGACTATTAAAATATTCTGATTCTATTCTGTAACATTAACCTATGAACTCACTCAAAGTCTAATGCAATTTAGTAAAAGTTAGACAACTTAATCGCAGATGAAAGTTCTACAAAGAATGTGATTTGTCACATTTAGCTAATCATTGTCGTAAAAGTCATCTCGAAATAAGCCATTGCTCGAAAGTTAAAGTATATATATATAACATAAATAAGTTATAAACGATGATAAAGTATATGAATGAAATTCTTACCAAATGTACAAAAGGATTCAAGCTGTTTCTCACACACTTTGCAACATCTTTTATAGGCAGCGAGTTGTTTTTTTTTAATCAGTTCAATCAATCGCTCTTAACCACGTGTAAGGCAAAGTCAATAATAATGAGAAATTAATTGAGATGCTCTAAACTCTAAGCGTATTTAGGTCTTTTAAATGACTGTTACGAAAATTATATACTGTATGGGTTGTCGTTCTTATGTTTACCTGTGTTTTGTAACTCGTCCGTAAGAATGTGTTCATGAAATGTTAGAAATGTGTGTTGTGTAGTCATTCAGTGTATTAAAGCCATACTAAGTGGACATGGTTTTCGACATAAACACGATAGTTTTATAAATGTTGTGAAGTTTTGAACAGTTTAGTCTTAATACTTTTACTTTAATGCTACTGAATGCTGGGAGCCTGGGCAATGCTCAAAAAGCATGTTGTGGAGGCTACTAAGGACTAAACACACTTTTACATTTTAGTGCTCGATGGGCCAGTTGGTACATTTTCTTTAGCACTCTTCAGACAAAATTAAAACCATGCCTAATTTTATTTTTTACTGTCCAGAAATTTTTACATTTCATTTCGAAAAACCCTGGAGGTAACATGCCCTCAATTGCAGTTTTTGTCCAAAGTTTTATGACAGAGAGAATTTAACTCTCTCAAGTCCTCACTCTCAGGGAGCCTGATAAAGAGGATGATGACCCAATTTCTAAAACGAACAAGAATACCTTTACATACCTTGCGATCTATGGGGAAAGAGGATGTACAGCTCTTCTGTGGCCGATAATGTTATGAAGTCAGTAACTGCCTTCTTTAGCCAACGTATGTGAGTCACTCATTAGGGTTGGTTAGACTCGGGGTGCCCCAAGAAGTAAGTTACTCTTTCAGACCTAGCGATCTATAGGGCAGATGATGTAAAGGTCATCTATTTCTGTAGCCAACGGTTAACGAGGGTGTCATGTGGCCAGCAAATGACCAACCTCCTTTACTTTTCCCAACTAATGTCAGGCGCCCATTAGAGAAGCCCTATATTTAAAATCCCAGTTTTGAATGTAAAAAAAAATTTATAAATAAAAATCGAATTATCTGAATTTATGAACGTCTCTATGTATTGAATTTATTAACGTCTCTATGTATTGAATTTATTAACGTCTCTATGTATTGAATTTATTAACGTCTCTATGTATTGAATTTATTAACGTCTCTATGTATTGAATTTATTAACGTCTCTATGTATTGAATTTATTAACGTCTCTATGTATTGAATTTATTAACGTCTCTATGTATTGAATTTATTAACGTCTCTATGTATTGAATTTATTAACGTCTCTATGTATTGAATTTATTAACGTCTCTATGTATTGAATTTATTAACGTCTCTATGTATTGAATTTATTAACGTCTCTATGTATTGAATTTATTAACGTCTCTATGTATTGAATTTATTAACGTCTCTATGTATTGAATTTATTAACGTCTCTATGTATTGAATTTATTAACGTCTCTATGTATTGAATTTATTAACGTCTCTATGTATTGAATTTATTAACGTCTCTATGTATTGAATTTATTAACGTCTCTATGTATTGAATTTATTAACGTCTCTATGTATTGAATTTATTAACGTCTCTATGTATTGAATTTATTAACGTCTCTATGTATTGAATTTATTAACGTCTCTATGTATTGAATTTATTAACGTCTCTATGTATTGAATTTATTAACGTCTCTATGTATTGAATTTATTAACGTCTCTATGTATTGAATTTATTAACGTCTCTATGTATTGAATTTATTAACGTCTCTATGTATTGAATTTATTAACGTCTCTATGTATTGAATTTATTAACGTCTCTATGTATTGAATTTATTAACGTCTCTATGTATTGAATTTATTAACGTCTCTATGTATTGAATTTATTAACGTCTCTATGTATTGAATTTATTAACGTCTCTATGTATTGAATTTATTAACGTCTCTATGTATTGAATTTATTAACGTCTCTATGTATTGAATTTATTAACGTCTCTATGTATTGAATTTATTAACGTCTCTATGTATTGAATTTATTAACGTCTCTATGTATTGAATTTATTAACGTCTCTATGTATTGAATTTATTAACGTCTCTATGTATTGAATTTATTAACGTCTCTATGTATTGAATTTATTAACGTCTCTATGTATTGAATTTATTAACGTCTCTATGTATTGAATTTATTAACGTCTCTATGTATTGAATTTATTAACGTCTCTATGTATTGAATTTATTAACGTCTCTATGTATTGAATTTATTAACGTCTCTATGTATTGAATTTATTAACGTCTCTATGTATTGAATTTATGAACGTCTCTATGTATTGAATTTATTAACGTCTCTATGTATTGAATTTATGAACGTCTCTATGTATTGAATTTATTAACGTCTCTATGTATTGAATTTATTAACGTCTCTATGTATTGAATTTATGAACGTCTCTATGTATTGAATTTATGAACGTCTCTATGTATTGAATTTATGAACGTCTCTATGTATTGAATTTATTAACGTCTCTATGTATTGAATTTATTAACGTCTCTATGTATTGAATTTATTAACGTCTCTATGTATTGAATTTATTAACGTCTCTATGTATTGAATTTATGAACGTCTCTATGTATTGAATTTATTAACGTCTCTATGTATTGAATTTATTAACGTCTCTATGTATTGAATTTATTAACGTCTCTATGTATTGAATTTATTAACGTCTCTATGTATTGAATTTATTAACGTCTCTATGTATTGAATTTATTAACGTCTCTATGTATTGAATTTATTAACGTCTCTATGTATTGAATTTATTAACGTCTCTATGTATTGAATTTATTAACGTCTCTATGTATTGAATTTATTAACGTCTCTATGTATTGAATTTATTAACGTCTCTATGTATTGAATTTATTAACGTCTCTATGTATTGAATTTATTAACGTCTCTATGTATTGAATTTATTAACGTCTCTATGTATTGAATTTATTAACGTCTCTATGTATTGAATTTATTAACGTCTCTATGTATTGAATTTATTAACGTCTCTATGTATTGAATTTATTAACGTCTCTATGTATTGAATTTATTAACGTCTCTATGTATTGAATTTATTAACGTCTCTATGTATTGAATTTATTAACGTCTCTATGTATTGAATTTATTAACGTCTCTATGTATTGAATTTATTAACGTCTCTATGTATTGAATTTATTAACGTCTCTATGTATTGAATTTATGAACGTCTCTATGTATTGAATTTATTAACGTCTCTATGTATTGAATTTATTAACGTCTCTATGTATTGAATTTATGAACGTCTCTATGTATTGAATTTATGAACGTCTCTATGTATTGAATTTATGAACGTCTCTATGTATTGAATTTATGAACGTCTCTATGTATTGAATTTATGAACGTCTCTATGTATTGAATTTATGAACGTCTCTATGTATTGAATTTATTAACGTCTCTATGTATTGAATTTATGAACGTCTCTATGTATTGAATTTATTAACGTCTCTATGTATTGAATTTATTAACGTCTCTATGTATTGAATTTATTAACGTCTCTATGTATTGAATTTATTAACGTCTCTATGTATTGAATTTATTAACGTCTCTATGTATTGAATTTATTAACGTCTCTATGTATTGAATTTATTAACGTCTCTATGTATTGAATTTATTAACGTCTCTATGTATTGAATTTATTAACGTCTCTATGTATTGAATTTATGAACGTCTCTATGTATTGAATTTATTAACGTCTCTATGTATTGAATTTATTAACGTCTCTATGTATTGAATTTATGAACGTCTCTATGTATTGAATTTATGAACGTCTCTATGTATTGAATTTATGAACGTCTCTATGTATTGAATTTATGAACGTCTCTATGTATTGAATTTATGAACGTCTCTATGTATTGAATTTATGAACGTCTCTATGTATTGAATTTATGAACGTCTCTATGTATTGAATTTATGAACGTCTCTATGTATTGAATTTATAAACGTCTCTATGTATTGAATTTATGAACGTCTCTATGTATTGAATTTATGAACGTCTCTATGTATTGAATTTATGAACGTCTCTATGTATTGAATTTATGAACGTCTCTATGTATTGAATTTATGAACGTCTCTATGTATTGAATTTATGAACGTCTCTATGTATTGAATTTATGAACGTCTCTATGTATTGAATTTATGAACGTCTCTATGTATTGAATTTATGAACGTCTCTATGTATTGAATTTATGAACGTCTCTATGTATTGAATTTATTAACGTCTCTATGTATTGAATTTATGAACGTCTCTATGTATTGAATTTATGAACGTCTCTATGTATTGAATTTATGAACGTCTCTATGTATTGAATTTATGAACGTCTCTATGTATTGAATTTATGAACGTCTCTATGTATTGAATTTATGAACGTCTCTATGTATTGAATTTATGAACGTCTCTATGTATTGAATTTATTAACGTCTCTATGTATTGAATTTATTAACGTCTCTATGTATTGAATTTATGAACGTCTCTATGTATTGAATTTATGAACGTCTCTATGTATTGAATTTATGAACGTCTCTATGTATTGAATTTATGAACGTCTCTATGTATTGAATTTATTAACGTCTCTATCTATTGAATTTATTAACGTCTCTATGTATTGAATTTATTAACGTCTCTATGTATTGAATTTATTAACGTCTCTATGTATTGAATTTATTAACGTCTCTATGTATTGAATTTATTAACGTCTCTATGTATTGAATTTATTAACGTCTCTATGTATTGAATTTATTAACGTCTCTATGTATTGAATTTATTAACGTCTCTATGTATTGAATTTATTAACGTCTCTATGTATTGAATTTATTAACGTCTCTATGTATTGAATTTATTAACGTCTCTATGTATTGAATTTATGAACGTCTCTATGTATTGAATTTATGAACGTCTCTATGTATTGAATTTATGAACGTCTCTATGTATTGAATTTATGAACGTCTCTATGTATTGAATTTATTAACGTCTCTATGTATTGAATTTATTAACGTCTCTATGTATTGAATTTATTAACGTCTCTATGTATTGAATTTATTAACGTCTCTATGTATTGAATTTATTAACGTCTCTATGTATTGAATTTATTAACGTCTCTATGTATTGAATTTATTAACGTCTCTATGTATTGAATTTATTAACGTCTCTATGTATTGAATTTATTAACGTCTCTATGTATTGAATTTATTAACGTCTCTATGTATTGAATTTATTAACGTCTCTATGTATTGAATTTATGAACGTCTCTATGTATTGAATTTATTAACGTCTCTATGTATTGAATTTATTAACGTCTCTATGTATTGAATTTATGAACGTCTCTATGTATTGAATTTATGAACGTCTCTATGTATTGAATTTATGAACGTCTCTATGTATTGAATTTATGAACGTCTCTATGTATTGAATTTATGAACGTCTCTATGTATTGAATTTATTAACGTCTCTATGTATTGAATTTATTAACGTCTCTATGTATTGAATTTATGAACGTCTCTATGTATTGAATTTATAAACGTCTCTATGTATTGAATTTATGAACGTCTCTATGTATTGAATTTATGAACGTCTCTATGTATTGAATTTATGAACGTCTCTATGTATTGAATTTATGAACGTCTCTATGTATTGAATTTATGAACGTCTCTATGTATTGAATTTATGAACGTCTCTATGTATTGAATTTATGAACGTCTCTATGTATTGAATTTATGAACGTCTCTATGTATTGAATTTATTAACGTCTCTATGTATTGAATTTATGAACGTCTCTATGTATTGAATTTATGAACGTCTCTATGTATTGAATTTATGAACGTCTCTATGTATTGAATTTATGAACGTCTCTATGTATTGAATTTATGAACGTCTCTATGTATTGAATTTATGAACGTCTCTATGTATTGAATTTATGAACGTCTCTATGTATTGAATTTATTAACGTCTCTATGTATTGAATTTATTAACGTCTCTATGTATTGAATTTATGAACGTCTCTATGTATTGAATTTATGAACGTCTCTATGTATTGAATTTATGAACGTCTCTATGTATTGAATTTATGAACGTCTCTATGTATTGAATTTATTAACGTCTCTATCTATTGAATTTATTAACGTCTCTATGTATTGAATTTATTAACGTCTCTATGTATTGAATTTATTAACGTCTCTATGTATTGAATTTATTAACGTCTCTATGTATTGAATTTATTAACGTCTCTATGTATTGAATTTATTAACGTCTCTATGTATTGAATTTATTAACGTCTCTATGTATTGAATTTATTAACGTCTCTATGTATTGAATTTATTAACGTCTCTATGTATTGAATTTATTAACGTCTCTATGTATTGAATTTATTAACGTCTCTATGTATTGAATTTATGAACGTCTCTATGTATTGAATTTATGAACGTCTCTATGTATTGAATTTATGAACGTCTCTATGTATTGAATTTATGAACGTCTCTATGTATTGAATTTATTAACGTCTCTATGTATTGAATTTATGAACGTCTCTATGTATTGAATTTATTAACGTCTCTATGTATTGAATTTATTAACGTCTCTATGTATTGAATTTATTAACGTCTCTATGTATTGAATTTATTAACGTCTCTATGTATTGAATTTATTAACGTCTCTATGTATTGAATTTATTAACGTCTCTATGTATTGAATTTATTAACGTCTCTATGTATTGAATTTATTAACGTCTCTATGTATTGAATTTATTAACGTCTCTATGTATTGAATTTATTAACGTCTCTATGTATTGAATTTATTAACGTCTCTATGTATTGAATTTATGAACGTCTCTATGTATTGAATTTATTAACGTCTCTATGTATTGAATTTATTAACGTCTCTATGTATTGAATTTATGAACGTCTCTATGTATTGAATTTATGAACGTCTCTATGTATTGAATTTATGAACGTCTCTATGTATTGAATTTATGAACGTCTCTATGTATTGAATTTATGAACGTCTCTATGTATTGAATTTATTAACGTCTCTATGTATTGAATTTATTAACGTCTCTATGTATTGAATTTATGAACGTCTCTATGTATTGAATTTATAAACGTCTCTATGTATTGAATTTATGAACGTCTCTATGTATTGAATTTATGAACGTCTCTATGTATTGAATTTATGAACGTCTCTATGTATTGAATTTATGAACGTCTCTATGTATTGAATTTATGAACGTCTCTATGTATTGAATTTATGAACGTCTCTATGTATTGAATTTATGAACGTCTCTATGTATTGAATTTATGAACGTCTCTATGTATTGAATTTATTAACGTCTCTATGTATTGAATTTATGAACGTCTCTATGTATTGAATTTATGAACGTCTCTATGTATTGAATTTATGAACGTCTCTATGTATTGAATTTATGAACGTCTCTATGTATTGAATTTATGAACGTCTCTATGTATTGAATTTATGAACGTCTCTATGTATTGAATTTATGAACGTCTCTATGTATTGAATTTATTAACGTCTCTATGTATTGAATTTATTAACGTCTCTATGTATTGAATTTATGAACGTCTCTATGTATTGAATTTATGAACGTCTCTATGTATTGAATTTATGAACGTCTCTATGTATTGAATTTATGAACGTCTCTATGTATTGAATTTATTAACGTCTCTATCTATTGAATTTATTAACGTCTCTATGTATTGAATTTATTAACGTCTCTATGTATTGAATTTATTAACGTCTCTATGTATTGAATTTATTAACGTCTCTATGTATTGAATTTATTAACGTCTCTATGTATTGAATTTATTAACGTCTCTATGTATTGAATTTATGAACGTCTCTATGTATTGAATTTATTAACGTCTCTATGTATTGAATTTATTAACGTCTCTATGTTTTGAATTTATTAACGTCTCTATGTATTGAATTTATTAACGTCTCTATGTATTGAATTTATTAACGTCTCTATGTATTGAATTTATTAACGTCTCTATGTATTGAATTTATTAACGTCTCTATGTATTGAATTTATTAACGTCTCTATGTATTGAATTTATTAACGTCTCTATGTATTGAATTTATTAACGTCTCTATGTATTGAATTTATTAACGTCTCTATGTATTGAATTTATTAACGTCTCTATGTATTGAATTTATTAACGTCTCTATGTATTGAATTTATTAACGTCTCTATGTATTGAATTTATTAACGTCTCTATGTATTGAATTTATTAACGTCTCTATGTATTGAATTTATTAACGTCTCTATGTATTGAATTTATTAACGTCTCTATGTATTGAATTTATTAACGTCTCTATGTATTGAATTTATTAACGTCTCTATGTATTGAATTTATTAACGTCTCTATGTATTGAATTTATGAACGTCTCTATGTATTGAATTTATTAACGTCTCTATGTATTGAATTTATTAACGTCTCTATGTATTGAATTTATTAACGTCTCTATGTATTGAATTTATTAACGTCTCTATGTATTGAATTTATTAACGTCTCTATGTATTGAATTTATTAACGTCTCTATGTATTGAATTTATTAACGTCTCTATGTATTGAATTTATTAACGTCTCTATGTATTGAATTTATTAACGTCTCTATGTATTGAATTTATTAACGTCTCTATGTATTGAATTTATTAACGTCTCTATGTATTGAATTTATTAACGTCTCTATGTATTGAATTTATTAACGTCTCTATGTATTGAATTTATTAACGTCTCTATGTATTGAATTTATTAACGTCTCTATGTATTGAATTTATTAACGTCTCTATGTATTGAATTTATTAACGTCTCTATGTATTGAATTTATTAACGTCTCTATGTATTGAATTTATTAACGTCTCTATGTATTGAATTTATTAACGTCTCTATGTATTGAATTTATTAACGTCTCTATGTATTGAATTTATTAACGTCTCTATGTATTGAATTTATTAACGTCTCTATGTATTGAATTTATTAACGTCTCTATGTATTGAATTTATTAACGTCTCTATGTATTGAATTTATTAACGTCTCTATGTATTGAATTTATTAACGTCTCTATGTATTGAATTTATTAACGTCTCTATGTATTGAATTTATTAACGTCTCTATGTATTGAATTTATTAACGTCTCTATGTATTGAATTTATTAACGTCTCTATGTATTGAATTTATTAACGTCTCTATGTATTGAATTTATTAACGTCTCTATGTATTGAATTTATGAACGTCTCTATGTATTGAATTTATGAACGTCTCTATGTATTGAATTTATGAACGTCTCTATGTATTGAATTTATGAACGTCTCTATGTATTGAATTTATTAACGTCTCTATGTATTGAATTTATGAACGTCTCTATGTATTGAATTTATTAACGTCTCTATGTATTGAATTTATTAACGTCTCTATGTATTGAATTTATTAACGTCTCTATGTATTGAATTTATTAACGTCTCTATGTATTGAATTTATTAACGTCTCTATGTATTGAATTTATTAACGTCTCTATGTATTGAATTTATTAACGTCTCTATGTATTGAATTTATTAACGTCTCTATGTATTGAATTTATTAACGTCTCTATGTATTGAATTTATTAACGTCTCTATGTATTGAATTTATTAACGTCTCTATGTATTGAATTTATTAACGTCTCTATGTATTGAATTTATGAACGTCTCTATGTATTGAATTTATGAACGTCTCTATGTATTGAATTTATTAACGTCTCTATGTATTGAATTTATGAACGTCTCTATGTATTGAATTTATGAACGTCTCTATGTATTGAATTTATGAACGTCTCTATGTATTGAATTTATGAACGTCTCTATGTATTGAATTTATGAACGTCTCTATGTATTGAATTTATTAACGTCTCTATGTATTGAATTTATGAACGTCTCTATGTATTGAATTTATAAACGTCTCTATGTATTGAATTTATGAACGTCTCTATGTATTGAATTTATGAACGTCTCTATGTATTGAATTTATGAACGTCTCTATGTATTGAATTTATGAACGTCTCTATGTATTGAATTTATGAACGTCTCTATGTATTGAATTTATGAACGTCTCTATGTATTGAATTTATGAACGTCTCTATGTATTGAATTTATGAACGTCTCTATGTATTGAATTTATGAACGTCTCTATGTATTGAATTTATTAACGTCTCTATGTATTGAATTTATGAACGTCTCTATGTATTGAATTTATGAACGTCTCTATGTATTGAATTTATGAACGTCTCTATGTATTGAATTTATGAACGTCTCTATGTATTGAATTTATGAACGTCTCTATGTATTGAATTTATGAACGTCTCTATGTATTGAATTTATGAACGTCTCTATGTATTGAATTTATTAACGTCTCTATGTATTGAATTTATTAACGTCTCTATGTATTGAATTTATGAACGTCTCTATGTATTGAATTTATGAACGTCTCTATGTATTGAATTTATGAACGTCTCTATGTATTGAATTTATGAACGTCTCTATGTATTGAATTTATTAACGTCTCTATCTATTGAATTTATTAACGTCTCTATGTATTGAATTTATTAACGTCTCTATGTATTGAATTTATTAACGTCTCTATGTATTGAATTTATTAACGTCTCTATGTATTGAATTTATTAACGTCTCTATGTATTGAATTTATGAACGTCTCTATGTATTGAATTTATGAACGTCTCTATGTATTGAATTTATTAACGTCTCTATGTATTGAATTTATTAACGTCTCTATGTATTGAATTTATTAACGTCTCTATGTATTGAATTTATTAACGTCTCTATGTATTGAATTTATTAACGTCTCTATGTATTGAATTTATTAACGTCTCTATGTATTGAATTTATTAACGTCTCTATGTATTGAATTTATTAACGTCTCTATGTATTGAATTTATTAACGTCTCTATGTATTGAATTTATTAACGTCTCTATGTATTGAATTTATTAACGTCTCTATGTATTGAATTTATTAACGTCTCTATGTATTGAATTTATTAACGTCTCTATGTATTGAATTTATTAACGTCTCTATGTATTGAATTTATTAACGTCTCTATGTATTGAATTTATTAACGTCTCTATGTATTGAATTTATTAACGTCTCTATGTATTGAATTTATTAACGTCTCTATGTATTGAATTTATTAACGTCTCTATGTATTGAATTTATTAACGTCTCTATGTATTGAATTTATTAACGTCTCTATGTATTGAATTTATTAACGTCTCTATGTATTGAATTTATTAACGTCTCTATGTATTGAATTTATTAACGTCTCTATGTATTGAATTTATTAACGTCTCTATGTATTGAATTTATTAACGTCTCTATGTATTGAATTTATTAACGTCTCTATGTATTGAATTTATTAACGTCTCTATGTATTGAATTTATTAACGTCTCTATGTATTGAATTTATTAACGTCTCTATGTATTGAATTTATTAACGTCTCTATGTATTGAATTTATTAACGTCTCTATGTATTGAATTTATTAACGTCTCTATGTATTGAATTTATTAACGTCTCTATGTATTGAATTTATTAACGTCTCTATGTATTGAATTTATTAACGTCTCTATGTATTGAATTTATTAACGTCTCTATGTATTGAATTTATTAACGTCTCTATGTATTGAATTTATTAACGTCTCTATGTATTGAATTTATTAACGTCTCTATGTATTGAATTTATTAACGCCTCTATGTATTGAATTTATTAACGTCTCTATGTATTGAATTTATTAACGTCTCTATGTATTGAATTTATTAACGCCTCTATGTATTGAATTTATTAACGCCTCTATGTATTGAATTTATTAACGTCTCTATGTATTGAATTTATTAACGTCTCTATGTATTGAATTTATTAACGTCTCTATGTATTGAATTCTTCTGTTAACACGCTACGCATGTTTGAGTGTTTAATGGATAAAAATATATGTTGCTAAAATATTTTACTTAAGGTTTTGGTCAGGTTGAGATTTATGGTACAGGGAAGAGTGAATTCTATGTAGGAGTAGACGTGCTTAATAAAAGACTAATTATCCTTCAGGAAGCAGTACGAGGAAAAGAAGAAGTAGACAGAGAAAGCGATGGGAAGACAATATAAAAGAATGGACGGGCCTGTCATTGAAAGAGGCTCTATCCAAGGTAAAAGACAGAGAGGAATGGAGAAAGATGGTTGACAAATCTTGTGTGTTGCCCCAACGGTCCAACAGTCTAAGGGATAGGTCAAGGTGGGAAGGGGAAGATATAAAAGTATAAAACTAGATCTTTGTGTTTTTTACAAAGCTTCTATCAACTCACTTTGTCTTTCTGGTAAAAAGTTTGTACACATTATTTCTCCAACACCCAATCTCGGATCAAGCTTAACTTTCGTACCAATCAACACAAGAATCAATAAAAAAAAATGAACCGATTAGTTCATTAACAAATGGTAATTAATTATTTTGTTTGGTATCTCGAACAAGGGAAAGAAATTCTACTTGACTGATGTGGTATAAGTTGAATTAGTCTCCTTTATAGGACGTCGTCTGACTCTTAATGAACACCAAAAATGAAACAGGACAAAAGATAACTCAACAATCCTCCATGTTCATAAGCTCTTCTCTAGCAGAGTGGTTACCATGTTGACTTGGGATGCTGGAGAAGGCTTTAGCCTACAAGCTTGAATTCAGGTCGCTTACTTTTTTTTTAGATACATTTAAAAAGTGATGCCCAGATATCCGATATTTTTCCCTCCGCCCATTTCCAACTGGCCCAGACAAGTGAGAAGATCATGGCGTATTGAGAAAGCTAAAAGCATGACATTGCGCTAAACAAAAACTATTGGTCAAAATATTTTTAATTGCACAGATTTATTATGAACGTAATTACATGGCTGATCCAAACTAATTGATACAGATACACTTAATATATGCTTTTTTAAAAAGAATTTTTTTGTATTTTGCTTGTTATTGTCCATCTAAGATAGGTTGAAATAGCAATTATCAATGATAATGTGAAGAGTGGTCTTTTAATAATAATAATAATAATAATAATAATAATAGTAATAACAATAATAATAATTATAATCCTAAAACTCAATGCTGTTGACCAATACGGAAAATGTGGAAATTCGGGTGAGTCATCTGCCTACCTAGGTCGCCATGTTGCAAAATTAATACAGCAACACTTAATGAGAAATAATTTGATCAAAAATGATACATATCCTTGTTACAAATACTCGCCACAAGAGGTTTTCGAGTCTACTGATCACTTATTATATTGGGATAGTCCTATTTTTACTTTGACTGACAAAACGGTAGATTTTAATAGCTCTGGTCTGCTGTTTATTGATTTTAAAAAAAAACGCTACCATTATTGACATCGTGGTATCACTGTCTCATAATATAAGAAAAATTGTAATTGAAAAACAGTGAGAATATGGGAAACTAGGCTTTGAGATTAAGCGTTATGGAAGTTATCTAAATAACAACATAACGCATTGTTATATCAAGCGAGGGGTTAATAACAGCTGACCTCACAGATACTTTCCAAAGAAGATTCTCATTGCCTGTCAGAGGGCGGTACTGCTGCAGACCTGCAACATCACCAGAAAATTTCTCAGTGGACACTTATAAACGGACTACACTGAATTTTGTTTCTCTTTAATAAAACTTGACCCTGGCAGTGCCAGAGAATGAATAATCTTTCGTTATCATATAATAATTATAACCATGTTTAGAAATAAAGCGTCTATGGAAGCTATTTAAAATAAAAATACACCCTGTTTAAAAAAACAACAACATAACATTGCTTCATATTTAAAATAGCAATGAACAATGTTGTTATATAAACCTAGGGGATAATGGCAACTGACTTCGCAGACATATTTGAAGCCCGGAGCATACCAAAAAGGATCCTTATCACCGGTACCTGTCAAATGGCAGTACAGCTTCAGACAGCAGACTGCCACATCATCAGAATATTTCTCAGTGGACACTGTCTCTCTTCAACGTTCTACCCAGGCAGTGCCTAAGAATAAAAATTAATTCAATTCCAAATATTGATAATTATGATAATAATATTAGCACATTACATTAGAAAGTTTTTAAAAAACATTTATGTTAAATTATGTATTCTTTATTTCTGCTATATTTTATTCATGTTTTACTGACATATGTTCCTGTGGTAAAGTTCATACGAAAAGTAATTAGATTTTATGTCTAACAATTAATTGATAAAAAAAAAGATGCAGGCTATATCTGAGGAGAATTTTACGACAAACATGTTTACAGCTGACGTAGCTTCAAGCTGCCAGCTGCACGACTAAAACTTTACTTAATGGACCCGCAAATATCACACAACTTATTACTAATCGAGGACTGAGCGAGGACCCGTCTAACTGACTTTCCCTCAATTTATACCTTTCTCAATCGTACATTCCAGAATCATGGAAACTTCTCCCCTAATTATTTTAGTAACTTTGTAACTTTGAAGCTGACGTGTGCTATTTTTTTCCATAACCTCTTTCTTTGATTGGATACCTAAAACTAACTTGTTTACACTGGACACTTGTACTGGTTTGAACTCGAGCTTCTAGAAACTGATCGAAAAAGGTCACAGACTGGACTTGTGACATTACCCCCTCGCCTTTTTTAGCATTTTGTATGCAATATAAAATGCGTAAAATAGCAATATAACATATGCCTAAAACATTGATAAAATTGCATATAAAAGCAAGTAGTATAGCATATGCCTAAAACACTGATATAATTGCTCTATTGAATGTACAAAACTCATAACTAAAAAATAAATAATGCTTCATTATGTTAACATATTAATATAAAACAAAATTCAAAATGTTGTACTCATTCAGCATATATAATTAATATAATATAATATACATCTTAGTTCTATACATTTATTGTTAATAATTGATATATTAATATGAACATTTCCCAACTTGTGTAACTAAAAGATGTCAAAGTAATAAAACTTAACAAAACGGAATAATACATTATATCTCTTCTGTTACTTGAGTTGATAGAGTATCTGAATATTGAAATAACTACAAACACATGGAATAAAAAATGATTAAATTTGTTTTTCTAGCGTAAAACAAAATATAGTTAAACAATAAACAATATATTGTATAGTATCTAAATACATCTGGTCAAAGTATCAGCAAAAACATTCAATTTTTCTGGAACAGTCTTTACATCAAACTGATAGTCCATTAACTGCAAACTCTATCTTGTCAGACGACTATTTGACATTTTTTTAGAGTTGAGAAATGCCAATGGTGCATGATCTGTCTGTAAAGTAAAAGGTGCTCCCAAAAGGTATTTGCTAAATTTTGAAATGGCCCAGACAATTGCCAGGCACTCTCGCTCTATGGTCGAGTATCTAATCTCTGCTGAAGATAGTTTTCTGTTTATGAAAAATACTTGATGTAGAATGCCGTCGTATTCTTGCATCAGACATGCTTCAAGTGCTGACGAAGAAGCATCTGTAGCAAGATAAAACCGCTTCTTCTTGTCTGGTAATTTCAAAATGGATTCTTGTGCAAAAGCATACTTAATGTTCTTTATGGTCTCTTCTAATTCTGATGACCATGGAATTGTGTTAGATTGTCCTTTCTTCGTAAGGTTAGTAGGAAATGTTGACAGTGATGCGTAATTTGAAATGAAGCATCTGTAAAAATTACAAAGTCCTAATATACTTTTAACCTGCTTTTTTGTTTTAGGAATTTTAATGTCCGAAATTCGTTTAATAATATTGTCCTGTGTTTTCAGTGAATTGTTTCCAACTTTATAACCTAAAAATGTAACTTCTGATTTTGCTAATTCAACTTTGCTTGGTTTTACAGTAAATCCATTGTCTTTCAACTGTTGGAAGATTTCTTTGAGTCCTTAATATGATCGTCCAATGTATTATGAAACACACATATGTCATCAATATAGGACACTGTGTCTTTTCTTTGTCCGAACATCCTATGAATCGCTCGGTTAAAAGTACTGCTAGCATTTACTAAACCGAAGGGCATGTAATTATATTGAAAAAGGCCAAAGGCTGCAGTAAACGCAGTGAATTGTTTGGAATCCTGTTGCATAGGTATTTGATAATATCCTCTTGTCAAATCGAGTTTCGTAAAATACTTAGCTCCAGAAAACTGTGACATTAAATCCTCCGGATTAGGCATTGGTTATGAATTATGGCATGTTATTTTATTCAACTGTCGAAAGTCTACACACATTCTTGGCGATGATGACTGTGAACGTTTTACTAGCACTATTGGAGCAGCATAAGGTGAATTCGCGTGTTCAATTATGCCTTGTTCTAAAAGATCATTGATTTCTTTCTGAAGGAAATCTCTGTAGTGAATATGTAGTGGATATGGACGCGACTTGGTAGATTTGTCACTTGTCAATTTAATTTCATGATTTATAATGGTTGTTTTATCTGGAACATCTGGAATATCATTTATTCTTGGAGTAGATTCTTTATATCCTTTTTTCTCTGTGATGATAAATTGTCCAGTTTGACATCTTGTCAGGTTTCAGTCTGTCTAGGAGTTGTAGTTGATACTACTAATTCATCCATATCCTCCTCATTTTCTTCTGGAATAATCGCTAAGCATGAAATATGTTTTTCAAGTTCTTCATCTTCTTCTTCTGTATCATTAGCTTCATTGTATTTCTGTAGCATGTTGATATGAAACACTTTGTTTCTGTTATTGATATTGATTTCATAATCTACATCTGTGACTTTTCTTAAAATAGTAAATGGATCCTGCCATTTAATAAAGAACTTATTTTTCTTATCAGGTAATAATAATTTCACTTTGTCTCCTGGTTCAAAGTTTTCTATTTACATTTATTCTTCTATGACTTTCAGCGTTAGCTTTGGCTGTTGCTTCCTTAGCTTTTTCACATGCATTTATTACTGTATTTCTAGTATTGAAAACATGCTGAAATGCAGTTTTCTTATCTGATGCATCATGTTTTGACTTTAGTAGTGATTATTTGAAGGTAGATATAGGACCTCTTGGATTAGCTCCATATAAACATTTCTAAAGGAGAAAATCCTGTGGTGTCTTGGATACTTTCTCTATAAGCAAATGATGCAGCTGGTATTCTTTTCTTGGTCTTGGTAACTCCCATATGTCCTGCAAACGATACATCGTGGCTTGTATTAATAATGGTCTTTCTGTATATTTTTGGAACTACAATTTGCTCAACAGTTTTATTTTTGTATTGACTGTTCTTCATAAGTAGTCCTTCTTTAAAATAAGGATCATTATGTTCTTGTGGATTGATGTTCGATTGAGCCTTTTTGAACATTTTAAATAATGTTTCATCATTTTTCTGTTCAACTTTAAATTCCTCACTATGAAATTGTTCAAGTTCATTTGTCTGTAGATGCAAATGGTTTGCCTGCTTATCATTTTCATTTTCTTGAACAACTTTATCAAAACTGTTTTGTTCAATATTTTTAGTTTCAAGTCTTTCCTTTTTTTTTGCATTGACCTTGTGACTACTACATTACATTCTTGACTCATTTTTATTGTATTGTTCCATTCAATAAGATCTTGTGTAGTACAGTCACGCACTCCCTGTATTTTACCAACTATGAGATCAACAGTTAGATTTTGAGCTACTAAAGCTTCTACATGTCCACTGAAAAATGGAGTCATAATATGTATCAAAGCTTCTGGTAGTTTACTTACAGTACCGTTGAAAGCAGTGGCTTCGATTTCATTGCCTGTATATTGATTTGATCTCACAAAATGTGCACGTATAACAACTGAAGTGCTACCTGTGTCTCGTAACACCTGTACGCTTTGAGAACCGACTAATCCAGGATAAAACTGAAGTCCTTGTGATTTAGTGATAACAGTCATTGTTGAGTGATGTGCCTTCGAGTTTTTGGTAAAAATCTGTTTCTTATTTCCATATGTTGAAATCTTTACATTTAGTGATCTGCTTCGCGAATATGCTTGATCATTAGATTTGTCACTGATATTAGTATGTTTCTTTATGCAATCCTTTGCTAAATGTCCTTTCATGTGACAAAAACTGCACTCTATGACTTTCACTCTACACCGTGAGGCGAAATGACCTCTAGTATTGCATTTATAGCATATTAAAGTTTTGTCGGTATGAAAAGATGCAATGCTCTGTTGTCTCTTGAAAAGCAAATACAATTTTCATCAGTTGCTGCTCTAATTTGCTTACTTGCATAGGCAGTTTTATATTGACGTATTATTGTTGTCAGGGTCTGTAGATCTTTAGGATTTCTCTCGATTATGAAGGATTGAATATCTTCTGCATATGCATGAGTAGTGGTATCAATCAATATGTGGTCTCTTAATGATCCATACGTTCAATCAATATTAGCTAAAAATATCCACCTATCAAACCACATTACCATTTCAGAGACAAACAACTGTGGATCATCTTCCTGCCTTGGTCTTTCGAAAAAAAATTTCGCGCGATAAGCATTTTGCGTAGCTCCAAACTGTCTTAGTAAAGCTTCTTTTATTTCTGCATAAGTACGCTGTTCATGAGATGGTATTTGTGCACATGCATCTAATGCTTTACCCTGCAATAAAATCAAGAGATGGTGTGCATATTGTTCTTCTGGTAAGCCTGATGCTTTCGCTATCTCCTCAAACCGCATCTAATACGAATCTTTATTATCTTTATTTTCTTGAAAAGGTAATATTTTAGATAAAGGTTTATACTTGTCAAAAGCATTGCTGATAGGTAAAGTCGGTTGAACCTCTGTTTTTTCTTTTTTAAATTTTAACTCCTCTTCCTGAAGTTGAAGTCTGAATTTTTCCACTTCTAATCTTTTTTCTTCTACCTCTCTGTCCTCTTTACGTTTCCTTTCTTCTGCCTCTCTGTCCTCTTTACGTTTCCTTTCTTCTGCCTCTCTGTCCTCTTTACGTTTCCTTTCTTCTGCCTCTCTGTCCTCTTTACGTTTCCTTTCTTCTGCCTCTCTGTCCTCTTTACGTTTCCTTTCTTCTGCCTCTCTGTCCTCTTTACGTTTCCTTTCTTCTGCCTCTCTGTCCTCTTTACGTTTCCTTTCTTCTGCCTCTCTGTCCTCTTTACGTTTCCTTTCTTCTGCCTCTCTGTCCTCTTTACGTTTCCTTTCTTCTGCCTCTCTGTCCTCTTTACGTTTCCTTTCTTCTGCCTCTCTGTCCTCTTTACGTTTCCTTTCTTCTGCCTCTCTGTCCTCTTTACGTTTCCTTTCTTCTGCCTCTCTGTCCTCTTTACGTTTCCTTTCTTCTGCCTCTCTGTCCTCTTTACGTTTCCTTTCTTCTGCCTCTCTGTCCTCTTTACGTTTCCTTTCTTCTGCCTCTCTGTCCTCTTTACGTTTCCTTTCTTCTGCCTCTCTGTCCTCTTTACGTTTCCTTTCTTCTGCCTCTCTGTCCTCTTTACGTTTCCTTTCTTCTGCCTCTCTGTCCTCTTTACGTTTCCTTTCTTCTGCCTCTCTGTCCTCTTTACGTTTCCTTTCTTCTGCCTCTCTGTCCTCTTTACGTTTCCTTTCTTCTGCCTCTCTGTCCTCTTTACGTTTCCTTTCTTCTGCCTCTCTGTCCTCTTGTCTTATTTTTTCTTCTCTTAAAATTATTTGTTTTTCTTCCTCTTTTTCTTGTTGTCTTCTTTTTTCTTCTCTTTCTTCTTCCTCTCTTTCTTATTTACGTTTCTTCTCGTCTTCTTTAATTTGTTTTTCCCACCATTCCCACTGATGTCCTTGTGGAATACCACAGTCCTTGGCTAATTTTAAATATACTTTAAATAAGTCTGCGTGAGACGCCATAGTATGAAATAAACGATAGCAGAGATGTAGGTGTTTAAATGTTCTGCCGACACTCTCATCAAGCAGAATCTAGCCAGCGAACCAGCGACTACGTTGGACAGGTAAAAGAGAGCTGACCTAGTTAAATATCGATCGGTGTCTCCTCTAAGGAATGCAAGTGGTCAGTATTTGTAAACAAACTAGTGTACAACTAGCTTTAGTAACGTTGCTTTCACAGCTTAATAAATGTAGCTTTCACAGCTTAGTAAATGTAAAATGTAAGGTACTGACCTTAAAACAGATGATCTTTCCCGTTTCGTTGCAATGATTGCACGTCTTGTTGAAGTTTTCTGAAAGAGGCTTTTCTTATAAGGCTTTTTTTGAGGCTTTGTCGTTAAGAGAGGCTATGAATTATTCGTGAGAGCCTTTTTTTTTTTAATTCGTAGAACTTGCTAGAATGTGATGCTTGACTTCGTCGGTGCCTTTATTTATAGATGCCTTTTTTCGTCAGGAGGTGCCAATATATGTGACAAACACACTTGCCGGGGATTATATTATCAAACTTGACAATTCAATGAAATAAAGAAAGAAACATCTCTCTGTATTTTCTTCAAACTTCTTTAATAACTTCTTCAACTTTCACATCAAATTAACTTCTTAATTCAATAACAACTTGATACTTCATAAATAAAACTTAAATAATACATAAAACTTCACTTAGTATAACTTCAACTTCAACTACTAAAACTTTACTTAATGGACCCGCTAATATCACAAAATTTATTACTAATCGAGGACTGAGCGAGGACCCGTCTAACTGACTTTCCCTCAATTTATACCTTTCTCAATCGTACATTCCAGAATCATGGAAACTTCTCCCCTAATTATTTTAGTATCTTTGACCTTCTAGAAGCTGACGTGTGCTATTTTTTCCCATAACCTCTTTCTTAGATTGGATACCTAAAATTAACTTGTTTACGCTGGACACTTGTACTGGTTTGAACTCGAGCTTCTAGAAACTGGTTGAAATAGGTCACAGACTCGACTCGTGACACTTATGATACTGGACAAATTGACTATTCTTATGATACTGGACTAATTGACTTATCTTATGATACTGGACAAATTGACTATTCTATGATACTGGACAAATTGACTATTTTTATGATACTGGACAAATTGACTTATCTTATGATACTGGACAAATTGACTATTTTTATGATACTGGACAAATTGACTTATCTTATGATACTGGACAAATTGACTATTCTATGATACTGGACAAATTGACTATTCTTATGATACTAGACAAATTGACTATTCTTATGATACTGGACAAATTGACTATTTTTGTGATACTGGACAAATTGACTATTCTTATGATACTTGACATCATAACTAGTTTTGATGATCTCAGACATACAGACTTATACTAGACATACTGAGTCATTTGATGATACTGACAGACAGACAGACAGAGTGAGTTCATATAAGCTTTGTAAAAATAGTGATTTATTTTTTCATCCGTTTATTCCGCTGTTTGAGAAAAGACATTTCTTAGAACTAACACTATTATATTTTGTTTTTAAAGAGGGAAACAATGAAAATATCCTGACAACACTTCGAAATGTATGCACAGATAAAATGGTCTCCCCTTCAATCACTATGAACCTGGAATAGAGGCTGAATTTAAAAATAACCAAAACCCAAAACATCAAGAAGTTTCAAGTTGAAATAAGGTTTGTATGAAAGAAAGTATCAAACCAATCTCTGAGACCAACTCTTCACTTGAGTGAGTGTCTAAAACAAACAAAAAATATTTAGAATAATTCTACATCGTAATAATAATCACATTTAGTTTTCCCTAAGACCTCGTTTAAGCATCGTTTAAGACTATCATGTTTGTAGTTTCATTGTATATAAAAGTATATTACAGAAAAATAATTTTAAATTATGTTACAGAAGGATGATTTTAAAGTATGTTACAGAAGGATGATTTCAAAGTATGTTACAGAAGTATGATTTTAAAGTATGTTACAGAAGGATGATTTTAAATTATGTTACAGAAAGATGATTTTAACATATGTTACAGAAGGATGATTTTAAAGTATGTTACAAAAGGATGATTTTTAAAGTATGTTACAGAAGGATGATTTTAAAGTATGTTACAGAAGGATGAGTCAAACTTCTAGGCTCTTTCTCGTTTAGGCAAAAGTTGTTTTTTTGTTTAGTTACAAATAGTGATTTTTTTTATAGGCGTCCTTGCTAGGGTTGAGTTTGTGTATCTAGTTCACTTGATAGGGTTGAGTTTGTGTATCTAGTTCACTTGATATGGTTGAGTTTGTGTATCTAGTTCACTTGATAGGGTTGAGTTTGTGTATCTAGTTCACTTAATAGGGTTGAGTTTGTGTATCTAGTTCACTTGATATGCTTTAGTTTGTGTATCTAGTTCACTTGATAGGGTTGAGTTTGTGTATCTAGTTCAATTGATAGGGTTGAGTTTGTGTATCTAGTTCAATTGATAGGGTTGAGTTTGTGTATCTAGTTCAAAATCTTTCATAATTTTTAGTGTCAATTTCCTTACATTGTTTCGTTAGGTTTCATTATATCTGCTCCTAATGTTTAAATATCGCTCTGTTTTCCTTTCCCCTCCTACTGAATGTTATGGCTTAAAGAACTTCACCGGGATCGTACAGATCAAAATGGAAACTAATGTGAGATAACTCTGTTAAATGTGATCTCCAATATGCCTCATTTCAGAAAAAAAAAGTTTCAACCTATTGCAGTACCATGATTTTGTTTTTTGGTTTGGATCAAGTACAACGTGTTGATACCATAACATTAACTTTTATTTGGCTTTTCTATGAATTCAGAAACAAACTTTCATTGTTTGAAAGTGTGATCTTGTCTTTTGAATACACAAATACACATAAACACACATATTTGTTTTAAAAAATAGTTTTGAACTGCATGAATTTAAAATGTATTGCTTTGAACATAAGCATGTGTTCCAGGTTTATAAACTAAGGTGGATGCCAGGTCCAGGCTAGGGTTGACACTGAAAAGTTGACACGACCTTGTGGATGTGACCCATGTTATGGCTGTGCAATAATTTGTTGACCTAACTTGCAGACATTCCCACAGACAGGAATTATAGTTCCTGGACTTCAGAGTGACCAGTGACTGACTGGTTAGATTTTTATTTGGAATTCTTGTAAAGTTAATCTCTTCAAGTCTGCAACTACTAACTAGAACTTTCATCTCACAAATGTGTAAATAGTCGCTGACATTCGGCCTGTAGAATAACATTGTGGAGAAGAAATAAAATATATTTATTATTATCATCTACTCTTAGTAAATAGTTTAATGCACTAACGTGCTTTCTTTTTTATTTTATTGGTAAAAGTTTAAAATATTCATTTTCACAGATTGTAGTTTAATATTTTTTTTGTAAATGGCTTATACACATTTTGAAACATTGGTTACAGCCGTACACACTCCATGCGCAGTTGACCTAACCATGAATTAAGAATTTAACTAAATTGGTGTCATTTACTGTAGTATTGCGGGGTATAAGTTAGTGTGTGCATTTATAAAAGATAGCATAATTAGAACTAATTCATAGTGTGTTTGCAAGACATTATAGTCTGCATTATTTAAGAGAAACGTTCCTTGGTACTTCGATGTGATTGATTCATTTGGCTTATATAAATCTTAAATAATAGTTTGGCTTAACAAATTTATTTTGCGTGATCTTAAAATGGAATTGAGATGCTACAGAAATATACTAGGTATCACATACAAAGACCGCATCGCAGTCGGATTAGAGACAGGATTAAAAAAAAAGAATTTTTTTTTACATTTTTAATTGATTTTGAAAACGGTTTTCCAAGAAATTTAATACTTTATGTATAACTTTTTTTAAAACTCACATGCTGATTGGCCAAGCAGTGTACCCTGGTTTGACTGTTATAATTTTTCAGACTTATTTAACGATGTAAAAATTAAATTTGGCTTAAGTCTTTAAATCAATGAAATAATTCCAAAGACATCAAAGAAAAGAAACTTCACAAAAGGTCATTTTTTGGTTTTATCTTTTCTTTTTTAAATCATACAAAAAATAACTATTGAAAATGCAACGCAAAGAATTTCTATTTCAATATAATTGTTACAAAATTATGAATAGTTAAATAAAAATTACTAGAATTTTATTTTTTTCCCCCTAAGAATGTAACTCTTATTACTTGAATCACTCTATAAAATATATTTAGAGCTACCTCATAATAATACGCACATATCTGCCAACAATAGAACCGGAGCAAGTAAAGTTGAACATACTAGGACCCAGTGGATCCGTCTGATGGTAGCAGACTTGGCCAGTTACGTTAGGAAAGTTGCCAAGTCGTCTTGGATCTTTTTGAAAAATTTCGATGTCGAAGTTCCTTAAACGGTAGGCATATTCCTGTCCCTGATAACTATCTTGCCTGGCAATTCAGATATAAAATAAGTAATAAAACTATAAACTAAAACGATGGACAGCTACAAGCCACAATATAAACATTAGAGAATATTTTTGTTAGACGAAGGGAGAGACAAAGGGAGTGAGAGAAATAAGAGAGAAGGAGAAATAGGAGAGAAGGAGAAATAAGAGAGAAGGAGAAATAGGAGAGAATGAGAAATAAGAGAGAAGGAGAAAGTTATAGGGTGATAAATACAAAGATAAAAATCACTCCAATTAAGCTAAAAGCCTAATAGGGAGAGAATAGTGATAAACAGGGAGCTAGAAGAAGGAGGAACCAGAGAGGGTGAAGGGGAGATAGGATGGTAAGAGAGTAGGAGAAGAAGAAGGAAGGAGAGAGGGGGAAGAGGGAGAGTGAGAAGGAAGAGAGAGAGAGAGACAGAGAGAAAGAGGAGATAAAGAAAGAGAAAGATTCTTTCAAGTTGACGCAACGATGTCTACACGTCATGTTATAAGAGACTGTTTACATGCGCGCCTTTTTCTTGGAAAATGCAAGTAAATAAATTAATTAATACTAAAGAAGGATGGGAAATTCCGGTTAAAGTAAACGATATATAGCGTTGTATCAAAATCGAGTACATGAAGAATGTATAGACCTTAAGCAAGAAATGAATAATCTATATCGAGAACTAATTTATTTATATCAATAAACTAGCAAAATATTTTTAAAGTACAAAGCTTATAATAAGTGTAATTATATCAATAAATGTTTCCAATGTTGTTTCACGCAATCTCATTAATACGCTATGATCCTATCTGGATCAATTGGAAAGGGATGGGGGTGGAGAAACAACGGGATATCTGGGTGATCGCTTTGTAATGTATTTATTTTAAAAAAGGTGAACGACCTTAATTGGAACTCGTGGTCTAAAGCCTTCTCGGGCTTTTCAAGCCAATAGGATAACCACTCTGCTAGAGAAGAGCTTATCAACATGGAAGATTGTAGAACCAATAGGGTAACCGCTCTGCTAGGGAAGAGCTTATGAACATGGAAGATTGTAGAACCAATAGGGTAACCGCTCTGCTAGGGAAGAGCTTATGAACATGGAAGATTGTAGAGCCAATAGCGTAACCATTCTGCTAGGGAAGAGCTTATGAACATGGAAGATTGTAGCTTATACCACCACTTCATTCATATACAATTTCTTTCCCTTGTTTGAGATACCAGACAAAATAATTAATTACCAATAGTTAATAATTTATTGGCAATTTTTTTTTATTCTTGTATTATCGGGTAAAAGAAATAATTGTGTGCAAAATCTTGATCTGAGATTCGTTGTGAAAGAAATATGGTGTATAAACTTTGTACCAGACAGAGTTGAAATAAACTTTGTAAAATACAGATATAAACAACTAAATCATTTAAATCCAATTAATTTTGTTCAGTGCTGTGCACACATTTCACATTTAAAATGTCGATTAACCTGAAAGGAGAAAAGACGTTATTATGATTTGGTCAGTCCGTCTATATATATTTTGCAGATTTCTAGAGTAACAATATTTTTTCTATCTTTAGAAAGCGTGTCTTATGTAAGATGTTTCTTCGTGAAAAATCACAATTTTAAAACTATTTACTATTCGTTTAGTCACACAGAACCCAATCCTCAAAACAATCAGTTTATTGAATGCAAATGAAGGTTAACATTGTAAGTAAAAAGTAAAGTTCCCCTTTCAGACCTTGTAATCTATAGGTCAGATGATGTAAAGGTCATCTGTTTCTGTAGCCTACGGTCAACGAGGGTGTCATGTGGCCAGCTTAACGAGAAACCGCCTTTGCTTTTTCCCAACTAATGTAATGTACATTTAAGAGCTGGGTGGACTCAAAGATCCCGTAATTGAAAATTCCAGTCTTCACCAGGATTCGAACTCTGCTTTGAAAGTCAAGCGCTTTACCTCTCAGCCACCGCGCTTACGTTACTAAATGTTAACAATCTGGCTAAAAGCAAAATGAATATATTTCGACACCCTGTGAGATCATGCCATCAGCCGGCCTTACGTTACCTATAGGCAAGAACTTATCTCTTCTATTTTTGTATGGACATAGGTAAAGCTGGGGTTGTTGATAGTTTTTTTATTTTTATTGTATAGCTTCTGATATTCGAGATAAAAATATTAGTCTTTCTGGGTGAACCACTTTGGGGAACTATGTTTCTGTTTCCGAACAAACTTTCTTTACATTTTTTTTATTTGTCTAAATTAAAATTTGACTTTCAGCATTTCTCTGTTATATTAACTAAAAAGAAATTGTTTTTTTCAATTTAAATTAAATAATGAAATAGATCTAAAATGTACCTGTTGGTTAATTGTATTTTTTCAACCACAAACTGACCACGTAAGTCCACCATCCACCAAGGAATGAGCTCTTGACCTGTGTGTTGGCAGTGTCCATTGGTCATATCGCCGTCGGAGTTTCCGTCAACTCCCAGATAGGCGCGATAAGCTTGGAAGTTTGAGCTTTGTATAGCTGGTTTGAAGAGAGCCGCGTTGTAGAGTTCAGCGTTGACCAGGATTATGTCCGTCAGAAAAAAATAGGCAAGGATTGGTTCCATAAAATCGGACTATGACGTTCAAGTGAACATCGGATCTAATTTTAAAAAAAGGGCTGGCCACTTTTGACTACAAATTATTTTTATATACTACTAGTAGATAGCGATTCCTAAAAAAAACAACAACAAAGTCTTCGATACCAAAACAGAAAACAAAATGCTGTTGAGAAATATTTTGAACTTGCACTAGATTGCACCCAGGCGGATTAAAACTTAACATTTAGCTTAATATGTCTTTTCACATTTTCTAATTCTAAACATAATTAGTGGCTCTCAATTATTTTCTGATATATACAGTGGCAACATCAACTTTATACTTTCAAATTAGATTTATACAATATATTTATCCATGAGAATGAATTGAACCATTTATTGGACTAATTTTTGTTTTCTTAATATTTATATTTGTAAATGCATGTAAGGTTTGGTTCCACGTGAACAGCATTAGTTACACAATAAAAAAAATAAATTGAGAACACTTTATGTCAATCTCGCAAACAGAGTGCAGATTAGGTTTAGTGACGTCTTAAAGTGACTGTCTCACTGAAAGGAATTCAAAAGTGAAATGTGCGTTTAAGTCAACGAAACAAAGCAACGAAACAAAGCTACGAAACAAAACAAAACAAATATTTTACAATTCATTTCAAATTCTTTTTGTTGTTAAAACATAAATGGCGTGTTTTTTTGTGATCTTTAAGCATTGCTGATAGCTAATAATCGCTATAAAGGTCTGAATCGATTATGATTGTCATACAAATTCTCTTTTGATCAAGATTCTATGGAACAAGGTATTTGGATTCTTCGGTGTATGAAAAGAAAACGAAACTATTGATAAGTTAGTCTTTTTTTATAAAGTGTAATACTTTTATGATCTTTTTTTATAAAGTGCAATACTTTTATAGTCTTTTTTTTATAAAGTGCAATACTTTTATAGTCTTTTTTTTTAAAGTGTAATACTTTAATGGTCTTTTTTTTTTTAAATTGGAGAAAAACATTTCTTACCTTTCTATTCCTGTAACACAGTGTTTCCCAAACTGTGTTCCGCGGAACCCTAGTGTTTGGCGAGGCCTGAATAGGTGTTCCATGAACTAGTGAAATAATTAACTAGTAGGCCACCAAAGACCAGCACAACGAATAACTAACCTTTACCCAAGAGTTGGGTGCACTCAGGAGCGTACTCAAAATTCAAAATCCCAGTCATCACCGAGATTCGATAACTATGTGCGATAAACCTAAGCCAATCGTTATAAAAGGCTTCAACAACGACGTCTGACTTCGAAACCTGTGGGAAGTTTAGACCAATCGCTCGTTGCCACGTGGCAGGTATAACGTCAAGACTTCTCAATTGAAACAAATTATGACGCCTGTTCTCAAAACAATGGCACCTTCATGCATCGCATTCGTTTTATTTCGATGTCGTTAAATGTTATGCATGTCATATATTTCTGTATTTTGGAAATACATATATTATGCAGGTATATCATAGCCCGCCATTTTTTTTTCCTTTTTTAAGGTTTTATAAAAGTGTAAAATTAGAAAATGTTTTCTCGAAGACGATAATTTTTTTGTAAAATTAGAAAAAAAAATTATAAAAGTAGAAAAAGTGTATAGAAGAGTTCTAAGTAATTTATAATGTTGTATTTATTAAATTAGTGATATCACTATTTTGACATACCAACAAATATTGATCTTATTCTATCACTATATATATTTAACTCAGGATACTTAATTGTACTTGCAACATAAAGTGTTCTATTGGGAAGAGTTGTTGATGAGTTAAAACAAATCTAAAGCCAAAACAGAGCCTCTGACTGAGGCATTACTAGATCTACATGCTCATTTTTGTTCAGTGTGAATAATTTTAAAGTTTAAAAATACATGTCAAATTGAGAGACTTAATAAATCAATAGGAAACGATAGCTCTGGATATTCTTTAAGAAACAAGGGACGTAACTGGAACAGGAAAGTAATGAGAGAATTCCGAGCATACCGCCATGCAGTCGTTAGGTATATTTAAATTCTAGACCAAGAAAAATGTTCATTATGTTTATAATTAAAAAATGAACCGTGGCGTCGTTTTTGCATAAGTGTATAAGTTTTGTTTGCCTCATACTGTCAAAGGTATTCAGAGTGACATTGTGTTTTACCACAAGGCTGACTCAAGCGAATCTAAACAATATGTTACTATCTGTACAACTCTACACTACATACTCATACCGAATAGACATAGTGTCATGACAATGTTTAGAAGAGTTCATAAATTGAGAGAGAAGCAAATGGAGCGATCGTTAAATGAACTTGTGTGTTACCCGTGCTTGTAATCGTGCTAGTATTTGTAATCGTGTTCGCATTATCGTAGTCTCTAAATCGTGACCAGTCTGTACTGTGTTTTTGTGTGTATCAGTCGTGTTGTATTGAAATAAAGCCTTGTGTCTAAGGTTAGAAATTGAGTTAGTATATTATAGCAAACCTTGAAATAAAATTAAAAAAAACATTAATATATATTTATAAATATTTAACCTTTTCTATTTTAAATGAAGGCACAACATAAGCTGAATTTGCATCTTACTTCTTGGCAAGTGTATAGTGAACATAAAAATAGTTCTTTCTTTAGTACAATATAAAGTACAATAAGGGACATGCAGAAACAAGCCAATTGTTAAAATAATATCTTAATAAAACATGCTGTCAATTACATTTATTATATTATATACCGCTTTCCGATGCAGTCCGCATGTCTTCAACATTCTTTGTTCTATCCACTAAGTAACAGAATTAAAGATTGACACTCTTCTACTTTAACATACTGTTAGGCATATAATAGTTGACAACAAGGCACAAATATAGTTGCATCGATCGATTCAATTTATAATTCAATTCAATTTATAATCAGCAATATATATATATATAATTTTAATCCAAACAGAAGCAGAAAGAAGGGTGAAAATGCAACGGCGCCTGGTGATTATATATGCCCAACCTGCGATCGCAGCTGTGTATCAAGGATTGGCCTCTTTAGTCACACAAGAAGTTGCAAAGGGAAAAGACCGTCTCTCGAGACGTAAAATTCCACGAATTTTAATCCACTCCTACACGCTTTTATGACTAGTAAAATATTTGAGAATAGTTCCCTTTCACCCATTTAGTAACAGAATGATTTTAATTGGAAGTGGCAAAATATGTAGGTCAAAGCTGGGGCTGCGTAGCCATGGGAATGACTGCACTCCTCATTTAGACAGGCCTTATTATATTGAAGAGAACAAGTCTTAATAGGTGAGAATGTAACATAAAAGCTAAACCCCGTCAATGCAAGTTGTAGACTAAAGAACCGCCTTCATGTTCATGGACTCCATATACTGATGTATCAATATTGAGAAAGAGTTTGATCCGATAGGACTCCGATTGAGAAAGACTTTGAAAGTTAGCACAAGATAGAACAAGACTCTGAATAATACACAAAATGCAGAGGCATTGGTAGTCTAAAGTAAACCATTTCAAGTTAGTGTGGGCAAGACGGTTCTATGTAATGTGCAGTACATGCCGCCCTCGCCCGATCCTTCTGTCTTCTACTTTGTTAAAATCCTGACCCTAAGAATAAAGTTTTTAGATTTATATCCTTATACGAGACGATTGGTCTCGCTTCATAGGACAAAGTGTAGAGAGTTCTGGGATATTGAAGCATGTAGAATAAATCTGACCAATGTAAATTTGTGTAATACTTTCTAGAGATTATTATTAAGAGCATATAATTCATACATTATCACATTTTGACCACTATATAACAGGTTTACTCATTTCAAATTTAACTAAATAAATACAATGTTAATTTCAGAAACTACAGTTTTATATAAATGATATGACATGAAAATTATCCGACATTAATCTTAATTATGTACTTCGTATACATAAAATAAACTGCCTTTCAATTACAAAAATGAAATTTACAAGCAGCTCTGTTAGTCTAAAACTAAATTTCACAAAGTCACATGCAGCTGTCCTTCAATATAGGGATAAAAAATATAAGATATACATTTAGAACAAGCAGTTGTAGACTTGTAGAGCATTGTTAGACAAAAATCTCCACATTTTTTTTCTCAAGCACATAATGCTAATACGATTAGATTTATCTGTGTAACAATAATTATTAATGAGCTATGACACAAACTATTTTCCCAAAATTTCTCATGTACTTGTTATGTAAATAAATAACATATACTTAATATAATAACTTTTTAACAATTCAGTTGGACATAATTTCATCTCATTGACTTATAATGAATTGCTTTGAATGTAGACATGTGTTCCCGGTTCTGCGATAAGGGAGCCAGACAAGTCCGAGAAAGGGTTGACACTGAAAAGTTGACATGACCTTGTCGATGTGACCCATGTAATGGCCGTACAATAGTTCGTTGACCTAACTTGTAGACACTCCTTCAGACAGGCCTCCGAATCACTGGTCCTAAGTGTGACAAGTGATTGATTTGTTAGCTTCATGTTACTAATTTTTGTGAATGTAATCTCTTCTAAGCTGGAACTACTAACTAGAACTTCTATCTCACAAATGTGTAGATTGTCTATGACTGAGAGTCTGTGAATGAAATTAGATCAGAATTTATTTAGTGATAATTTGTTATTTTTTGCTCTTTTTATTTTCTTAGAAAATAACTCTTTATGAAAATTTGTTATTTTTCTTTCTTTTTCTTTTTGTTGTTGTTTTCTAAGAAAATAACTAATTACTTGTTGCACTATATAAAAATGTTTACACTTACCTCATAACGAGACGTACATATCTACCAACAATTGCTACAGGACATGTAAAGTTAAAGGTATCAGGACCCAGTGGATCAGTCTGATGGTAGCAGACTTGGCCAGTTACGTTAGGAAAGTTACCAAGTCGTCTTGGATCTTTTTGAAAAATTTCGATGTCAAAGTTCCTTAACCGAAAAGCATATTCTTTTCTGTAAAATTGGGATAGAAAATACATGTTGAAGTTATTTTTATAAAAATCCTGGCATATGTCACAATTAGATATGATTACGAAAATGCTACTAAATGGATCATAGAAATATATGTCTTTTGGTTCAAAGGTGACCTTCACATCACCAGTAGGACGTAATTATCTTCTTTTTTGAAGTAAAGTCGGCCATCTATAAGATAAGTATTTAGACTGTCGTTTTGCGATCATTGACTTGACCTAGCGTCCCTAGAATAAAGCGAAGCTCGTGTAAGTTTAAAAAAATAATGATTAAAGTACCCCTTTCAGACCTTGCGATCAATAGGGCAGATGATGTAAAGGTTACCTGTAGTATAGTCTAATCATTTCGTCATTTAATAAAATTAACCTTCAAATTTGTGTTTCAGAACATTTCACATAAAATTATTCGCTATAGCTGCGAAATGTGACTTTAGCCGCGTTGACATAAATTTTAATACTTCCATTTTGTATAGCGCACATCTAACATGCGCTGTGTAAACACGCTATGATTGGACAGTCAAGATGAGGCCCTATATGGGGGATATTAAGTATACTAACATACAATAATTAAAAAGCTTATTGAGCCCTTGAATTCACTCTTATAATATATAGAATTACATCTATTATAATAGTATCTAGACTCTAGATCTAGTTTTAAATATATATAGACCTACAAGCAAATGTTTTTATAAAAAAATGGATTTAGGTCGATTAACTAGTTTAATAGCTCCACTCATACTATTTTTACATTCAAATTCACTTTACTGTTAACATTATAATTTTGTTTAATTGTTTCTAATGCACTAAATCAGTGACTATAGCAGTGATACGCAAATTATGACGCGGGACGCGGGTAATATATGGCTTGTATTATATATATTATTAATTATTTGTTTCGAAAATAGGGGGAAATTTGACTTAAGAGACAATGACGTGACTGGTAAAAACAAGACTAGGCTATAGAGAGAACGAAATATCAGCCGAGGTAGACATAATACTTCCATCGACGCCGTAGAGATAAGTCGCAGTTTTATGAACGTCTAGAGTTAGCTGACATTCGACGGTTCCCTTCGTTGCTATTAAACTTGTTCGACATTCAGTATCAGCGACATTCAGTATCAGCGACATTCAGTATCAGCGACATTCAGTATCAGCGACATTCAGTATCAACTTATATTGATGGTTTGGCCTTTTGCCGGTGTTATTGGATTACGTATTACGTTGGGTGTTACCTCCATTTGGTTTATTTGCATTAGATACCGCAGAAGCGGCTAACATGTGCTTTTTTTTTAAATTTTTGCTTTATCTATAGACTGCGGCCTTTCGGGGAAATACCGAAAATATATACAAATGTTCGATAGAAATTTTGCGGTTTTTCACGATCTGCGTGGTTAGGTTGCGAATACATCTAAACCGGTTCTCAGTGAGCGCCTAGTAGGTTTTTATTTAGTGCTTTATTCTTGTTTGAATAAAAATGTGAAATTAAGCACCTCCCAGTTATGTGAAACAAAAAGAACGTATTTTTTTTTATTAAATATTGAATTAGATTTAAATGTACCTGTTGGTTAATTGTATTTTTTCAACCACAAACTGACCACGTAAGTCCACCATCCACCAAGGAATGAGCTCTTGACCTGTGTGCTGACAGTGTCCATTTGATAGAAAATTATCTGCGTTCCCATCAACTCCCTTATAGGCAAAACAATCCTTATAGTTTGAGCTCTGTATCGCTGGTTTGTAAAGAGCGGCGTTGTAGAGTTCAGCACTGACCAGGATCATGCCCGTAAGAAAAAGGTAGACAATAATAGCTTCCATCAATTTCGACTGGGACGCCCTTTTAAAAATGGTAAGAATCATTTTTAAATGTCCACTTCCTATCAGCGCTTTGAAATAAATTTTTGTTTAATCCCTGACGTAACTATCCACTTTCTATAATTGTTTGTTTTGTAAAATGTTTAACATGTTCAGATGTTCCTTCAGAGTTGGAAATAATCTATATCCTAGCATCTCCAGCGGGGCTTATGAGGATCAATTAATTTGACCGAACGACAGTCCAGAGCGAATACCGTAAGACTCGACACTTAGAAACAAAAAACAGACTGGCTTGAAATATTTGGAACTTGCAATAGACATTGTGAAAGAAGGAAAATCTATTTAATATTTAGCTAAATATTTCTTCATACCATTTCTAATTCCTCTTTGGTTGAAAATTATCCCAACCAGTGGATCTCAATCAACGGCAGGTGATACACTGACAACATCCACTCTTGTGATTTTGTTTTATCGGAATGAAATGAATCAAACAATTTGTTCTCTTCACTTTGTTCACTGTATGTAACGTCCCTTTTCAAACAAACAACTCTAGGTCTGCAATCCAAAAAACTAAGAACATTTGAGCTTGACTTTTATAACAATAGCTATTGATTTCTCGGCTCTCAAGCGTAGTTTACGCTTGGTTTACTTTGAAAAGAGACAGACTCCGCGAAACGAATTCAAAGTTCAATTTACGTTTTAAAGAAAACGAAGGGAAAAAAAGTTACTTAGCAAAAGACAAAAAAATTAAGAAGAAAAACACCCAAAAAAGTTCTTTAAAAAAAATCCAAGGTATTATTAAGTTAAAAGTGTTTCAATTTTTTTTGGGTTGCATCAATTATGCGATCGTATATACATGCCCAATAGGTGCTACAGAAATATTTTAACCAATTGTTTTTGTTTACCTTTTAGCATTCTCAATGCCCTATAATTCTATATATTGTTTGAACCAGTTCTGATGAATATTTACATGATCTTTTGTTTAAATGCATTAAAAAAAAAGTTCCCTCGGGGATCGAATCCTCGGGAGAACTACTTCAACTTATACCCACACCATGATCCATCAATGACGATTTCTTTCCCTTCTTCTTATATAATACAGACGTTACTTCCAAAAAATAAATAAGAAGATGATTACGTGACTCGCGTCATGCATCTAGTCATAATCTACCATAATCTTCAAATCTTCAAATACAAAAACAAGATTTGATAAATTACTCAGAAAGACACAAAGATAAAGGCCCATTCCTCGTCCCATATGCTAGGACAAACTTGTACAAAAGCTACTTCTTCCCTAGCGCTATTAGAGCATGGAATGGGTTGCCTGAGCTAGCAAGGAAAACCAGTGACTTGGCAGAATTTAAGTCATTGGTTAATATGCATGACTAAATGCATGACGCGTTGGACGTAATCATCTTCTTTTTTTTAAGAAACGTATTTATCATATAAGATAAGATAGTCAAGGTTATGCTGCCACACTAGACGCTTCTGTCAGGTTCTTGTGTTTTATTGTATCTATCATAGTTTTAGTTCAATGTGTGTTATTGTTATTCTTTTTCTGAACTTATAATATTTTGGCCCAAGTTCAGCCTGACAAGCACACCATACACATACAGTTGTATTAAATTAATAAACTAAGTGTATAATGTTAAATAACAATAAACATTTATTATAGTGATATATTTACAAATAAACTGATGTATGATGAATGATAATAATAGTATCAATATCCATAAATATATGTATAATATCTCTAATCCAATATGATATAGTTATTTTCTTTGTGATATATCAATGATCAATTATTTGAACAATATCATTACCTCAACATATTCATCATAAGTTGTTCAAACATTATTTCAACGCAACAACTGGTAATCCACATAGATCTAGTCTGTAAATCCAATACTGTTCACTGACGATAATTCCAAAAAGTTCACAGTTCACACTGCAACATCAGGTCTGACCAAGGCAACCCGCAATCTGGTATCTTGAACCTCAGACTCATGAAAAAGTCAACTTGAACACCAGACGATTAATTGACATTAGTGAGATGAAGGCCTCAGTCCTGTAGACTGTAGACCTAAAGTTGTATTCTCAATATAGAAAATTGAGAATGGATAAACGAGTCTTGACACCAAGACTCGACACTAAGTCTTACACATAGACTTGACACCAAGCTAAGATCACTACTTAGACTTGACGCCAAAAACTTGAAACAAAGTCTTGAACTGAGAATACGACCAAAACCTAGACTTGTCGATAAAACCCTATAGAAGATAAAAGAAAAGGATTCTTCTAATCATCTAGATCTAGTCTAAATATAGACTTACAAATACGAACGAATTCAAATAGAAAAACTATACCATAAAAAATAAAACTCACCCTAAACAGGGGTCAAGATAATCCAACAAGAAAATGTCCAAGGCAAACGTTAAGGCTATCCAGTAACAAGGAGAAATTCAAGAGCTCTCAAAACATGGCTTGCCCCTATACAGCACAAGATGGAGAGACTGAACTTGACGATAAATGACGCAAATCACACACACACACTAACTTTACGTCACTAGAAGTTGTGACAAGCAACAAAAGTTCCTTCTCCTAGTCTACACAAGAAATAGTGTAATGACGTCATCAATATAGTGAACAACGCCGCACTATCAAATAGAGAAATAATTCTACTATACAGTTACATAGATAACTGCGACAGCTTCATCATGCCATTAGCCATTGAACAATGGACAGACTTTGCTAAACGGTTGTAAAACATGGTCCACCTAGTCTTGGTAGGAAAACAAGCTAAATATTTTCTACCTCCGCTGCTTAAGGCTAATTTTTTTTAAAAAAAGGTGGCAAAATAAAATAGCCAACGAGGAAGTCCCCCAAAGAGCAGGGGGACAGAAACTCCGAGCTTATTTGAATAGTAGAATCCTTAGCTGGCTTGGACATGTTCACAGAATTCCGCAGGTCGACTCCCACAAGATATATTTAATGGTGATTTAATAGAAGTCAGGAGAGCTGCTGGTCGTTCACTCTTTAGGTATACTTTGCAAACGCGACATCAGGCTCGTCAGTATAAACACAAATCATTGGAAGAAATAAGTGCTGGATTGATTCCCATGGAGAGCAAGCATTAAGGAACGGTCCTGGATTGCAGATGGTACACACACCGCAAGTAGAAAGAAGGGTGAAAGTTTGAGTTTACGTTTTTTTTTAAAAGGTTAGCTGGTCATCGTGGGATCCAATTGCTGTATTAATCCAGTTTCTAATCTATTCATTCGTGATGCACTCTTTGTAAGTGTTACATTTATATGTGTATTGATGTTTATGTATGTCGTGTGTGTGTTTGTTTGTTTACTTGTAGTCTCTCTTGTTCTACTGTTCAGTGTGTTCACATGTTTTTCTCAAGTATGTTATTAGTGTGTATTAAAGTCTCCTGTTGGTTTTTCACTTTCTTGTCATGTCAATAAAATGGAGTTATAACTTAAACAGCAGTGTTGTTATTTAATCATAATTGATAATATAACAGTAAGTGTAACCTAAGTCTTAACTATATCTTTATAAATATCCGTTCATCAAATAAATATGAATATTAAATATGTAATAATAATAACAACTGGGTGGGGGAGCGGTGGCTGACTGGTTAAGCTCTTGACTTCTGAACCTGAGGTCCTGGGTTCGAATCTCGGCAAAGACTGGAATTTTGAATTTCATAATTTTTTAATGGGTACCTGACTTAAGTTGGTGAAAGTAAAGGCGGTTGGTCGTTGTGCTGGCCACATGACACCCTGCTCGTTAATCGTTGGCCTAAAAACAGATGACCTTAAAATCATCTGCCCTATAGACCGCATGGTCCGAAAGGGTACTTTACTTTACGTACTATGAATAATAACATTAATATATCTTCGTATCATGTGGCATCAAGTCGTTTTTCGAACTAACACTACAACATCACGTCTCTTCTATTTGTATTGACGGAGATAGGGCTGTAGTTGTCGATAGTTTGTAGTTTATAGTTTCTGATAGTCTTGCTGAAAATTTTGAAACATGTCTTTTTATCTACCTCAGCGAACCTTTTTGGGAAGGGGGGGGGGCGATAACTTTCTTTGTAACCTTGTTTCATTCATCGATTAATTCATAATGATGAATAATACTAATTTAATACAGATGAGAAATTAATTAAGTCGTTATGAAGAAGGGTTAGTCTTCTCCAGAAAATGTTTTAAACTTAGAGTTTGTTCCTTTTGTATATTATAAAGAATGTATTTTAAAACTACGTATTGATTTGGCGTAAAACTTTGTTACACGAAGTTATCTGTTTGTAGAATTTTGTTGATTTTTATCTTAACACTGGCGTCACGATGGCCGAATGAAAGCATTTGGTTTCCAAACCGAGAGGATTCAAATCTTTAGGTTGCATCCGAATCCATCAAGCTGTATTCTAATTCTATTCTAATGGGTACCTGAAATTTGTTGGCGAAAGTAAAGGCGGATGGTCATTGTAAAGGCCACATGATACCCTCGCCGTTTTAACCGTGATCTTTATATCATTCGTAAGTTGAGAACTCTGCCTTTAATACCCCTACTTACTTAACTACTTGAATGTGGAGTTATATTATTTTCAAAGCTTATATCCACTCTGTCTGTCTGTCTGTCTATTTGTCTAGTAAAAAGTTATTCATCTGACAGCCAATCTCGGATCAAGCTGAAATTTCGCACAATTATTTTTTTTACCCAAGAAGACTAGAATCAATAACAGAAAATGCCAATTAGTTAATTAACTATTGGTAACTAATTATTTTGTTTTGAATCTCGAACAAGGGAAAGAAACATGACTGAAATGGTGATATAAGTTATTTCCCTTTAAGGTCGCCGCTCTAAATTATAACGAACAATATAAAGCTATACAATCTTCTCCAGTCAAAACAATATCTTTAGCAGAGTGGTTAGAACGACTGCCCGAGGAGGCGTGAGCAAGGAGTTTAAATCCTGGACGTTCCTTTTGTGTTTTTTTTTTTTTTTTGTAAATGCTTTTAAAACCAATTATGGAAAAAATCCAACCAGGTATCTTTTTCTTTCAACCCCCCCTTCCCAATCCAACCATTTCCCTAATTGGTCCTGATAAGTGATAGGATCTTAGAGTATTGAAAAAGCAAAAAGCATGAAATATCGAATTTAAAAAAAAAACATTTGGTAAACATTTTGTATGAATCGCATAGATTTATTGCTGTTGGACTAGATCTATTACAAATTAAATTTTATGACTGATCCAAACTAATTGATACTATTACACTTGGTATTAGCGTTTTCTTTTTTAAAGTATTTCTTAGTTTTTTCTTGTTAATATAATAAATCCTAATGTTCTTTTTATCCTTAACTATTTCAGACTGTGTAACTACTTTTAACAACAGTGAAGTTAAAAACTTGGAATCTTTCTACTTGAAACAAAAAATATATTTAGCTTTTTACAAGCTTATATCAACTCACTTTGTTTATTACTACCAGATCCTTTCTCTTGTCAAATTTAAACTTTGCACAATTATTCAATTATAACATGACCGAACCAGCTCAAATAAATACTTTTTTTTTAACTTCAACTGTGGTATCGAGACAAAATGCTATCTATAGACGGGGTAACGACATCAAACAAATCAACTTAATCTTCTAGATGATGGAACAATTAGAGAAGTTAGAGATTTAAAGGGATTTATAATAGGGCCTCTAGCTAGGCCTCGTGTAGGTTGTTTGATCCAGATTCATCTGATGCAACCATTGGGTTGCTCACTTAAAGCTTTATACATAGAAACACATTCATTCCAAGGATTCATTTCACATTTTTTAAACTACCAGAGATGCAGAAAAAAAAATTACTTAACTCTCATAAAAGACTGGGAAACGTAAATGTGAAAGCTACATCCGAAGTCAGGTGAATAATGTGCAAAAAGAACTTTAATCGACCCCATCCCCTTTCAGACAACGCCCATGTCTACGTTGGGAATGGCAAAATAAGAGGACCATTTTTTGTCAATAGGAATCAACAAAACGTCTATTTCAACTGTTATTAAAATATCAAAATAATATTATTTGAAATTCTTTACATATCTGTAAACTTCAAACATTTCTTAAATAAAAAACTTGCAAGTAAACAATTCGGTTACCATAAAGTTTAATAATTTTGTTTGCAACGAGTATTATTCCTATTGAATTATGCTGTTTCACATTACAAGGAACAACTGTCAATTAATTTAAAAACATTTACTTTTAGATCAAAAGTCAATAGTCCTATTTATGTTTATTACCAGGGCTCAATTCTTTTATATATTTGTTTGTCTGGGTTGAGTATGGGTCATTACGTATTGCCAACCAAAGCTATGAACTGATGTGTCACTAGATGTACACGTTCATTCTAATTGAATTTAAATTGCGCCAGTTAATTGCCCATTAGTTGCGTTCCAATAATTTTGAATCACATTAAAACACAATTAAACAGAAAGACATGGGTATAGACTGAACAATGAAAACACTGGATGGTCTTTGTAAATCATGGAGCTTGGCTGGTCAGACAAAAAAAGTATAAGAGAGATTCCAGCCTTTTGGTAACGAAATGTTAAAAGCTACACGTATATAAAAATTCTAAATACTTAGGTGTTATAATAAAAAAAATAGATATCATATAATCCCTATATTGCCGAAAAAACAAAGTATAAGAATCAAATAAAATAGTTTTTTTTTACAAATTAAAGAAGAACATTAAACTAAAATACTATTTAACCTTGGTTTGGTCAGTAAGCGAATATGCGTCCTCTGGCTAGGACCCGTGAACCAAAGAAAACGTATACTACAACAAACTCAAAACACAATTGTTGGGTTACTAACAAACGAATATTAACATTTAATAAAAGTAACACCATTAATAAAATTTCTAAATTTGAAGAGCATCGGGACAGAAGACTAAAAAGTTAAGTTGTAACAACATAACAAGAAAAATATTTTTAAAGTACATTTATTTAATAAAAGAACAATACCTCCATTAGGCAACTTAAAGTAAATTTAATTATAATATAAGAAATTATTTTTTTAAAATCTTTTAGGCTAAGCTGAGTATTGAACTTCAACTTTGGCACAGTCAGCTCGACAAATATGTGTCTTTATCTATCAGCTCAGAGCTGCTTTGTATTGTTGTCTTTGTTTTATTATTCATTTGCACTTTCATTATATAGACATTTTAGATCTAGGTCTAGATTTAGACTGCTGATTTATTGCTCTTAAGGTCTAGATGTAGATCTACTTCTAGATCTAGAATTTAGGATTAATTCATATCAGATTTAGTTAAAAGTACAAGCCAAGCTAAGATAATCTATCAATAAACTTACAGTAACTTTTAATTTAATAAACAATTCAGTTATCTACAGGGCCAGATTTAGGGCAGGACAGGCAGAGCTACTGCCTCAGGGATGCTAACAGATAGGAGCCTTTTTAATAGTCGTAAAATTTTGACGCTTCAGAATATTTTTTTTTCGTATTTTTTATCAGCACTACTCTAAATCTTACGACTGACAAGAACTGTCGCTTGTAGCGTGGCTCATTAGATAGAAATGAAGTTTCATATATAAGGCAATGGGTCAACCCAAGGCAATGCCATCAACAAACTAAAAAAAAAAAGATATAAAATGTACTTTAATTTAAACTAAAACAAGGTTACAAAGACAGTTTGTGTGGAAACACAAACTCAAAATCGGTCCCCGAAGTGGTCCACTCAGGCAGGCTTCAATATTTTCAGAAAGAACATCCGAATGAAATTATATCAAAGACAAATGAGAGATAAGAATGGAGAAAGAAGATTGACAGATCTTGTGTAGTGCCCCAACGGTCCAGCAGATCAAAGGATAGGTGCAAGTGAATGCAAAATTAGATGTGAACCTGGCCTAACTAGTTCCCCTTTCAGACCTTGTGGTCTATAGAGCCGATGATGTAAAGCTCATCTGTTTTTGTGGCCTACGGTTAACGAGGGTGTCATGTAGCCAGCACAACGACCATCCGTCTTTACTTTTCCGCAACTAATGTCAGGTACCCATTAGGGCTGGGTGGAATCATTAGAGCTGGGCGCCCAAATATTCCGAAGTTGAAAATCCCAGTCTTCGAACCCGGGACCTGGTCCGGAAGCCAGGTGTCTTTACGTTATGCCACAACGCCTCCCCTGGCCTAACTCTAGTGTTATAATTAATGTCATTGTTTTGAAATGGGTGTATTCGTATTCGAATAATTGGAAACATATGTGGGTGTGTAGTTTATATAAAATGTTGAAGAAAATGCAGTTTACAAGATTAGTATTGTTTTAAATAAGGTCTAACTTATAATGCATACTAATTAGCTTTTTCTATTTAAAAAACTGTTTGCATAAGTGATCTAAAAAATTAGATTTTTCGCTTTCAGAAGAAAAAAAAAGTAGCCGTAGCATCAGAACTTTGAATGATCTAAAATATTGTGAAGTCGGATTTTCACTATCTTTTCTAGTTTACGAGATCTAAACGGGACCAACAGGCAGACGGACAGACATTTCACACAAAACTAATAGCGTCTTTTCCCCTTTCGGGGGCCGCTAAAAATAAAAACGTTTAGGGGCCTACACAAAATTTCATTCCCCGGGGCCTCTACATACTTAAATCTAACCCATGCTATCTGTACACTACGGCTGACTACACCATGATTTTTCTATCAAATTCATAGCCAAATTAAAAATGATTTCTTTTTTACTTTGAAAAATGGCCAAACTCAAGAGTTGTTTTTGATATCAGCGTCCAGATTCTGCCTCAATGAAGTTCTTACTTGAATAGAATCAGATGTCCTTTATGGTTCGAGACTTCCGGTCCCTTTTATGAACCATGTGACCAGGGAAAGGATTTTATCCCGTGGCCAGGATGAGAAATTGTCTCTTCACCAACCCCTCTGTCTGAGGTCCCTCTACGACTAGGTGATCATGTAATCACACGTGTCTTGTCATGTTGCATGTTCCTCACGGCCACGCTCTGAGTTCCTCCTCTCATGCGGGCCGGAGGCTCGAGCCCCACGGAAGGGTACCTCATATGCCTATAATGTCCCGCCGAACCCGTGCGAGGGTCCATCACCAACCGTATGGCCCCCGTTAGGAAACGGATCGGTGGGGGGTTTGGACTGGATAGCGAGCCTTTTTTTTACATCCCTACCACGTGCAATGTACACTCGCTAGAGCATACTAGTGGTAGCCCACTGAGAGCTATGTGTGCTACCGTTCTTGGCCTATCCGACTCCCTTGGCGGACGTTTCCACGGAGGCGCCACGCTGAGGCGACGGTAGCTAGAATATCCTCCGTACTTGAATAGAGGTACTGTAATAAAATAATCAGAAATACAAATTTCTTGTTCCATATGCTAGGACAAATTTGAACAATTACTCCTTCGTCCTTAGTGCTATTATAGCATGGAATGGGTTGCCTGATCCCAGGAAAAACCAATGACTTAGCAGACAGTCACGGATTAACATGTATGGTTATATAAACACTTGACATTGTAGGACGTAATTATCTTCTCTTTGGAAGTAAGGTCTATTATTTATAAGAAGTAAAAGAAGCAAATTAAATCATGTGTTATTTTGTGAATAGAATTTCTGATAGGTCATGTGACATGGTTCTTAATATACTAATACAAACTTTCTTGGGATACCGCATGGTGCAGTGACACATGCCCTTGATCTCTTTCCGATTCCTAATTCAAAGATTCAATAATTTAAACTTATTTTAAGTTTAGGTCATTTGCATATTTCAAGGCCGGATATAAGTAAGTGGAGGCCCCCAGGCAGGATTTTGAGGACTTCCTTACATTTTTCGAAATATTTAACAAAAATATACTTATCATTAATAATACATTGTAGACATAGACCCATTGAGCGGGAGTACCTAGCAGGAGCATGCACAATGTGACAGAAGATTATCCGTAGAAACTTTTCAAGAGCACATAATCAATTTAAAACAAAATAATCGAGATGGTTTCATCAGTTGCCTCCCATTGATATATGAATTCAATGCAAAATAAACAAACGTTTTAGTCATTTTGTTTTTCTTGTTTGCTTTTTTTAAAAAGGTCACTCGTCTGTTTCAATACTTAATTAAAGAAAAACAAAAAGTTTTTTTCCAAACGATCTAGAGAGCAGTTACAAAAACTTCCTTAGTTAAACTAGAATAAGCACAGTATACCGCAATAAAATTGATTGTAGCACCGGAGATGAACTATGACATACACATATACCACACCTACTCGCACAAGCATAGCTCTGATTAGGTGTAAATATTCTTTTTTAAATCTATATTGAATTGCTTTGAATATAAATATGAGTTCCAGGCTCTGCAGACGGCTTTCACGTCTAGAGGGCTGACACTGAAGAGTTAGCGTGAACTTGTCAATGTGACCCAGATTATTGCCGTACAATAGTTTTATGACCTACGTTGTAGACATTTCCTCAAGCAAGAATTCAAGTAAATGCTCTTCAGACTGACCAGACCTGTTAGTTTCATATTCTCTTAAGTTGATCTCCTCGTAGGTGGACCTCTCATAAAGATTTTCAGTTTCCAAATGTGTCAAAAATTAGTGACTTGAAGTCTTTGGAGAAAAAAACTAAACTAACTGATAACTTGGCTTAAACTTCAATGCCATGTCTTCATAATTGTCAAAATGAAACAAGCACTTTGTCATTGAGTTAAACTCAACAATGTCTACAAGGAGCATAAAACATGTATGTAGGTGTGATGCTACAGGTAATTCATTTCCTAATAATAAAATGTCCCGTTCATTATTATAAAATGTCTGGATTGAAAAATTGAAATTTTTATGGACCGTTTTATAAAGACCAGGATTAAATTCTATTGACAAGAATGCTGTTTTTCTGTTAGAAGTCCGGATTTTAAAAGTCTGTTATGAAATGCGTAATCTATCTAAAGTGATAAACAATAAATAATGAACATCAGATACAAAGTCTTTAAAAATGACAGTAAACAACTTGGCAACAGTAAACATTTTATGACTTTATAATAATCCAATAATGCTTAGATCTAGACTTACGAAACGATGCGCAAATCTGTCATGAACATGAATTGATTAACTCATTGATGAACGCGGAATGGCAAGAAGACGTCTGAAGTCCGTTGAAAATAAATATCCTCTCGTTCTCTAAGTGTCAGGACTTTGATTTTTTAATTAATTATTTAATTGTCAAGGTATTAAACATGTAATATTAAATGCAATGTGTGTGTGTTAAAATTAATTATAATGTCTTTTTACTTGGTAACTAGATTAGTACCAACGTTCAGCCTAACAGACGCACCATACATACCCAGTTGCACATAAATTAATAAACTATGTGTATTATGATTTACAATTAAACTATCAATTCAATTCAATCATATTTGCACAACTTAATGACTTATGGGAATGAAAAAGAAATACCAATACATATGACATGATATGAAATAATTAATTCATAAGTCAGTTAAAATAAATAATTAATTTTTAAAAACAAGATGACCACCTTATAGTATGTTGTCAAATAATATTGACCTTAACAATATTTCAGTTTTCAACTCAAGGACTAAGATTCTGTAACAGGTTCAGTTCAACTTTCTATGACAACGTTCAAGATAATACAAGGAGCCATCAAACAAAAAGAATATTCATAAACGATGAAGTTAACAATGTTCAGAGCAGCACCAGAACTCACAATACCACAATGAAACGACAGCACTGACACACTCAAACCTGAAACCCTAGAGAAAAAAAAAACGTAAACTCTAATTTCTCATCTACAACTAAAAAAATACGAATATGACCGAATCCATAATAAAATAACTTTACAATGTGAAATAAAACTACTCACCCTAAACAGGGGTCAAATCTGTCGATCTATCGGGCAGAGTCTGTTTCTGTGGCCGACAGCTAACGAGGGTGTCATGTGGCCTTCACAACGACCAATCACCTTTACTTTTCCCCAACTAATGTCAGGTACCCATTTGAGCTGGGTGGGCTCAGAGACGCTCAAAGATCCCGTGATTCTGGATAGACCCAATCAGCGAGTTTTTATAGCCTGAGAAAGATCACTCGAACATATACTTTGCCTACAATACTTAGGAGGGAAATTCACCTGTAATTGTTGCAGTCGCTTCTGTCTCCTTTGTTCTTGTACTGGGTAACGGTTTTAGCATCCTGCAGATCTTGAGACACAGCACCTTCTTGCCAGCACTTACAGAGCAGTTCTTGTAGACGTTGGTTTAGTGTAGTTTCAGAAAATCGGGAAGATACCATCGCCTCCAGGGGGTTTGCCGGCAGCCATATTGTCTATGGCTTTGTTGAGCTCTATTAGGGTCGGTACTCGTCTAACTAAAACATAGTGAGTAATTGGTTGAAAGCGTGAAGGACTGAGGCAGAGACTGAGCTTGTTGTAGCGTAGGGTTCGGAGTAATGTTCAACCCATCTGTTGGCACTTGTCTGTGATAATTTGCCCAGTGGTATATTTAAGAGGTGATGAATTGTTTTGGACTTCACAGTATTTGCTCTACATTATAAATGAAACCTTTGAGCACCTTTCTCTTCATGTCAAGACTTTGGACAGCAAGTAATGGAAAGATCACTCTTTTATTTCTGCAAGTCGGCTGACTAGAGTTCCCCCACGTAATTTTAGAGGCGAAATAAAAAAGAGGAGGGAGAATAAGTAGTATTCACCTGTCACTAAATAGCAGGGCCAGACTCAATCATTGTGACCGAGAAGTCATGAAAAGAGAACAAATAATCAACTCTTTATTCACCCTTCACTAAATATCAGGGCCGGAATTAACCATTGTGGGGCCGATGCGAAACGGATTTCGCGGGGCCCAGTTTGGGTAGAGATACGAATAATAAGTGAAAATTAAGAGTTTGTATTAGAAAATGAATTCGTCTTTGCATTTTATTCATTCTTTACTACGTACAGAATTACTACATGAGCCTTGCGTGTAGCGAAGTCATACAGCATATCATAAGAATTCTGTTTCCTACATAGACCACGCTCAATCGCAAGAAATACCAAATGTTTCAGTCTACCTTTGAGAATTGTTGACCTCAAGTAATTTTCAATACTTTAAAGCGTGAGAAGCTTCTTTCACTAGATTTCACCATTACGGGTATTGCATAATACCGTTTTTTTTTTATCTCGCGTAGGATGGTCGTTTTCCATATTCCATAGAATGACACCCCAAAATTAAAAATTTTTGTATATATTTCAGGAGATTCGTATGAGTTTTCAAAAGGTTGTAATAATTTCCGGATTTTTTCCATGAATTTTTCGTATATTTTGCAATTTAGGAGATTTCCAGATGCTACTGGTAAATCAGGAGGCCGCGGGAAATCTGTTATAAGTTATAAAATGATTTAATTTAATAATTTATACACCTAGAATTAATGTGGGTCCTATGAAAGTGTGGGGCACACTGCGGACGCATAGGTTGCAGTGGCCTAAGGCCGGCCTGCAAAATAGCGGCGTATGGTACGCCGCGGGTCGACTAGTTGTGGAATATTCAAGTTCTAAAGTTATCGCTTTGTTTTATTGCTTTGTTTATTGTTACGAATCTCACTATCCAGGCTCTCTGCAAACTGCACCTTACACCACCAACTTAAAGAACTTGATAACTCAGGGCTCCAAAGTAACGTAACAGTTTAATGTCCAATAAGTAACAGCCAATGCTGTACAATTGGCAACTCGTAACACAGGCTGTACAAATATCTCTCCGTATCAACCGTACCGCCGTATCAACTCTTGCACTGGCCTCTACATCTCGTTCTGGGATAGCACTGGGTTCAACAGTTCAGGACTGACTTCTAACACTGTGCTCGTTGTGTCGGACTTGATCACAGACCAAGATCAAGACGCCGTTCGTCTCAACTGTACTTGATAGTACTCCGCACTGAACCGTCGTAATGCTCCGTACAGAACCACACGGCTGAACCACACTGAACTGCGCTGTAGTCGAGGGACTGTAGTGAACCGGGCTCTGAACCGTCTTGACTGCGACACCTCCCCTCTTTATATGGGGTCCCTGCTGGCCTTCTAGAACCGAACGGAACATCGCTCGACGTTTCTAGTTTCGTCACATGACCACAACACTCGTGACGCTCTTGAGCTATGTTTACGACCCCGATCCTCCCCGAACCGTCATTTTGACACTCGTCTCGGCTGACCGTCGTAACTCGTCACGGTTGACCGCTCGTCTAGCGCTGGCCTGGAGCGATTTGCGTCGGCTGACTACACACACATACCACTACCCCCATCTGTGCCACCACCAAGTTTACAACACTCTATTGATGTAACTAAAAACATACGGAATTGAAAAAGAAAGAGACACAACAAACAAATAAATAAGATCTGTGGGTATACAAAAAAAATATAAACGCCGAGCAGAATCTTCAATTTTTTTTTCTAGTTGCTGAGTACGTGAAGAAGCAACAAGTTTAGAAACTCAAACTCTACATCTGGGTTTGAACTCATGCCGTAAAGTTTATATCACGCTTTCACATTTCCTGATATTTACAGAATGGCCTTTATTTTTAACAGTATTTTTGTTCTGTGATTACAAAGGAGTAAGGTTCTGTATATTTTACCTTTCAGCTTGAGTTACGATTAGTTCATTATTGATAGTTATGGACAATTTGTTCAACGCTATCAGATGCAGACCAAGACATGACCTAGCATTTAAACATTCACTGACAATGGAGAATGAACTGTACTTTCGTTTCGAACAATTCAAACCATGGAATGAAATGATTTATATTCGGAACTTTATTGTCTTTGAGTGACAGACTTTGAAAAGATTGTAACAAGCCTGATATTGATCTACATCACATCCATCAGCTGATATCATTTATTATTTAATTGAATGTCTGAAGCAATGTGTTGTCAAAGCTTCTTAAATTAACTCGTTTGGGGACTCGTGTAGATAGGATTAAATATTATTGTAGTATGTCTTCAATTTTAATGTACAAAAAAAAATATTCACACGATGCATTGGCTATTCAAGGCCGTTTCTTAAATACAATCAATTTCGTTTCATGTTATCACCTAACTTGTATATATTGCGAACAAACAAAACAAAAGGGAAAAAGAGATTTATATGTATTTTTTAAAAATCTATATGTGAAATCCAGACAGCGATTAGGTTATACACAGAACACAGTTGAGACTCGCTGATATGTCTGACCAAGAAAACAGAAAACGAAGTTACAAGTGTGTTACAGAAATAATACGCTTCAAAGTTGCAGCTGTCCACTTACATTTCACAAAACGCTTTTTGCTGCGGTCAGTAGTCAGCGGCCGAAAAAAGACTATGTCCACATGCATCATATACTTTCCTCTGATGGCCGTACTACTCACCACCTCTGCGCTGTACAACGCTGCCCGGTTCAAACCTGCAACACAGAGCTCCGTCTTTGAACCGTGTTATGCATTCAAAGGAGTTGACGGAAATTATGACGTGATCAACTTTGACGGAATTCACACTCAGTCGGAATTAGTTCCATGGTGGATGGTGGACCTACGTGGTCAGTACGTCATAGAGAAAATACAACTAACGAATAGGTAAGTCTATTTAGAAATGATCGCTGTTCACCCTGTTCATTGGAGCAATCTGTGAAGCAATGTCTGTGGTTCTAATTGGGGATGGCCCAATTACACGAAATAAGCAGCTGGATCGATGAAGAGGGCTAATTAGTTTTAGTTTTAGACGTTTTGGACGCCGTACTTTTTTATGACTTCAGGTTAAGATGGCGGGGAAGGTACGAACTAGAAACGTTTGTGACGACTGACCGAAGCGAATACCGCAGTACCAAACGACTAGACCAAGCAATGCCATTGGATCTCGAGTATGTTCAATAGAACATGTTTAAAAATATAAAAAAGGTTTATTATCATTTATTGTTGACATTCTTATTGTTATTTTATCAATATGTTGATTTGTACTTATCTTAACATTGGTATCTAAATGATATTATATGGCTCCGTCTGTCTCAGAAGACAAAGGATGCACCAAGTTTGGTTTCGTCTTTAGACGGGCAGAATCTGGTGTGACAAATCAAGCCAATTCTGGAGCTGCAGATTTTGCCACAGTTCGTGCATGTATATGCATCAGTTTTGGGCTAGCTGATAAGCAGCTTTCTTTTTCTTTCTCTTAACTAAGGCCGCTTCATTTCTTTTGCTCTCGGCGAGGATCGCACCAGCTCGCACAGTCTGTCTCCATGCACTCCTGTCTTGGGCTATTTCCTCCTACGTACTTTTGTTGATGCATGTGGTTCTCATGCTTCGCTCACAGACATCTCTTTAGGTTAGTCTTGGACAGCCCTTGGATTTGACTACCTCCAGGAGCTCATCATATCTTTCGGGATTCTACCATCTGGTATTGGCCATTGGGAAGACATAGCCAAAAAAAGCACTAGTTGGAGAGACAAGTTGACCAAGAAAGCTATTGACAGCGAGAAAACATGGGCCACAGCTCTTGAAGACATGCATGTCATTTGAAAAATGGCCAGCTCCTTTATCACCAAAGCGATAGCCACCTTGACCTGCAATATATGTGGATGGGAGTGTCTCTCCGAAATAGGGCTTCACAGCCACATGAAAAAGTGTTCTAGGCCAATGATGATAAATTTTGAGATGTATCGTGTTGAATAAAGCCAAGATAGTGGTAGCTCTTACTAATAGCTCCCCATTCAGAGATACTAGCCAGTGATAGCGACAAGATAATGCCTCCACTCTAGACGCTTCATACTGCTATTGACGGTGGACAAAGGACATATTACTTTACGGTCGTGAAACATGGTCCCACTTAGGTGGATTTTAAAAAAAAGGTGATAAGAAAAAAAAAAGGCATTGAGGAAGTCCTCCAAAGAACAGGGTGACAGAAACTCCGAGCTGATGACAGTAGTAGAAGCCTTAACTGGCTTGGACATGATCACAGAATTCCGCAGGTCGACTCCCACAAGATATATTTAATGGTGATTTAATAGAAATCAGGAGAGCTGCTGGTCGTGCACTCTTGAGGTATACTATGCAAACGCGACATCAGGCTCGTAAGAATCGACACCAATCGTGGAAAAAAAAGCGCTGGATTGATTCACGTGGTGTTATTTTTTTACAATCTCTCGTTTTCATTGTAATTTATTTTCCATTTTGTAGACATAATAAAAACTGGGTGAAACTTGAACATGCTAATAGAAAATGTTATTTTTTATTATTTTCTCTCAATTGTAGACATGACTACAGCATTGACATCGCACGCAGATTGAGGAATTTTGTTCTTGACATATTTCCAACTGACCCAAGGCAGCTTGCTAACTTTTCATCTATGATTGGTCAAGTGTGTTATAATCAGGCAGCACCCCTGGATCCAGGAACATTTAACTTTACATGTCCTGTCCCTATTGTGGGTAGATACGTTCGCCTAATTATGAGGTGAGTAGACAGGTCCTCCAAATCGGGCCCTGACAGAAGCCCCTCAAATTACATTTAGCATATCACTATCATTCATGGCTCTTGTCACAGACTTTTGAAGATGTAAGACTTAAAGGGTTAACATATTAGTGTATCTTACGATAGACTAAACTTTAATTAAGCCACTTGCGGTTAATGCATTAGAGTTGCTTTCTATGCATGCTGTATAATAAATGTTGATAAAATGATCTAATTAATATTAACAGTAGTTTTTGTGAAAAAAAAAGAAGACGGGCCTCGCAGGCATCCATTAGATTGGGCCCTGTGAAATCTGTAGAAAAAGTCGAGTAGACAGATGTGTCTAGTTATACAGTCAGTAAAGAGGTGTGTTTAGTTGTAAGTTAAGTAGACAGATGTGTCTAGTTATAAAGTCAGTAGACAGGTGTGTCTAGTTGTTAGTTGAGTAGACAGATGTATCTAGTTGTAGAGGTCAGTAGAGAGGTGAGCCTGGTTGTTAGTTGAGTAGACAGATGTATCTAGTTATAAAGTCAGTAGAGAGGTGTGTCTAGTTGTTAGTTGAGTAGACAGATGTGTCTAGTTATGAAGTCAGTAGATAGGTGAGCCTAGTGTAAGTTGAGTAGACAGTTGTTTCTTTTTATGAAGAGAGTAGTTAGATGATTATAACATAAGGTGATTATTGCTGATTATAAAGATTAGATAAGGAATCAGTGTTAAAATTTCTCAAAGTAAGATTCTAGATTAGAATCACTTTCAAAGTCATTTAAATGTTCTGAGATCATTTACAACTTTCCTCTTCTTTCAGAGCTGGATACCAGAACTTCTTGCACATCTGTGAAATGGAAGTGCTTGTCAGTAGACCCAGCTCCAATTTGGAAGAAAATTATTTTATCAGACAAGTAGACACTGCAATATCTGATGCACCAATCATGACAATGACTGCTAGTGACCCGCTCTGCTGTCTCCAAGAATGCTTAATTCGTAGGTACACTATCTTCTGTACTGCCTTCAACTGGGTCACTTCTACAGGGTCATGTCAACTATTTAGTGTTAACCTCTTTCTGAATTGGACCAATAGACTGGTATTTACACCGGAAACCTATTTTTTTATTCAGAACAATGCTACTCTGTAAGACACGTGTGTATAATTGTTTTGATTGTGCACTATTTAATCCATAACATACCAAGAGGGGACACGCCGGGGCCCCTTAAGGTTGATTTTTGTTGATCATTATCTAACTATAATATTTATATTTAGTTTACTCTAGAATTGTGTGTGTGTAACCTAAAATCGTCTGATAATAAATATATAAGTGCAGTTATAAAGACAAAAAAGAGCATTGATTCCTGGTCAGACCCCCCCCCCCCCTTGGTATGGTATGTAGTCAAGTCTGATTGTTAAGTCTTCTCTTTACATGATCTGAACTCTGCTATATTTTGAATACCTCTTTGATCTTATTTTTGTTCTACTGACATCATTTGGAGAAGATTATTTCTCATTATGCTATTTGAAGTTATTAGCTATGTTCTTTAAATTTGTGTACTAAAATTAATTTCTTAATTATAATATTGCGTGGAGTGATACTACTATCATACTACCTACTAAAACAGAAGAGAATTCAGAGAAAATTGTTGATTTGTGAGATCCTTTTATTGCGAGGTGCGTTAATGTTTTCCAGAGGAAAAGGTCTCAGAAACAGAAAAGTATCGCACATGATGTTCTAGAAGAGAAAGATGTGCTGCCCGAGAAAAATAGTTTTTCTGTGTGATGAAAAAAGGATGTCTAATTAAGCACTTTTAGTTCAAGATACTTGATACAAGACATCTCAATTACCTAAATCTAAAACTGCATTGCAACGAGTATTTGATTTCTAGCTTTATAATTGATTCAAAAAGATTTTAAAATTGTTTAACTTTAAATTAAAAGAAACATTTGAGTAGAATTCCACATTGACAAGAAGAAAGTATTAAAGATCAAGTCCATTCTACAAAAAATACAAGGCAGAATTGTTTGAATGCGAGCAAGCATTTATCCATGAAAATGATCAAAAACAAACTGAGATCACGAAATAAACTCGTAATATTACAGATTACCGAAATGATAAATTAAAATAATAAATGTTAACTCAGACTCACTGAGTAAAGTCTTTTTTTTTATTCCCATACTGTAACCAGGGTTATGGCCGCCTGCGTGCGAAGTTTAAAAATTCCCCCCTTTTTTTTCTAGAAAAAAAAGTATTACCGCTGAGCTTGTAGCCTACTAAAAGAGCCAATTGATTGAAATCCATGTTTGTAGATCCTTTGTGTGTGTGTTCAATAAACAGTTTTGTGTATCCTTTAAAAGCGAGACATTGCCGATAATAATTCGTTCCATCAAGGATTCCTAAGGCTGCTTTTCAAAATCATGCATGCTTTAAAGCGTTGCTTCTATTTTAGTTTTCTTTTCAAGAGCAATTTTTTAAAAATGTTCTTTCTGCATTATGTTCGTGTCTTTTGTACAATTAATGACCCTGATCATTGTAATGTCGTCTTTAGTTATTTATTCCTAAAACAACCGACATGGACAATTGCATGCTAAATCAAGTGACTTGAAACACAAAACCCTTTGACGGTGAACCTTTTTCAACGCTCAGTAAACTTTAATAATGAGTATCACGATTGTATTTTTGAGAGATGTGCATTGTGTCCAAAATCATCTAACATACGAGGATTCGGAGGTGCCTACAAATTTATTCAACACACCACCATTACAAAATGAAGCAACTCAACGCTGAGTAATCCAGTCACTAATACATTGACTTGAAATAAAACACATTAAGGCAGTGTTTCTCAAGCATTACCGGATGGCTACTACCTACATATCAAAATTTCGTTCGAGCCCCCTTAGAAGCTGGGGACCTATAGGAGCGATGTAGGCTCCCAGTGTGAGGTCCATGAGTTTTTCTAAGAATGTAATGAAACTAAAAGAAATGTATATATATATATGGCTCCTTTTGTCTCGAAAGGCAATGGATGCGCCCAAATGAGTCACTGGTTTTGGCTTAATCTTGATACGGGGCAGAATCTGGTGTGGCTAATCAAGCCAATTCTAGAACGGCAGACTTTGCCACAATTCGTACATGTGTATGCCTCTGATTCAGGGCTAGCGGACAGGGCAGCTTTCTTTTTTTCCCTCTTGATTAAGGCCGCTTCAATTCTTTTGTTCTCAGCAAAGGTTGTCCCAGTACGCACTGTCTGTCTCCATGCACTCCGGTCTTTGGCTATGTTTTCCCACATACTTTCGCTGATGCCTGTGGCTCTCATGTCTCGCTTGCAGACATCTCTATATGTTAGTCTTGGGCGGCCCTTGGGTCGGACTCCTTCCACAAGCTCAGCATATAAGATATCTTTCGGGATTCTACCATCTGGCATGGGGTGACCTGTTCGATCCAGCGTAATCTTCTTTGTGTCAGGAGAGCATACATGCTGTTCATATTGGCCAATCTCAAAACTTCCTGATTGGAGACATGGTCCCTCCAAGAGATGCCCATTATGCGTCTCAGGCAGCGCAAGTGAAAACTATTCAATCTGTGCTCTTGGTACATGTATGTTGACCAGCTTTCACTGCCATAAAGGAGAGTGCTCACAACACAGGCGTTGTAGACTAGGATTTTGGTCGCTGTGGTCAATTTACCATTTTCCCAGACGTGCTTGGAGAGTTTTGCCAATCCTGTGGTAGCTTTTCCTATCCTTTTTGTCAACTCGATGTCTAAGTCTAGGTTACTGACAATTGTTGAACCCAAGTAGGTAAATCCCTGCACCACTAAAAGGGTGTGGTTCCCAATATGTATTTTAGGTATTTCTGCGACGTCTTGTGCCAGGATGCTAAGGCGTTCACTAGCTTCTGTAGACCTCCTTGTGAATGAGATACGAGTGCCGCGTCATCGGCAAACAGCAGCTCCCTTATCAAGATACGACGCCTTTTCGTTTTGACTTGAAGACGTGCCAGGTTAAAGAGCCTTCCATCGGATCTGCTATGGATATATATTCCGTCTTCCAGGGATTTAAAAGCACTGGTTAGTACAACTGAGAAGAAGATGCCAAATAGTGTAGGGGCCAATACACATCCTTGTTTTACACCGCTCTTGATGGAGAATAGCCTGGAGGAAGAACTTTCAAACTGAACAGTGCCCTGCATATTTTCGTGAAAAGCTGACACTAGTTTTTTTAACTTATTTTGGCAGCCGATTCTCTCTAGTACAACAAACAGACCGCTTCTGCTAACAAGGTCAAAGGCCTTGGTCAGATCAATAAATGCTGTAACACAATATTTAAGTTTTATTTTTCATTAATAGTAATTAAACACCGTGTTTAGAATCCAAATTTACAAGATGAAATTTCACTAAAACTTGTCCTTTTTTAGTTTTTTTTTTTTTTTAAAGGGTGGGGGGGAATAGTTTTGCCTACATAATTTTTAAGTGTTGTAAAAAGTTCGTTCTGGAGATAGAATTAAACTATCGGCGGGTTTCCGCTCAAGTTGGCAAGGAGTCTGATTTCGGGGCCGGGCCCCTGCGCTGAGCGTATACTGGCGTTTTCAGCTTCAGAAATTCTTTCTCCTGGCGTGTACATCTCTTTCTCATACAAAAAAAGAAAGACTATAAAAAAAGGCAAATATTTTAATGAGTTTTCTTTTAGAACGCACTATTCATCCTAGTAATACAAATGTCCAATAATAAATTGACAGCCCTGGTCAATAGTATTTTTCGAGGGACATTATATATAGCACACGGACGTCTGGAATGGCGTGCTTTTTTTTAAGGTCATCTTGGTGCTAAGTAAGACGTCTATGTCGCGAACGCTGTTTTTTCACACAAAATCGCTACTATAGTGAAGTGCGATAGTCGGAAGAAATTTGACCTATCTCGGATAAGAAAATCCAGAAGTATTACGCTAGTGGAGACGTTTTGAAATGTGTTTTTTTCAAAAAGTTTTAATCCATATTGTTGCATCATACGTTTCTCGCGAAGATGTTCTACATTTAACAAGGTCTTATTAGGAGATGAAACGACGTCTCTTACTGAAGTTATTTTAATTTATAAACATTGGTCATTAATTTTAATAACTATAATGAAAATAAAACTTTGCTGTTGTTTTTTTTTTATATTTTTAAAAGGATAATGGAATAATTAGAATTAAAATAAATTATTAAAATATTTGAGTAATTTTTTTATTAAAATAAAAATTTAAAAAATAAAGGTAACCTTGGATTATTGGAATAATTATTTGGCCGCCCCTTACACACATGCACACATTAGTAGTACAAATAACCGTATTTTAAAGTACTTCAAAATTTTAAGTGGCGCATCTGAATTAGATGTGAAAAAAATTGGCGCACCAAACCAAAAGGTTGGCCACCTATGTATTAGACAAACAATGGCTCTATTTAGTTTCATATCGCTTCATATGAGTATTACAATCCAGCTATAAACTATAACTGTGAATCTAGGTGCTGAAACAAAGGAAATAAATCATACATTGCGTTGCTGCTAGGTGGAGTTGCCGTTTCCGGGGTCGCTTGTTCCAGCTTCGGTCGCTGCAGTCCCTTATTTTCGTCCCATTCATTCACTATTATCTTCCATTAATAATTGAGTCCCTGGTACAGCCTTTAAGTGTAGGTATCATTGGTTTCAGCACTTAGCTTCAGATTGATATAAACCCCCCTGTAGTTTTTAAATATGCAGTACCCATTATGGATGAATCTACACCATTTAGTGGGACTCGACAATATGTTTCAGCTATGTTCTGTTCTATGAATGATTCATAGATTCATTATGTGCTATTGCTAACATATAATCATTTGTGTATAAATATCTTTAGTAAGCATTTTATTGTCATGTATTATTTTACACTATAAATATCTCTCCATAGTCTGTATGAGAGAGAGAGAGTGTGTGTGTGCGTGTGTGTTTTCCAAGCTGACGGAGAGAAGAAGTCATCGACTGGTTGATAGCTATGCAGTGAGGATGATGAAATTACAATAGGATCTAGTGAAATACAAATGTGAAACGACAGACGATCTAGAGACATGTAGGGAGTACGTTTCTTTGTAGCGAGTTGGATTTAGTTAAAATATAACTTTATTTCATTACTATTAGATCGGTATCTCACGTTAAATCTGTGCGTATTGTAATAAAAGTTTTATTAAGTTTTTGTTCCCAAGAGAAATTTGTTCAAGTTACTTACGTCTATTCTTTAAAAATATGATACTTTAACATCGGTTCAGTTGTATTAGATGTTTGGAGCGACAAGCCAACGACCGATCATCATCAGTAGGTCATTTATGTAAATGAAAATCAGAATCCACTGTTTCTTAAACGCCATCTTGTCCAGCAAGAGCACCTCAACTGTTCCTCATCTTGCAGGCCAGTCCACTGGAGATGATACCTTTCATAAATGTCGGCGGATCGAACCAAAACCTTTATCCCAAAACGTTTTTTTTGTTGTTCTCTCCTCTCACGTTTTAAAACATCGACGTCTGTCTCGTCTTACATCAACTGTCTCTTTTTACATCAACTGTCTCTTCTTACATCAACTGTCTCGTCATACTTCAACTGCTTCGTCTTACATCAACTGTCTCGTCTAATATCAACTGTCTGTCTCTTCTTTCTAATCTAAACTTTCCGTTTATGTCCATATGCGTCTGAGCAGAGCAGAATAGAGTTGCAACACTATTTTAGCATTGCTGGTTCATTACACCAAGGCATTTAGGATTTCGTTTATTAGATATACAAACAAAAACGACTCCAATTCAACACTAATAGCTCAACTGTACCTTAAGTTTAAAGACCAAGATTGATTTCTATGTTCTACGATCAACAGCTGTTATCTTTTATTGTCAACCCATGCTATTAGAACATTTTTTTAACTACGATGGTGAAAATTGTTAATTGCTTTAGAGCATTATTTAAAATGCCGTCTTTTTACTCTTTAAACCCTTTAACAATTTTTTAATCATGTTTGTTCATTTCACATAACCTAAATTCCTTAATGTCATGGAGTGAGGATTTTATGTTTATTTAATGGGTTTATGACTTTGCATTTGTTTTGCATTTATTTCATATAATGATTCCAACTACTTTTTAATAATTGTTGATTACAGACCTCCAATTAGACATAACTATACAGTGACCTTGTGGTCTATAGGGCAGATGATGTAAAGGTCATCTGTTTCTGTGGCCTACGGTTAACAAGGGTGTCATGTGTCATGCACTACGACCAACCGCCTTTACTTTTCCCTAACAGGTACCCATTAGAGCTGGGTGGACTCAGAGGCGCCCGAAGATCCCGAAATTAAAAATCCCAGTCTTCACCAGAATTCAAACCCCGGTCCCCGGTTTGGAAGCCAAGCGCTTTACCGCTCAGCCACCGCGCCTCCAGTGAAATATAAGATAAACATTAAAAATTAAAAGATAGTCCCTGTTCTATGAAGCATGTCAATTAACTAAATGAAGTAGATCACGCTTATAGTCAAATCACAAAAAGTCTTTCATTACGACATTTTACATTACCTGTTTTTTGCACTTCTAAACTATTCAAAGTACTGGGATAGCGGATTATTGAGAATTAAAAAGAAAACGAAACATTTCTTTGAAATGATAAAAATGATACATATGTATAAATGTATGTATGTATATGTATATAACAATATATATATATAATGGGCGTAGTGGGGGGGTTGGGGTTCAAACCCCCCCCCCCCGAAATGAAATCCCCCCCCCCCACACGGGGCGAAGGGGGAATCGGAATTTAGTGAATGATTTTTTACTTTGATTTTGTTTATTTTTGGTGAGATTTTAATACTAAACCATCACTTGCCCCAGCACAACCAAAGGGATTTTGAGTTTAAAACCCCCACCAGGGGGGTTCGAGTTTAAAAACCCCTACCAGGGGTTTCGAGTTGTTTTAAAAAAAACCTAGTTGGGGTTTTTGCAGTTAACTCCCCTTCTACTATAAATCAAAACAACACAAAAAATGCAAACGAAAATCCCCTAATTCCAAGAGCACAGTTAAAGGAGATTTTGATTTTAAAACCCCCTCCAAAATTTACGATAAACCCCCTCCTCAATATACAAAAAAAAGCTATTTACGCAAACGTTATGAGCGTTGCTAAATGGGTTTTGGCTTCAGCGGGGTTTGAAGGTAAAAAATACCTCTTTAATAATAAAAACAAAGCGAATTATACACTCAAAATGTTATGAGGGGGTTGTGAGTTTAAACTCCCCTCCAGTTGAGTTTGAAGCTAAAAAGTACCTCTTCAATATAAATAAAAGTAAATTACTCACTCTAAAATCTAAGCGTAGCCAAAGAGGTTTTGAGTTTAAACCCCCATTCAGAGGGGTTTGATGCTAAAAAATACCTCTTCAATATAAAAAAAAGCAAATTACACACTAAAATTATTTGAGCGTAGCCAATCCAATCGGGGTTTTTGAGTTTAAACCCCTCTTCTGCAAAATGGCGTTTTTTAAAGTTTAAAACCCCTCAAGATGGTTTTGAGTTTAAGATCCCCCTACAGAGCATTTTGAGGTGGAAAACCCCCAACAGATGATTTTGACGATAAAACTTCTCTTTTCGATATAAAATCTAAAGCAAACTACAGTCACTTAATTCCAAGAGCGTATTCAAGAGAGGTTACACATTTTTACCAGTGGCAGGGCTCCCTTAATAAACTGCATTAAATAGTCATTTGCCGAAATTGAAAAACACTAAATGTGGCTCAACAAAGATGGCTAAGACAGATTTTAGGAGTCAGTTATAGAGATTGGGTTTAAATCAAGGAAATCCTATACCGAACTGGGAATCGACCCTTTAAGTAAGATTGTGAGAGAGCGACGCATGAGGTTTGCGGGACATGTTCTCCGACAAAATAAATTACGCATAAGAAGAGTTGCAATGATATCCTAGTACAACTTGACGCCACTCATTCATAGAGGTCATGACAGGTGGGAAGAGGCTTCAGACATTACCAGTGACTTAATTTAAGTCATTGGTTAATATGCATGACTAAATGCATGACGCGTAGGACGTAATCATCTTCTTTTTTGAAGTAACGTCTGTATTATATAAGATATAAGAAGATAAGACAGATTTTTATGGAAACAGCTTGACGTCAAATGCTCCAAACGGCGCGGGAGGGTCTATGTCAGTAAGAACAGCACATTAGGTTTTTGAATAAAACTTTTTAATAGCAGGAAAATGCACTGTAGATACCTCAGAATATGCATTTTCTGGGTTGCAATATCAGAAATAGTGCTTGGCGGCGGGGCTTCTCCCCGAGCTGGGGGAGCTCCTAGCGTTCTCCCAGACTCCTTTACTAGTAATGGCGGGGAATTTACAATTTTTCCACTAACTCATGGAAGAACCTATTCTAGGGCACAATAAACGTCTTCCGAAAGAATGAAGGGTCAGAATGCAATAAAGAATATGTACACACATACACATAAATACTAATAAAAAAAAATTTCGCGGGGGGGGGGGGGGGGGGGGGGGGGGGGTCGGGGGGGGGGGGGGAGAAAAAAATCCACCCCCCCCACCCCCCCTCCCCGAAAAAATCCTGGCTACGCCCATGATATATAGATAGATAGATAGATAGATAGATAGATAGATAGATAGATAGTAGATAGATTGATAGATAGATAGATAGATAGATAGTAGATAGATAGTAGATAGATAGATAGATAGATAGATAGATAGATAAATAGATAGATAGATAGATAGATAGATAGATAGATAGATAGTAGATAGATAGATAGATAGATAGATAGATAGATAGATAGATAGATAGATAGATAGAGATAGAGAGAATTTAGACGACCTTATTTGTATTAGCAACATTCATACCAACGAGATGTTGACGGGTTAATACCTATGACCAGCCAAAACAAATATTCATGCATCACTTGACCAACATGCTCAGACTAATTGATTTTAAGTGTATTCGCTCATCAATTGTCCATTAGTTGTGCTCTGATAATTTTAAAGTACATGACAAGATGTCGAACAGTAAAGCGTGGTGAGTGACTGGAGAAAGAGAACTCTGGAAAGTCTTTATGAAACAGAGGCGTAACCAGAACGTAACGCTTGACCTTTAACTATCACTTAGTCCTAGCCTATATTATTATTATTTTATATTAAAATCTTAAATTGATTTAACTTATAAAATGATTATTGTTCTTAAAAGAACATTAATGTTTTTCAAACATTGATCATTTTATTAATATTTTATGTTAGTGATTATAAAAACATAAATAATCAAATAAAAACCCAAAAAATATATATTTCTAAATATACGGAATACTAATTGCTATATAATCATAAACTATCTGAACCAGTCAGAAGGATTTAAAAAAAAAAAATTAAAACTAGAATTAGTTGTTCCAAATGTTTCCTTTCCCATTGGCTAACTTAAGGCTGCGTAGTAAAGCGCTTGGCTTCCGAAACGAGTTTTAAAAGACTGGAATTTTTAATTTCTGAATTTTTAGGACGACTCTTTCTACACGCAACCCTAATGTGTACCTGGCATTGGTTGGGGAAAGTTAAGGCGATCGGTAATTGTGCTGGCCACATGACACCCTGATTAACCGTCAGCCATAGAAACAGATGACCTTAACATTGTTTGCCCTAAGATCTCAAGGTTTGAAAATGGTATTTTACTTTTTAGCTACTTCTTTAAAATATAATTAAACCATTATATTTATAGATGTATGAAGACATTTTTTGATTGAGATTACTACTTACACTGACATGCCACCTATTTCTCTATTCTTTAATTAATCATTGTATCTTTAACATATAAGCCCTATACAAATTATGAAATTATTAAATTAAAAAACGTATTCTGTTTGGATTGCTTTATTTCGTTCATATGATACAAGTTTAAAGCTAGTGTATAGATTATAAACGAAGCAATCAGTGCCACAGAGATAGGTTCGGTGAGCCTAGAAGTTTAACCAATACCTCCTCCTCCTGTAAATAAAATTGAGAACAATATATTGTAATAACTTAAGTGAGGCAACTCAACGAGACATAGACGTTTATTCACATGACATCACAGGCACACAAAACAACATCTATCTTAGGCACAATCTCTCCATATTGGCTTTTACTTGGGCGGAAATCGTTCTCTTCTAATGTTGACATCATTCCCAGTCTAGTTTATCACAGTGCGCACCTTCTAGCTTAGATGGCAGTGCGATTAGCAGAGTTATAACATTGCCCCCTTCTTTGAGCTTTTCATCCCGAAAAGAAACAGTGCTGTGGAGGTTTGCCGGTTCAGGTGGAGGTCGATCCGTGGGAGCCACAGACGGCAGGGAGCCTGTTTGAAACGAGGCCATCTGCACAGTATTCCGCGGCCGTCGCTTCCTCTTCTTCCAGTTGGCCAGTCTTCACTTGAGACGATGTCACTGCTTTGACTTCATGACGATAGTCTCTGATGCCAGCCACTTAACACAAATGGAGGTTGTGGCGATCACTGTAGTTTCCAGGGCCGCTGTTTTAAGACGCCAAGTCAGCGGACATTTTCCATGGACGTCTCGTGACACAGTTGTAGGCCCACAAGTAGCCATGGTTTCAGACACGTAGTCTTTCTCAGCCTCATCTGTAAGGTATGCCCATGAAGCATCCCTGTAATGTTCCATAAGCAAATGTTCATCCATCACTGCATCAGGTTCTGCAAGAATTAATTCATCATCGTTCAAGTAACTCTCACTGATGTAGGCAGAAGTACAAATGTCTGGTAAGTTCAGACCTTGTAGCTGGGTTTCTTGGCATGGGCACTGTCCCCGCAGGGCGTCGCATATACAGTTCTTGTCAATCGTCTGGAAGCAGTCGCCAAGCATCAAGTTCTCTCTTATGCCGACGCCAAAGTCTAATTCGTTGTTTCTGTCTCGGCCATTGTTGGGGCCCGTATTCATAATTTCACCCGACGTCATTGTCATATATCAGTTTAAGAACCCTGTAATATTAGGTGACTAGTAGTCACTGAACTATTCCGTGCAGTTAGCACGAGATTTTTCCTGGTCGGGGACTGACCACGAGGTGGACACCTCTGTTGATTTTTGACTCTTGTAGAGAGAGGAGTGTTATTGATATATTTGACAGTGGAGTAAAGTATTGAAGTTATTATAATTGATTTGTATTCAGGACATATTTCTTGTGGATATTTGATTTCTAATGGCTGATAGTCGCCAATATCTTTTGTGATTTATTTTATGTAATAAAAACCATGTCTGCTAACCTGGAGTTTATTAATGATTCTAAATGTTGTTGTTGGAGAGTTCAGTATGTTAGTGTTCTTACGCACTTGTAAATCTAGTGCGTGTAAGAAAGTATTTAGTTAAGTACCAGAAGAGGTATCTACAACACACAGAGACTACAACAACACACAGAGACATTCGCGTCATCACGCCTACAACTAGAAACAGGCTGTGACAGTCATCCAAGGCAAGGAATCAGAAACGGTCTTGAGGCTTTCATGGTTTGAGTTCTCATCAAAGGTACTGACAGATAAACAGATGTCTTTAAGGTCCACAGCAGCCAGCTTGGACGCAGACCCAACGTTGTCTTGATCTGTCCGGCTGTTGCAGGTATACCAGGAACAAAAGTTTCAGGCACATCACAGACTTCTCTAGTTTCTTCATTTGTTTCTTTTCTTCCAATTCTGTATATCCCATTGAGATCGTCGCAGCAATCGCTGTCACGTTTCTCGCCCTGAAAGTCATCCCCGTCAGACTTGCCCACAACACAGTCACAGACGGCGCTCCAATCCCCAGCGCCTCCATCACCACTGTTTGTGCAGCCACAGTCCTGACCAGGTAACTGCTCCTTCCCTAACGAGTTTATTCCTTCTTTTGCTTGGGACACAATTTTATCACCTTGGTCTATTTGGCCTTCTACTGGCAACACACTTTCATCTACGTTGTTCCACATCATGCTCCTCATCATATTACAGATCATGTCAATTGTTCATTAAATGCATTCCTAAAGTCCTGGTACTCGCCAATCACCTCAACAATCCCAGATTCAATTTCAAATGGGTAGGTTTCCGGAATTTCTTCTTCATCATTCAAGGCTTGCCGGAGACGAGCCGTGAGTTTTTCTCTGCTACCGACGGGTTTTAAACCTCGGTACTGAAGCTCTTGTCTTAGCTCTTTAATTGAGAGCTGATGTAAAAGCTTCAAACATGTCATTGTAATCAAAGCCTACCTCCTCTCGTTGAGTTGCCTATAATCCCACTTCTGACACCAATTGTAATAACTTAAGTGAGGCAACTCAACGAGACATAGACGTTTATTCACACGACATCACAGGTACACAAAACAACATCTATCTTAGGCACAATCTCTCCATATTGGCTCTTTACTTGGGCGGAAATCGTTCTCCTCTTCTAATGTTGACATCCTTCCCAGTCTAGTTTATCACAGTGCGCACCTTCTAGCTTAGATGGCGGTGCGATTGGCAGAGTTATAACAATATATATATATATATATAATATTATTTTAAAATATTATTATTTTGTTAAAGAAAAAAAAACTAAGTGCGATAAAAGATATTAAAAACTGGTGCATCGACAACCTTTTAAGTCTTGAATTTCACAAAAACTAAAGAAATCAATTAGACTTCAGAAGAAATAACAAAGTGATTCATCAACTCTCAATTAAAAGGTACCTGGAGGGTTATTGCAGACAATACGCTTTCATGGGAATACCATTATGAAAATCTGGTTATAAAATCACACGTAGGTTTCTTTTTTCTATACAAACCTAACAGTTTTAATCAATAAAAGAATGCCTAGGCTTATTTTTACTGTGCGATAATGGTAACAAATACAATAACTGGTTGGCATGGCAACACGTTTATCAAACTGTTAGGCCGCTTGGATAGTATTATAAATTTTTAAAAATTCGCACACCCCACACCACTGCCATATGTAGTCATTATTTAGATGAGCTTTTTGAACAAAAATGTCTCTGCAAAGTTCAATAAATCTTGGACTTTGGACCCCTTTCCCACCCTATTTACGCCACTGGTATGCCTTGAGGCGCAGACACACATGCACTAACGTGAATCCTTCATTATGAATTTCAAAAAGATCTGTCACACACATAGTAGTCCGAGGAAATGTTGTTTTTTTTTGGTATTGTATTTTTGGTGCGACACTTGCGCCTTGTATTTAGCCTGTTTAGACATATTTACCTTGTAGAGAACATACTGCATCCTTACAAATTCTTTTTTCAACCTCATTGACGGTGTCGCCATCTGCACCTACGACTGCCGCAGCCATGGCATAAATCAAAGCGCAACAAAGCACCAAAAGTATAAATACAAAATTCATCTTGGCTAAACCAAAAAATAAATGAACAGACAGAATATGATACGAAAACAAATCTGGAAATCACATAAGTACATATACACATATGCACTAATGTTATAAAGGTGGAAATTATAACTAGTGTCATGTTATAAGATATATAATTTGTGCATACTATACGAACCATTGCGAAGAGTAAAATATTAAACTATTAATTATGTTGAATAATTACAGCTTTATATTGCATATGTTCATTACTACGCTAATTGAAAGTATCTGCATACATATATATACAGTTCTTTTTTTGTGTAAAAAAAAATATGTGCCGGTATTCATCGATTAGGTGCCGGTACTCAGAAGATGATTGCCTAACTTTTAACTACTAAAAATTAATAATATAAGTTACAATACAAGAAAAGTAATATTTTTTTCAAAAAGTTGCGTCACAAAAAAAAAGCTCTGTATATATATATATATATATAATACAAGCGGTAACAAGTAAATATTTTTTTATGTAGCACATATCTGGAGACTGCAGTAAGTACAAGTCTTACCTGTCTTTAAACTGATTGAAGTTAAATGTCTAGCAAACTGGACTGCGTTTCTTTTATAGAACTCTTTAATTATGTTAATCGATTTATCCTTTTGCTCTTAATGATACCTTAAATATTTTTAATACTGAAGAGAAATTAATTAAGTTGTTATGAAGTGGGTGTTATCTTCTCCAAGGGCGTTTCCATATGTAAGGGAATAAACTGTCGATAACATATAGCTACAGTAATTGTTTTAAACAAATATCTCAACTTCGAGTTTCTCTACCTAGTAGGATAAAGAATAAAGCAAACATAATTTTTATTTTGATTTGGCGTGAAAAGATTTGCTCCACGAGTTTATCTGTTTGTAGAATTTTGTTGTTTGTGATTCTGACTTTGGAGGCGTGGTGCTAAATGGTAAAGCGCTGGCTTTCGTGTCGAATGGTTCGGATCTTTAGGGTTTCTCTGAGTCCACCCAACTCTAATGAGTGCCTGAAATTAGTTGGGGAAAGGTAAAGGCGGTTGGTCGTTGTGAGGGCCACATGACAGCCTCGTTGACACTGTTAACCGTGATCTTTACATCATCTGCATCGTAGATCGCAAAGTCTGAAAGGGGAACTTTACTTTTAGTATGCCTACTTGCTTTACTATTTTAAAGTGCAGATCTATTTTTTAATATTGTTATGACTCTACATTGCGCACTGTCATTTGGCGCGACATTGTGTACCGATAGAGAACAGAGGAAGTAAGATGGCCGATGATTAGCGATGTAAACAAGAAGGCCTGAGATGTGATTCTAAGTTTGGCTCTAGATGTAGTTTATAAATGATTATTAAACGTTCTGTTTTATATCACTTTCGTTGAGGTTAATTGCTAAGTTATAGCAATATAATATACTAGTCGACCCACGGGGTAGCATACGCCGCTATTTTGCAGGGTCAGCTTAGGCCACTGTAACCTATGCAACCGCAGTGGGCCCCGCACTTTCATAGGACCCGCGCTAATTCTAGGTGTAAATTATTAACTGAAACCATTTTATAACTTATAACAGATTTCCCGCGACCTCTTGATTTACCGTGAGCTCCTGGAAATCTTCTGAAATTGAAAAATATATGAAAAAGTCCTGGAAATCTCCGGAAATTAAAAAAATCTTTGGAAAAGTCATAAAAATCTCCTGAAATATATAGACAAATAATTGTCTTTTTTTTTGGGTGTCATTTATTATGAAAAACGCCAATCCTATGCGCGATTAAAAAAAAAAACGGCATTATGCAATGCTCGTAATTATGGAATCTGGTGAAAGAAGCATAGAAACAGATTCTTTCTAAAGATTTATTCTATATTTTTTAATTACCAGAGAATCAGAAAAAAAACTTAGAAATCTCTCAGAAAAGACTGGGGAACGTAAAGTTGATAAAAAGAAAGCTATAACCAAAGACGTGCGAATAAGGCGCAAAAAAATACTTTAATCGACCCCCCATGTCTACATTGGGAATGGCAAACATATGAGGTATACAACATTTTGTTGTCAATATGAATGAATAAAAATCTAATTTCAACTATTATCAAATACCAAAATAATGGACATATGGACTTCTTTACATATCGATAAACTGTAAACATTTTTGAAATAAAAGAAAATTGTAAGTAAACAACCAGGTTATCATTAGTCAAATAATTTTGGTTTGAATATGCATTTTTCCTTTTGAATTATGTTGTTTCACATCACAAAGAACAACAGTAATTAAAAACATGTACTTTTAAATACATAAGTCAAGCGACCTATTTACGTTCACTACCAGGTGTTTATTTTTTTTTTTGGTCAAGGTTGAGTAGGGGTCACTACGTATTAGGAACCAAAACAAAACTATTAATTGATGCGTCACTAGATCTACACGTTCATGCTTTGTGAATTTAATGTGCGCCATTTAGTTGCGTTCCAATAATGTTGAAGTACATAAAAACACTCATTTAAACAGAAAGGCATGGACGGAAGAATGCATTGGATGGTCTCTTTGTAAATCAGGAGCTTGGCTGGTCAGGTAAAAGAAGTGTAAGAGATCCCAGCCTTTGGTAACGAAGATGTTTACAAGCTACACGTATATAAAAAAGTCAAAGTACCTAGGTTTTATAATAATGTTAAGATCTCTCTCCTAATCAGGCATTCTGTAAACACTGCTAAACACCACATAACACGTCAAGAACTTGACAACAAGGCTCCAAATAATCTATTACTTTAATAAGGGTCAAATAAAACAGCCAATACGATACAATTGGCAACACAATCAACTACTACAACGTTAGACTGTATATCACTGTACTAAACTCATAACTCTACTGTCTCTTCCTGGACTCGTACGTTTCACTGGAGGACTGCACCAGGACCGACTTCATGGCTGACTAACAGTCTTGGTCTCAACACTCTCCGGTCTTGAACTGCCGCTTTCCTACACACTGTGTCTAGTCTGCGCAGGCTTATGATCAGATGAACATAGCACGGGCGCTATTCACGTGCAAAGCTCATGCCAGTACTGTCCCTTGCCTTGCCCTTGCACACCAAACTTTATTACTGGCCTTGTGTCACATATGTCCGCTGATCACACACAGTTAACCCTTTTTGCGTCGCGAATAGGGTTATAACAATAAAAAGAAAGATATCATGTGATCCCCATATTGACGAAATTGTTTTAAAAAATCAAACAAAGCATTAGAATATTTTTTTTTTAAATCAAAGAAGAACAAAACTAAAATACTATTTAACCTCGGTTTGGTCAATAATCAAATATGCGTCCTTTGGTTAGGCCCCATGAACCCATGAGAACGTAACTCTAATCAAACCCAAAAAACAGAGCAGTGGGAGTAATAAGAACATGAATATTCGCATTTAATAAAAGTAAGAACATTAGTTAAAAAAAAATAGTAAAATCTCTAAAGTTGAAGAGCTCTACGACAGAAGACTAAAAAGTTAAGTTGCAATAATACCTGAAATGATGAACCATAATGTACAAATACAAACAGAAAACATAGCAAGAAATACATTTGAAAATAGTTGTGTCAAGACAATAACTCCATTATACAGCTTAAATTAAATATATAAAATAGATATTCATTTTAAAAGAAATTAGTTCAACTTAAGTATCAAACTCGTAATTTAAACCATAAACCTACGTTAATTCATATATTTTAGGGCCCAATGTAAGTAAAAAGGGAAAGCCCCGAGGAAGAATGTTGTGGCGACCCTTACATCTTTTCGAAAAATTAAAATAAAAATCGACTTGTTATCACTATAGTAGACTAAGACCTAGGGATAAAATGCATGATATTTAATTCGCAATTTACAAAAACAAAATTTAGACACCTGCGAAGTCCCCATCAATCAGAGGCCTCAGGCGGCTACCTAAATTACCTATGCATAAGGCCCGCCCTGATAGCAGGAGTATGAACAATGCACGTGATCAAAGATAATTCGTAGAAACCTTCCAGGAGTAAATTTTTCAAGAGGACATAATCCATGAAATAATAGATACTTTAGATAGCTCCATCAGTTACCTCCCGTTCAAGTTTAAATAAAAAGTGACATAATCACAACAAATTAGTCATTAAGTGTTTGCTGTTGTTTTAAGGAGTCAAACTTTATTGGAGAAAAAAAAATATCAAGTAGATCTACAGAGCAGTTGCAGAAATCAATAAACTTCCAGTTAATTCAGTACAACTTGAATAATTTTTAAAATGAAGTACAGCATGTTAATAATTCAATATGTTTTGCAGCTCTGATGAACTATGACATTCAATTAAACCACACATACTTTCATAGGCATATCTCTGATTAGGTAGAATTAATCTTTTAAAATTGTATATTGAATTGCTGTGAATATAAATATGAGTTCCTTTTTCTGGGGACGCCAGTCACGTCCAGAGGGCTGAAACTGAAAAGTTGGCATATAAAAGTTGGCATGGACTTGTCAATGTGACCTAGGCTATGGCCGTACAATAGTTTTATGGCCTACGTTGTGGACATTTCATGAAGCAGAAATTCAGGTTAATGGTCTTCAGACTGACCACTTGGTTTGATATCTAAAAAAAAAAAGGCAGTTAACAACCTTGCAGCAGTGTTGTCACCGGTCGTTGATTTGTAGCACCAAACTAAACCTTTGTAGGAGTAATATATTTTAACTAATAAAACTTCAAATAACTTGAATACCTGCCTTTCGTGAATAAGACTAAATATAACCTTATTTATAATATAAGCAGAATCAAGTTGAAATGAGATAAAATAACTGTAGTAGACTTTAGTAATAATATTCATTAACCAGGGCATGTCCTTTGTTAGGCACCTAGGTTATATTATTAGTTAGAGACGCACCATAGAAGACGTATATAGAACGGGACTAGTCACGCTTGGGATATTTTGGGTTAGAGACTGGAAAATCAGTTAGTGATAGGATTCTCTTGGGTTAACGCGTGTTTTATTTGACAGAGACTCTGACTGTGGTCTTTTATTGGATTAAACGTATTATTCATTGTTCATCAGTGTTGACCACATCTTTTCACTGGTTAAAAATAGATGTGTGTTATCTTTGTGCTGTTATTTAACTACATTGAATACCCCCGAACAAGAAACCCAAACGCTTGCTTAGTAATTGATTGAAATCTAACAAACATATACAGTTGACTTCAGCACAGGATAAACATACATCACACCTTGCATATTTTCGGGGCCCAATGCGAAACGGATTGCTCGGGGCCAAAAATGGGTAGGGATTAGCATAATGTCAAACTTAAGATTTTGTATTAGAAAATACATTGGTAATGCATTAGCTTCTTTATTAAATTAAAGCTATAAATACTTTTTTTTTTTTACAGCGCGTAGGATTGGAACCCCAAAATGACAATTTTGTCTTTATTTCAGGAGATTTTAAGTTTTTTTGAGATTTTAATAATTTCAGTAGATTTCCAGAACTTCATGATATATTTTGCAATTAAAGGAGATTTCCAGGAGGCCACGGAAAATCAGGAGGTCGCGAAAACCCTGTTATTATATATAAGTTGTAATGGTTTGGTTTCATAATTTACACCTAAAATTAGCGGCCTATGGAAGTGCGGGGCTCAATACGACCACATAGGTTGCAGTGACCTAAGTCCGGCCCTGTCTTTAACGAATTTTAACTCACAAAAACAACATAACCTTTCAGTCTTACGTTCTGGAGTCGTGTGTCCTGAGACCAAGTCAAGGCAATGCCGCCTCTATGTTGCATCATTCACAGCCCACAGCCTCTTCCCACGGTCACCATATGAACACACACATACACACACACATACACACACACATACACACACATACACACATACACACACACAGTCAATAACAAACAGTTAAGATTTTATGACTTAAAGATATTGGAAATGGAATAATAGGTCGTAGATCTAGACTCACAAAACGTTACGCAAAATGTTCACGAACATTAATTTATTAACTCTTCGATGAAAGCAATCCATTGGACAGGGTCCGTTTCAATGGCCGAAGGTTAATGAGGGTGAGATGTGGCCTTCACAACAACCAACCGCCTTTACTTTTCACAAATTAATGTCAGGTACCAATTAGAGCTGGGTGGACTCAGAGATACCCTAAAGATATCGAAATTAAAAATCTTACTATTCACCAAGATTCGAACCTGAGACCCCTCGGTTTGGCAGCCAAGCGATTTACCACTCAGCCACTGCGCGCCCATGTCGCTCTCTAGCCGAGTTTTAATTTATTACTTTTTTTACTTAAAAAATTGTAACGGACAAACTAGAGTTTTTTTTAGTGTGGCCAACGAGCTAGTAATTTTTTTCCAACGATATACAACAAGTCAAATTTCTAGAAAATTCGTTACAGCCGTTTTCAAGAATCACTTCCACCCACTAAGAAATTAGAGTTTTTCCAGTGTGGCCAACGAGATCGCAATTTTGTTCCCAACGATATAGAGCTATTTGTAGATCCATGTTCACCCCGGTATTTGAATTTTGAACCCACGCCCCCAGAACATTCTAGGTGACTATGTCCACGAAGAAACGAGTTGAATAGAGGAATTATACAAAATGGTGGGGGGGTATTATGAACCGGGTTTGTTGATTTGTGATGCATATTAATCATTCTTGGTCTTGTGTGCACAGGAATTGTTCATAAGAAAGAAATGTCTACTAGATTTCATAGCGGCTTGTTTAACGTTTGATAGGGAAAAGTAAACCTTTAAAAAAAAATGTTCGAGTAATAGAAACTAATTTTTTAATCTATTTCCCTTAACAGTGAACGGGATCGTTGTCGGTCATTTTTTTAAAGGCTATACAAGGCGTATCTTCGATTACGAGGATTATGGATCTGTGCAGCAATTCACATGGCAACACAGAACCAACTTCCACCCGCATCATTTGCTACACCACTGTGTCGTTGTGCTACGAAAAAAGAAAAAAGGGCAAACTGAAAAGGTATATCACTGTCGAAAAAAAGTTTTGTATCTATTTTTATTTAAATACTAGCCTGACATTACGTTTGTGTTTACTTATCTAGCGGATTGGATTTAGATGTATGTTAAAGTTAGCTAATGATCCTTTCAAGTCTTTTCTCTTTCGCTACGAAAATAAAATTAGTTTTGCGAAAATGGTTTTACCCGAAGCCGAAACTATCATATCTATTAAAAACGAAAAGAGCGATAGCTTTGTTAAATGAATGGGATTATAAAGTAAACAATTAAACGAATTAATTTTTAGTACGCGATTCATTACGGTATTATCTAATGAAAGAATGTTCGTCAGGAAATCTGTAGTCACAGATATAAGGAACTAATTTATGTAAAAAATGCTTTTGAAACACAAAATTGAAGGTTAATTTTATTATATAATGAAATCAATGGATCTTCTTTTGTATTTTCATGTGTCAAAGTAAAAAACTATCTGCGCAAAGTGTATTTATTAAAATTAGATCTAGGTCTAAATCCTTTCGATCTTTTCTCATGTCAACATTGTAAACATGGCCTAGATCTATAAATACTATAGCTTTAATAGAGTCGGACAACTTAATTTTTTCTTTTAGGATCTACAATACATACACTACGGTCTAAGTTTGTACCCAAGGAACATTCCTGCCAAATTTTTTCAAGATTGGTCAAGCGGTTTTGATGTCTATTCGTCACATACATACATACATACATACGCAAAACATTCTACTTTATAGTATAGATAAGTTTTTCTTGACTTTCAAATTTAAATGTCAGCTATAATTTTCCATTATATATTATCTTTATATATAGAGATCTATATGTTTTATATTATATAAAATAGTTTAGATCATCTAAAGTTTAACATATTGAAGCATCATTTGCAAAATAGCTAATAAAAAAAAATTGTCGATTTATCTTTTGAAGCCACTATCATCAAACTATGTATAGATAACCTCGTTTTTGAGAAATATGTATGTGCTACTTGGCGCTTTCCAAGAACGTTGGCTTTATGATTAACAGGTGTCTCGTTCAAATCCTTAAGAAACAGGTTTTTTTTTTTTGGTTTTTTTTATTAAAAAAAATAAGATTACTTAAAATAACCTAACCAGCTCACCTTACAGTATTGTGGAGTTCCTCTTTTTTTTTTTTTGCCAGCCAGACTTCTAAAAGTGTTCATGGTTGTGCGGCATGAAAAAAAAAAGTGATAAACTCAATTTTTCTGATTTCCCAGCACTTTTAGCATTCTATCTCAAAGGCTCCATTGGCTACCGTTGAATGCAAAAATGAACTAGAAGTCGGCCCAATCAATGCATCTACAACAAAGAAATGATGTTGCACCTTATTGGATTGATTCATATTTCCTGCATCCCGTGGACTCAACGCGTCTAGATGTACCACGTGTCTCTCTCAAAAGTTACAGTTTAACAAGTTTCATTTCACGTGTTGTAAGATATAGATTTTCAATTGATGTGACCAAGTTTTAATATTTCCGAGTGGTGCAACTGAAGAGTTTATTTGCGTTCAGTGTGGTAAAATAAATAGGTCATGTCGGGTCCATAATACTCCACCCTCCTTAATCTACGGAGGTGAAGAGAAGCTTGCATTATCGAAACGTTTGTTAGTTTGTGTCAACTCTAGTACATTGTATGGTTTCTTTCAACTTAACAAAAACGCATTTGTTGTATGAAACGACAGTAATATAACACGCTAAATAAATTTGTTTGATTTGGAATTGTTCATCTTCTAGATTGTATTCATAATTCTACTCTCAGTTTTACTATTAAAATATTATTACGTAATGCAACCCAACATTTGAATCCATTTTCTTTCAAGGGTTCAAAAATCTACAATGTGCTAATCATCTATTGAAAATCTATTCGATGCTCTAGTTTTTCCAGTTAGCCCGTCTCAAATAATTACGTTGAAATTTCACGCTAGACCGTCACGTGACAACAGGATTACGAGAGCCCAATCGTTATAGCAGGCCTCAACACTCGCCTGCGACGTTTCGATCTGTAGGCAGTGGAAACCAATAGCTCGTCACCACGTCACATGTCTGACGTCACGAGCTTGACGTAGAAACGAAAGAAAATGTTTAATTATAATAAATTATAATTACAGAAAATGTTTGTCTCAAGGAGTGTGTGTGTGCGTGTTTCTGATGTAACCACTGGTAAATGTGAGTAGCTGGTTTGTTTGTGTAGTGTAGGAGGAGTAAATGCTGATGAAATCACAAGGTAGCTAAAGATAGAGGATGAAGGATAAAACAAGGAAGAGACTTGTGACACAAAGACATATTTTACATAGCTTATATATCAACTCTGTCTGTCTGGTAAAAAGTTTGAACAGGTTTTATCTCCCACTTCTGATGCTCAGATCAAGTTGAAACTTTGCACAATTATCAATTGTACCTGACAAGACACAAATCAATAAAAAAAATCAACCAATTAGTTTATTAATTATTGGTGATTTATTATTTTTCAAAAATCGAAATAAGAGGAGTAAACGCTTATTAACGAGAAATGTGGATGTATATTTGGATTTAATTCCCTTATTACATTATGACACGTTTTTTGTCCCATTTCGCATTTTCTGATCAAGTTGAAATTTGCATAATTATTCATAATTGATGACAATACACGAATCAATCCAAAAATTATCCAATTAATTAATCAATTAGTACTAATTAATAAATTTTGTTTTATATAGCAGGAAGGGAAGTTAACCCTGCTATGTTCGGATAAATAAAAAGTAATTGGCTGTGCGTTCCCTTAGATAAGCTTTGATTTAAAAAAATATACTTTTTTCTATTGCTTGTTAGTATGAATTATATCTTGTTTTAAGTATCATTTTAAGTCAGTTTTCTTTTAAAAGAAGAGTGTTTAGCTTTATTTCAACTTGTACATTAAGAACATATTACGACTACATCGCTTTACTTACCCGGCTATAACTGAGCAACAAACCAACGACTGAGTATCAACAGTTTGCACCAACATCCTTTGCAGCAGAGGCGAACTGGTTGTCAAAATCGTCCTGGACATTTCTATACAATCGACCCATAAATAGAAAATCATATGACGAACATCCAATTATAAAAATCATAATGTAGCTTAATAATATATCTATTGCTATATGAATTCAAACAGCGATCCCTATATTTTATTATAAGAAGCCTTATGTCGTTTTTTTAATCGCAAAGTGTGAAGAGGCCCTAAAAGGATGAACCTACTACAAACAAAGTCTACGGTTGTAGGCTATTTCATTATTTCGTTATTTCGGAAAATGTTAGATATAAATAGTATCACACTGTAAAGTCTGTAAGAGATTTTATTGAACTCGACGCTTATAAGAGATTATAAAACCTTAAATAATTTAATACAGTGGCCCATGTAGGTACGGCGCCGCCTGGCATTTGCCCGAATGCATATAAAACCAGTCCGCCCCTGCATTGAAGGGAGCATTTACTAAATAAATGAATCCGTCCGGTGGTCCGACCTTTTTATTTTTCTTTTAAATTTAAATGCTGAGATGATTTTAATCATCAACTCATTAGTAGAAGTTGTTGAATTCATTACCTGGAGATCAAAAGGATTTGAATTATTCTTTTATATTTTATTCTTCTAAAAAGTGTTTATCTTTAAAGCTTAAGTTCTAAGCAGCCAAACTTTATCAGCTTGAACTGTTGGAGAGTATCAACCTAACCCATCACGCTTGTCAGCTAGAGCAGCTTTGTTTTTTGGGTGTGCTAATAGACAGTGGGGTCTTATCGTCACTGCAGAAGAGAACTAAGAATTAATATAATTCTAGGTTCATCTGTACTCTTCTGATCGACTCAATGATGTTTTCATTTCTCATTTCAAATATTGACACCTGACATCCTTGTCTCTCATCTCGTTCGCCGTACTGGACCGTCTTTGCCAAAGTGGAAACGTCTTTCAACTTAACGAATCAATAAATGTTTAAAGCTCAGAATCTGAAGCGCTCTATCCGATGGTTCTGTATTTATCAATGCCAGGGCCTACACTTCCATGTGTGTTTGTGTGTTCTAAACATCGCAGCTACTAAATAAATGGTTTATGTTCTGCATTCTATTTTAAATACTACATATATGTAATTAGTGTTTATGTTCATCCACTATTTGTAAACAAATTGGAAATGTGTCACACTGATGTCTATCTAATCGACTTAGTAACTTGTTTTTGGTTGTTGTTTTTTTTTTTGGGGGGGGGGGGGGGGGGGGATATTTGTATTCTAATTTTTTTTTTCAAAGAATAAATTAAATCTTACAGTTGGCAACATTGTCATGTTAATAAGTGTCCGCTTGGGCGTAAAATATAGATGTAGCTTCGGATTTATGTCAGTTCGTCAACCCAGGACCTTACACTCCATAAACAAAAAAATGTAGTCTTTTTTTAAACTAAAATATCCATATTAAATATTTATTTTACTTTTTCTTCTTTAATATGTCACAAGTATTTTAATTAAGTGGATTTTTAATTAATCAAAAAGTGTAGAGGCCTCCAGAAAAAAATCCTTCTCACTGTTTACCACACCAAAGACGACCAACAGCTCCAATATTTCATTTAAACGATGGTTTATTTATTTTAATTTTTTCATTGACCCCCCCCCCCCCCCTAATAATTAACAGCTTGAGACTCTTACTAATTATTCAAAGCCTAAGTAAAGTGAATTCTCGATTTCGGATAATACACCATTTAATTTAGCTAACACTATTTCTATGTTCACATTGTTAATGACTAATGATGGCCTTCTCTACTGTAGCTAAATGCATCTTCTTAAATCTAATGACCAGAGCTGTGGTCACAGCTGGACTCTACAACGCTGCACTGTTCAAACCCGCGATACAGAGCTCCAACTTCAAAACCAACTACGCCGCCTACAAGGGAGTGGACGGTAACAACGATGGAAACGCTTTAAACGGACATTGTCAGCACACAAACGCGAGCTTGATCCCATGGTGGATGGTGGACCTACGTGGTCAGTTCGTGGTGGAGCAAATACGATTAACCAACAGGTAGGTAACTATATAGTAAAATTTAAATGGCATATGGTATAAGTTCCCTTTTCAGACTTTGTGGTCTATAGGGCAGATGATGCAAAGGTCATCTGTTTCTGTGGCCTACAGGTTAACGAGGGTGTCATGTGGCTAGGACAACGACCAGCCGTCTTTGCTTTTCCCCAAATAATGTCAAGTACCCATTAAAGCTGGGTGGACTCTGAGTCTCTCAAAAGATCCCAAAATTAAAAATCCCAGTCTTCAACAGGATTCGAATCCGGGACCCCCGGTTCGTAAGCCAAGATCTTTACCGCTCAGCCACCGCGCCTCCTGCCACATGGTATAATTCTTATTATTTTTTTTTAAAATAAAAATATAATTTAGTATAGAAAAAAAATATGTATACTTTTGTATATATTCGCAATATATTGTTTTGCTGTTCATCATGGTTTCTGTTTCTAGTTGTAGTGTCGCTCTTTTTTGTGCAGAGCTACGACTTACATGCAAACTCACACTACAAAAGATGGTATTCTTAATAATACAGTTCTCTCCGGTAAACAGAATTGAGGGCAGGTTAAACCCCCAAATTGAAATATCAACAAATCTGTCACTATTTAAGTGTCTATATGTTTGGATGGATCATTTAATAGTGAAAAAAATATTTAAAAAAAAAAAAAAAACTTAAAAAAGTGAAATTTTTCACAAAAACAGGGTAAAATAGTCAAAAAACTAAAAAAAATACATGAACACACATGTCAAGATATTTTAGTATCTAATAAATATTTTCAAATGAAATTTGCACAGTGTCTTCAGCATGTTATTCCAATCATATTGAACTACAATTATTACAATCAGAGAGAACACTTTTTTTTAATGAATTTTTTTGTGTGGGAACCATAAAACTGTCGAAACTGGTTGGGGTAGGGGTAAGTATTGAGACCATAACTTTAAAACTACTAAATAGATTGTAATTCTGGTAGCATGTTTTGATTCAATATGGACATAGAACAAAACTTCCAAATTTCAAAGCTCTAGCTAGCATAGTTTTTGTGGAAAGTTGACAAAACCAACCAAAACATTTTGAAAAAGCAGATTTTGAGAAAATCAAGAAAAACCACAATATCTATGAATAATAAAAACAAAAACTTACAATTAAAAGCCTCCTGGTAAATATCCTTCATCCCTAGCATCCTCTGCATTTGAATGAATGTTTTTTTTACACCTGGATGTCATTTTTGATATATTTTTTGCATTTAAGGATGACAAAATTCTTTTCTTGTCCGCGGCGCGAAATGATGTTTCAGCATATCAGAATTGTAATCCCAAAAGTGGAAATATCTGCCTTCGTCCAAGTTCCCCATCATTATATACAATTGTTGCATCATGAACAGCTATCTCAAGCCTTTTTCTTCCAACAAATTGGTTTTTGGGGCATCTTTTCCATATTAAATTATGGAACGACTCGTTAGCATTTTGCGTGCCACCATGTAAACACTTTTGCAACAGTGCATCTGATGTTAACTCTTCAAATATTGGTTTCATAGCATCAGTAATATATTTGGGGAGTTTAGTTTTGTTTGCCACTGCTATGTTTTGTTCTTTTGGACACCAATGGCCACAATCACTGTGGTCTCCACACCTGTGTTTCCAAATCGCCCAAATTGCCTTTTTCATCTGTAGAAGGTTGTTGGTATTATTTCTAATGGCACCACCATAATGGCCCTGGATTCTTAGAATTGTTGCTTGAGTAAGCCTTTTTACTCCTCCCATCCCTTTGTAGTGTTTGCCATCTTCTTTAAAAACTTTTCCTTTGTTAGAATTCTTTAGGTCCATAAGTCGACGTCCCATTCTTTTCTGTACATGACCGCAGCATTCCAACTTTTCAATAGTCTTACTGGGGTATATTGGTGGATCTGCATCTGCAACAGTTTTATAGCTTTTTGAGTCACCATCTCCAAAATAGCCTGTATAGTTTAAGCAGTACATCTGTGAACGTCGGAAAGTTTGTAGGATCCCTTGTGATTCCATCGCACCAGAAGAGCCTGTGTGATTAGCGTCACATTCAGCTGCGTGGTTTGCTTTCCAAGCTACAAACTTTTCAGGAGTAAGTTTCTTTTTGCTTTTGCAACATTTATCACAATAGTTACTGCTGGTAAATGTGTCTATTACTTTAGGAGCACCTCCAGGATTAACGGAAAGTACAGTTGCAACTCCATTTTTTGACACGAAACCACGCCTCTGCCATGTTCCATCACACGACACAGTGACATCCGATGATGGCTGAGAAGATTTGAATTCTTCTGCAGCTGCTTCTTTGCATTTTGTAGCAACTGTCTTAGTGGCTTCTAATATTTTATTTCTAAAATAATTGCTTCTTGTAATGCTTACCGGTGGTGGCATGTTCATATTCGCTAGAAATTTGTTACCTTGTTCATAATGGCATCCAATGGAAAACATAGACAGTTGAAACCTTAAATTTATATTTTCCTTAGAACTTTGAAGCATGAAAACATGTTTGCAATCCAGGCACACAAAGGATATAGTACAGTTAAGTCCAGTGTTTCTTTCAGTAGCTTGAAAACCACAATGCTTTGCACAATTAGAGGAAGGAAATTGATTCACAAAACACAATAAAATTTGAACATCAAACATGCGGTATCCAGTCATATCATCCAAATAAATGTTGTCCTGTTGAACACTATCATTTAATTTAATAAATGAACTACTTTCAGGAACATTTCCAGTGTTAGTAGCATCAGGATTTACTGGATCTAGCTCTAATATGTCCTCAGAAACAGGTTGAATTTCACTGACTTCAGTCTCGCTAGATCTAGACTTAATTTCAGTATCATGATCATCTAGATCTAGACTAAGCTTTGTAAAAAACCTATTACCATGGAATTTCCTTTTCTTAGGACGATCTTTGCGTGGTCTAGGCATTGTTATATTTAAATAATATTAATTACAATAAACTAAAACACACTTGAATGAATACAAGAGTAATATAATGTAGAGAAATGAACTGTCACAGAACACCATGAAACGTGGGTAAAAATAGTAAACAAAATGGCTGCCAAAGAGGCTTTGTAAGAAATGTTCTGATTGGTTGGATAGAGAGATAATATAAGAATCTATTTAATTTCAACCAATAAAATTGAAGCTTTTAACTAAAATAAGGCTTTAAAAAAATGTATCTTGTTTTAAAAAAAGAACTGTAACAGTGAAAAAAATTTTATAATCGGATAATTAGAAAAAAAAGTTATAGTATTTTGAAAATTAGACACTGTCTATGCATATTTAATGAGGCAAAAGCAAACATTAGTCATGTTTTATTTTAAATATTTAAAATATTTATTAATATTTTTTCTAGGTTAACCTACCTTTGATAGAATTTGGGTCAATCGTCTGTCTCTAATAAGTAGTTGTGGGCTCCTCTACAATAGCTGTCAATTAATATAGTTTTACAAGTGAAAAAAAAAAGTAAGTCAAGTTCCTCTTTCAGACCTTGCAAGCTATGGGACAGATGATATAAAGCCGTCTGTTTCTGTGGCCCACTGTTAACGACGGTGTCATGTGGCCAGCACAACGACCAGCCACCTTTACTTTTCCCCAATTAATGTCAGGTTCCCATTAGAGCTGAGTGGACATAGAGGCGCCTTAAAGATTCCGAAATTAAAAATCCCAGGATTCGGACCCGGGACACTCCGGTTTGGAAAACAAGCGCTTTACCTTTCAGTCACCGTGTATCCTCTATATATAAAAGATATCGAGTCCTGCTGAAATGTTATAACTAACAGAAGGGGCAAAAGGGAGTAACTGGTGGCTAAACCAGTAAGTAAGCCACTGATGACTACCCACATAGGGGAAAAAAAACGGAAATCAAACCTCCGCTTCCCTGCAGGCATACCCAAACATGGGAAAGTGTCTGGGAGTCTACATGAAGAAAAATCAGGAGCCGACGATCCTTAAGCAGTTTGCAGAAAAGTTTGATACACGCTGTCTTCTGTGCAGCTGATCCAAAACTGTATCGGCATTTGCCGTTCCTTTGGAATACTTTATATAAATCAGCTGTTTGGGTGACATTGTTCAGACCATTGCTAATGCCCAGGTGTTTCCATGAGATGACTCGTAGTCCTATTTAATAACATTTTATAGTCAAAGTTAAAACGTAAAAAAACAACTGCCTAAAACAACAAAATTTGTGTAGCACCAACATTTAATGACCAATTTTAAAAATAAATAGTAGAAACTAAGAACAGTTAATTCATTGTTACATAATTGCGAAAGTTATTAAAAAAATATTTGAAATAAATGCTTCGATCTCTTGCGAGTTGCCCCTTTTCCTCAATTTTTCCAAAGCTTATATCAACTCACTCTGTCTGTCTGGTCTGGAAAAAGGTTTCTTTACATTATGTATCCCACACCCAAATCTCGGATCAAGTTTAAATTTCGCACAATTATTTGTTACCTGACAAAACAATAATCATTTTTAAAAAAATAACCAATTAATTAATTAACTATTGATAATTAATAATTTTGTTTGATATAAAACATAGGAAAGAAATTGTACTTGAATTATGTGATGGTTTACGTTGAATTAGTCCCTTTCATACTTTGTTGAGAGAAATAGGTCGCCCTTTAAATTTTGAAACTTACAATAGATAATTATAAAACCTTATCCCAGCAATCAGCACTTCCCTGACACGGTGGTTAGTGTGTTGGCTTAAGGAGGGTTGAGCCTTCGAGTTCGAAATCAGGTCGCTCAATGTTTTTTATTATTATTATAAATACATTTAAAAAGCGATCACGGTTACGTTCACGCAGATACCCACATATTTCTCCCCCACTTCTTTCTTACCTGGTCCAAACAAGTGATAAGATCATAGCATTAGGGCGAAAGCTAAAAGCATGAAATTGAGCTAAACAAAAACAATTGGTAAAAATATTTCTAATCTCACAGATTTATTATTGTTACTCTAGATCTAGCACAAATTTAGTTACATAACTGATCCAAACCAATTTATACAACTACTCTAAACCTAAGCTATGCTTGTTTTTCAATATTATTTTATATATTATTCTTGTTTATTTTTTTTTTCTGATGAAAGGGATTTTACAAGCTCCTATAATAAGACATTGACTTTGAAACAAGAAGATTGAAGAAGAATGCAGAATTTCATTTGGCAACGTGGACCGAGCAATGACCTACATATTTCATTTAACTAGAATAGTAAAACATCATTAAAAGTGAAATAATTGATCAACCTTCCCCCCCCCCCCCTCTTTTCCGTTACGAAAGAATATTTCTGCGCAATAAGGTTGACGTATAGGCTGTAACGGCCGCTTAGTGTTTTTGTTTTCCTCTTTACTTTAATACTTTATTTTACTGGTTCCCAAACCTTTTTCTTTCACGGAACACTTCGCACATTCTGAGAATTTAGCACAACACTTTGCTTTTTTATAGAGAGGTTAATTCACGTCGTTGTTTACTAGTTAATTATTCCAGTAGTTCGTGGAACACCTGTAATGGTCTGACGGAACACTAGGGTGCCGCGAATGCAGATTGGGAAACAGTGCTTTATTGCAATAGCAATCTTATAATTAACTGCACATGAATCATTTTTTATTATTTATTTTGAAGACAGGATGTCTATCAGGGTATTATTGTTGCTAGGAGATTAAGAAACTTTGATATTGAGATATTTCAAGAAGATCCCAGAAATCTTGTCAACTTCCCAAATATTACCGGTGAAGTCTGTTATCACCAGAATGCATCGCTAGAGCCAGGAACTTTCAACTTTACCTGCCCAGTTCCAATCATTGGCAGATTTGTGCGTCTTGTCATGAGGTGAGTCAGACTGGATATTTATCAGCTTTGAATACAAATAATTATTATGAAATATTGGATGATAACGCTTGTCTTGGCGTTCCAAGATTAATGAGGAATGAAGTATTTCCCTTGGCGACGCAGCCCCAGCTGCGGCTTACATACTTTGCCACATCCAGCGCACACATAGCGAATGATTCAATGTATTAAAATGTCAAATTAATTTGGGTTGCAATCATTTCATAAGAACTTAAAATTCAGATAGCTAATTTTCATCGTGTTGTTACTTTGGTGCGCTGACATTTGCATTTTGTATAAACTACAATATAAAATACTTTGTATTCATATTTTAGATATCATACGCTCTTATGTCTTCACTCTACAAAAATGTACACATTATCTATTAGTATATATTTAGCCTAAGGCCTTAACAATGGTATTTTCATAATAGGCAGAAAAATAAAAATTGCCAGCTTTTTAGTTATCCGGTTGTTCAGGCTTCCGCGCGGTGGTGATGCTTGTAGATATATCTAGTGTAGATCTACGTCTGGATGGAGGTAATACCGAACTCAAAACTACTACAGTAACACCGGCGAAAAGCCGAAACAATCAAAATAGGTAGTCGACGCTGATGCTGTTTACAAATACATTTAATAACTAAGAAGGGAATCGTCCGATGTCAGCTATGTCCGTACATTCGTACCTCTATTCTACTGCTCTACACAAAGCATCCTCTTTCTAGCGTCACTAAGAGCGTTCTTGTTTTTTAAAGATCTGTCACGTCATTTGTCGCTAAGTAAAACTTTCCCCTTATTTCCGAAACAAATAACTAATTCCTAATCATGTCATAACAACTCCTCCCCCTCCCGCTAAAAAAAATTGCCAGTCAATTTTTTTTATCTACTGTCTTAGTCTTACATTGTGCAAGGGCCAAAATGTAGGGAAACATAAAAGACAACACAACTTGAGTCTTGATTTCGGTTTCAACTTCTTCATCATTGTCCCAAACTCAAGTTGATCTGAACACATATTTCCCTCAAATGTCACAAAGTGATACTGTCCAATGTGATGTGCCATAGATGACCGCCGACATAGTCCGTATATACATACTTTATCACATCACATTCCAGAGGTTCCACCACTTTCCCTCACACGTCAGGACAGACATTTTACCTAATATGACAAATTGACATTTATCAATAATCGTTCTCCCACTATACACCTAATGTTCGTTCGGGCATTTACAAGTGTATTTTATTTCCTCTCTCCACTTACTTGTCCCAGCGCGACCTAACTCTTTACTGATGTATGATCATGATCAACAACAAGGAATAACTTATAAAACTTACTTTCCCTTGGTATCAATACATCGTCGCCTTATAAATGCCCTATCTATTCATACCTCCATACATCCAATTCATACATATTACTATTCATACATAATAAATAACTAACATGAGTCAATCTAATACTAACTAATACTACAACAACATAATAACTGCCTAGCTATGACTACTAGGTAAGTCAATTAATTAAGAATAAACACTTCAAATATCAAACCAATCAACTTATTTACACACTACGGTTGTATAGTGTTATGTTTCACAGGCTATCTACACGACCCATACATTTGTTCTCTCCAACTGGAGTTAACATCTCTTCTTACACCACTATAGCCCGCGTGTGGCCTTCTAGCCCTGTATGACTTGCGATTACCGCTCCCACAGTCATCTCTTCTATCATCCCTGTCGGATTCAGACCTATGCCTTCTATCCGAACTCGCAATCTTCTGTTCAGACTGTTCTGCCCTACTCCAACAGTCTTTAGCGATGTGCCCATGTTTATGGCAGTTAAAACAAATTCTGTCCTTTCTAAGTTTGTTTCGCCTCATGTTGCCATATCTGCTTTTCCAACTTCTAACCTGTGAATCAGAAGCGGCTCTGACACCTGCTACATTTCCAAGTAAAACATCTCTAGATAACCTCGGCATGGCTACCCCTTCACAATACCCTGTGTACAATGGAGATCGAAGGAACACTTTGCACGCTTCGAACCTCTTAACTGCACCGTCTGCCAATTTGACTGATTTGGTATAGCCTAAATAATCATTGGACTTAACTAATCCCCCTCTAACCGCGAGTGTACTGCTAGCTGTGTCCCGGATCACCTTTATCTGTTTATTATTTATCATGCCCGGATATAATTTAAACCTATCTTCCCCACAATCAACGTAGTTAATTTCTTCATCTGGTTCACTATCCCTACTATCACGATCCCTGTCTTGGATGCTCCTTACAAAATTAACCTTATCTGGTGACCGATTATCCCTCTCTTGTCTACGGTTTCCTTGATTACCTCTCCTATCACTAGTGCCACTATTATCCTGTGTATTCATATTGCCAGCTCCATTCCCTCTATGTTTCCTACACTGGTATGCCATGTGTCCCTTTTCCTGACAGTTAAAACATGTAACCTCCCTAAGGTTTCTATCACCCGCTCTAGGTCTATCTATTCTCCTATCATAACTTTCCCGACCAATGTTCCCACGTTCCCTGGACCTATCATTTCCCTTTACATAATTTACCAGGTCAATAACTTTTTTGTGGTCTCTAACTGAAAGTGGGTTGTTTGGATAAGCATTCTTAAAGATCCTAATAATTTCTACCAAGTCTTCAATTATCTTAGGGTTTCTTTCTTTTATAAAAGACTGTAACTGAGGGTCGCACTTATTGATGAAATTGTCAATCAGAATAAAGTTCCTCAACCCCTCGTAGGTGTTCTCCACATTCTCGAATCCGAGCCATTTAGTGAAGAAGTCCTTCTCTGCGTTGATAGTTGTTTGTGGATCAACTTGGCTGGATGGAGTGTTTTCGTAATACTTCTTTCGGAATGTTGCCGCGTTGTGCCCGTATGCGTTTAGCAGTTCCTTCTTTAGCACCTGATAGCTGTTTTGCATCGAGTGGTCGTGGTTCTGGCAAATCGTGAGGGCTTTCCCATGTACGAAGTCCAACAAGATTTCGGACCACTCCCTCTCATGGACATTAAACTTTGCTAGTTTAATTTCAAAGCGTTTCAGATAGTCGCCGATGTCGTCCTTGTCTTCCGCAAAAGGTTGTATTTTCTTTTTCATCCATGCGGCGCTACAATGGCTTTCTATATTGGCGCTATTGTTGCTGTTCCCTTCGATGGGCACACTTACACCAGCCTCTATCCTCATCTGCTCAACTTGAATTCTCACTTTTCTGTCCGCCTCTTCTTTCTTCTCCCTCTCTGCACGTTCCGCCTCTCTAACCTTTTCCCTCTCCAACTTTTCTGCCTCTCTAACCTTTTCCCGCTCTATGCGATCTGCTTCTTCTTTTTCCTTTTCTCTGCCTCTAGCTTTCTCTCTCTCCAAGCGTTCTGCTTCCCTAATTCTCTCCTTCTCCAAGCGCTCTGCTTCCCTAATTCTCTCCTTCTCCAAGCGCTCTGCTTCCCTAATTCTCTCCTTCTCCAAGCGCTCTGCTTCCGCCGCCACCATCTGCTGCACATAGGCAGTTAGTTCTTTGCCTCGCAGTTCTAATTCTGTCTTGGCTTCATGAATTAGCTTTTTTCTAAATTCTTCTAGGTCGCAACCTGAAGTAGTTGCCATATTCCTTATTTGTTACTTTATCCTACGTTATGGTACCTCTTATACCAACAAACAAAACCCTTGGCGTCTAACTACCAACTTAGACTAATAACCACTTCTACACTTTCTCAAGATACACTTAGTATCCTTGGTACAAGTGTGTAGGCCACACTTTGACCCGACTGAATACGATGTGCGACACACGCACCCTCAACCGACACCGTGTTACTCAACACGAGTGGCCGGTAAATAGACCAACCTGTCTATTTACAAATACTAAAATTACCAATGGGCAATCAGGCTTCACCTCGATTGCTCCCCAGATCTAGTCTAGATTACGCTAGATCTTAGTTACTTCTTACCTGCTTTCACAGCCAGGAGTGTATATAACTTACAACTCATACAACTAAAATATGAAAATATAACTTAAATACGATAAACAACAAACTATAGATCTAGTTCCAATGAATGAGACTTTCGTCTGACAGTAAGACTTAGGACGGGAGTATTGCAAACAATTAATACGTGACGTTACTAAAAATGCTTAACTAAATGATTCACACTCACATACAGGACGCATTAACAGCTAAACATATATATGGACCTCTTGCTAGATTACACCTAATTTTAAGGATATCCCCAATCCACCACGATTTAACCTGGTAGTGATAATCTAGCGAGTGGTCACTTCCCTACAGACTCTAATTATTCTAAGGAGAAAGTAGTTAAATAACACTTGACTTATCTGTCTAAGAAGCGGCGATAACTCCACAGTCAGTCTCGGGTCCACTCTTCCTACGCTAATGTCTGTCCCGGCGGCAAGGCTCACGGCGATGTCTTCCCTAGCGGTGAGACAAGAACAACGAACGTTTCGGCTCTCCAAGGTCCTTCGGTACTGGTCTGCAATGGCTTCGGTTCTTCGGTGGTACGGCGTTTGGTTCTGGTGTTCACGGTGATCTGTCGTCTGGCTCCGGTTCGTCGGTGGCGTAGAGTCTGGTTCCGGCTGCTGGTTCCGACGCAGGTACGGTGGTTCCAAGTGGTCGTCTGTCCAAAGTGAACCTGTAACGGTCCAACTATTGATACAGCGACAAAGTCAAAGTCCAGTGCTAAACTACCGGCTATCTGGCTATCTAACGTGTAGCCCAGAATTCAGCCGAGCTGTAGATCAAATTAGCACTACTGTACTTAAGTGCCGTAGGCAGTACGATGTCTCCTACGTCAAAAGTTCTTTGGCGTGACCCTAACGGTCGATCTTGGCCTTGCAGAAGGTGACCTTCACGTTCGTTCTCACTATGCCGGGCAGGCGATATCTCTTCAGTACGGAATCGACAGAACGGTTTTCTTCCCTCCACAAACTGTAGCCTTCTCGATACAAGCTTCAATACGATGCCACAAGTATGGGCATTTACAAATCACAACTGTAGATCTAGATCTATATTTCGTTACCTCCTAGTTCTACGAGTCCAGGATCTCACTGGCTTTCCTTCGCCGACGTGGCTGTATAATCAGGGTCTAGCTGTAGACTAGGCCGATGACGTTAACTTCTGCCTCCTCCTAACAGAGGGCTTCTATTCTTCTTGATGTTGCTGCCAGTAAGCTCCGAGTCGGGGGTCGCCACGTTGTTCAGGCTTCCGCGCGGTGGTGATGCTTGTAGATATATCTAGTGTAGATCTACGTCTGGATGGAGGTAATACCGAACTCAAAACTACTACAGTAACACCGGCGAAAAGCCGAAACAATCAAAATAGGTAGTCGACGCTGATGCTGTTTACAAATACATTTAATAACTAAGAAGGGAATCGTCCGATGTCAGCTATGTCCGTACATTCGTATCTCTATTCTACTGCTCTACACAAAGCATCCTCTTTCTAGCGTCACTAAGAGCGTTCTTGTTTTTTAAAGATCTGTCACGTCATTTGTCGCTAAGTAAAACTTTCCCCTTATTTCCGAAACAAATAACTAATTCCTAATCATGTCATAACACGGTGTACAGAACAAAATAAAATGGCAATAAGCAATGTTTAATTTAGAATGAATTTTAATGTACATTTAAGCACTGTAGAATCAAATTATTAAAGTTCTTCCGTTTGTAGCTCTTATTTGGTTGGCAACAAGGAAATTCCATTTAGCGACCTTGACATTGTTTAGTTGATCGTGAAACTCTCCAATTTTTTTGCACAGTCCAATATCTACTTGAATCGTTGTCTTTGCAACTACACACATTCACTAGCAAAAAATACACAAAATGAATGAATGAATGAGTTTGACCAATTAGATGATAAAATAGTACATTTAAAGCGCTTTTGATTGATTACAAAACTGAAAAAAAAAAAAAGATAAAATACTCCTTCTTCCCTAGCGCTATTAAAGCATGGAATGGGTTGCCTGAGCTAGCCAAGAAAACCAGTGACTTGGCAGAATTTAAGTCATTGGTTAATATGCATACTAAATGCATGACGTGTAGGGCGTAATCATCTTCTTTTTTGAAGTAACATCTGTAATATATAAGATAAGATGGTATAAGATTTAATCTACAAAGCGTATCTGTGTTTGTACATTTCAAAATTAATATGGGATTTATTTAAGTGAACAAATCAGAGACTCAAATACTAAGCTCTATTGATGGACGCGCTTTCGTTTATCTTCTTTTTTTAGAGCTGTTCAAAGTTCGTTTTTAATTTTTATAAAAAGAAAATGCTTTAAATAAATTACATTAAATATGAAAGATCAATATATTGTATAGGTTTGTTTACTTTCAGACCAAGTGCTTCAGATGTGATACATATTTGTGAACTGGAGGTTCTAGTGAGCAGTTCACGCGTTCAAGATTTCTACTACACTCTTAAAGAAAACACCGAACTGCAAGGGCCTCCACTGGACGAAATGACTTTCAGAGACTCTTCTTCTTGTCTCCAGGAATGCCTGCAACGTAGGTCAACGGACTACTGTACTGCTTTCAACTGGGTCACATCGACAAGGTTGTGTCGACTTTTCAGTGTCAACCCGTCTCTTAGCATAACTGCTAACTTGAACTTTGTACTGGGAACTAATTTTTATATTGAAATAAGTACATTCGGCTAAAACAAACTTGATAACATTTCTAGAGAATTGGCGAAGAGAATCTTACTATACACAAACCGATTCATTTTCTTCTGAAAGTTTAGTCATAAATTGTTTCAGAAATCTGTTTAGGTTTTTTAAACAAATGTTTAAGTCACAAGACAACGTAAATAGCTAATACAAGATGACACACTATCTAAGGTTGGTTCCTAAGTGAAAAGATGAGATTCCTGCTTTTGGGAAACACAATTCCATCATTTTTTCTTCCTTTGCCAAGGCTAAATAGTCCGACTACATTCTCGTTACAATATTTGGGGTGGATTGACTTTTGGACGAAAGAGATACAGGAGAGAATCAGAGATAATTAGAGAGAATTAGAGAGAGAGAGAGGGAGAGAAATGAGAGATATGTAGAAATATTGTATTTAAGCAAAGAAAAGAAAGAGAAAGAGGAGACCGACACAGGGGCAGAGAGAGAAGGGGGACCAACACAGGGGCAGAGAAAGAAGGGGGACCAACACAGGGGCAGAGAAAGAGAGATGCAGACAGAAAATAGAGAAAGAGGGGAGAGAGAGAGACATATAAAGTTTGAGAGCAAAAGAAAAACGGACACTGGAAGGCAGAAACTGAAAAAAAAGTGAACTGCACGCAACGCCAGCCTCAGAGGCCTTATGTGGATGCCTAGTTTGCCTCTGCTTAATGCCAGCCCTGTAGAGAGATACAGGTGAAACAGGAAGTTCTTACAGAGCACAGCTTTAAGATTTGTAAGAAGTTATTTGGGTGTGAGGTAAATCAAAGAAGTTTTTAAATGAAAAAAAAAGTATACTAAATAACAAAGATATACGAGGAATGCAACCTAAAAGTGTTTGTAAAATGTTTTACATGTATCGGATGTTCCTTTAGAGATGGGAGCTGGAAATCCAGCGCGCAAACCACATTACCAGGCAGCTATCTAGGTCTAACCCTAACCCTAACCGCCAACCTTATAATATAAATTTGTTTTGGCAGACCTTTTTTTCTAGACTACTTGAGTGTTGATGGTCGGTCGCTGGATCTAGTACTACTAGCCCAAGCATTAAGCTTTATTAAATTAAATTTTTAATTGACTTCTTTCGTGAACAAAAACTCAATATAACTTGTATGACAATATACACAGCTTCATCTTAAGAGAAGATATAAATCTAGTATTAACAATATGAACTGATATTTAAAACAAAGTCTAATCACTGCACAAACACGTCCTTACATCTCTGAGTCGTCTCTCAGTCATCTCTCCCCCAGGCGACTTCCAAAATAAATTAGGACAGAACCTGTCCAGGTTTCATCATTCTAGACAAGCAAAAACAAATTCCCTCTTTCCGTATTGTTACCTTATACGCACACACACGCGTACTACATATCATTGGGCCCTGATATTTTAGTAATGGTTGGTCAAGAATTGAATGCTCAGCAATGTTCGGCTTTGTTAGATAGAATGTAGTGTATAGGTGGTCTCGTACGTCAGAAACTATGTGCTATCATCTTTCGAAAGAGAGACAGAGAGAGAGAGAGAAAGAAAGCAAATAATGGTTATTTGTAACACTGTCAAAAAAAAATTTCTTTCGAAATGGGGGTTCCAGAGATCGAAAACAGATACACTAATATGTTAAGCGTATCGTTAAAATGTGGTGCGTTTATTAAAACTGAAAAAAAAATAGAAAAAAAGTCGGTTGCGGCCGTAATAAACAATATAAAGCCTGGTGTGTACTACTAGTATGATATAAAATTACGTGCATAAAAACAAAACATTTCTAAAGTGAGTACCAGGTAACCGAGCCTCGCTCGTTTGAAGAATTTATTCAGGAAATATTTTTACTTATTTTGGATAGCGTAAAGACTCCCAATTCGAAAAGTTGCTTTCGTATTCTTTAAATTCTAAATGTCAATGTACATGGCGATTAGAAAAGAAAGTCACTTAAGTTTCCATATAGAACACACTGGTATGTACAGTATAGAGAGGGACTCCTTATGGCCCGACAGTTACCCTGTAGAAAGCACTATCCCGTATGGGGGGACGAGAGTTTGCAAAAGGCAATCTTTTTTGTGAGCTGAAAGGTGGTAGACGTAACAGAGATGTCCCACAGAAACGTTTTAAAGACCAGCTTAGCCATTAAATTTGCCTTAGCAGACCGAGAAGAGGGTATATGACTTCATGTGACTTCAGAACGAGATAACTGGTAATTTTTGATAAATGCCGCGAGTTACAAAAAAAGAAAATCGTATAGAGACCGACGTGAGTGTGTGTGAATATATTCGAAAGAATCTATAAAGAGACCAACAACAACACTTCAATTCCTAGAGATGTCATGGTGTCCTAATTACGAATTTAATACGAAAACCTATTAGTTTGGTGGAGTGGTCGCATGATTTCGAGTTGGCTCCGCATCGAATTTGTTCATAAATCACAATTATTACCTTGAACAGTGTAGCAATGCGTGGATTGGAATCAAAATAAAAAAGAAAGAAGCAGAAAATAAGTAAGAACAAGCAACAATGGTTGGAATTCTGTCCAAAAAAATGTAGTAAAATATTTAATATTTTCTCGCACTAGAGATCAGGGGCGGACTGGCTATATAAACGACTGGGCACAAAAGTACGCGGCTTTTATCCTAATGGGGCACTAAACAAAATAAATAAAATCTGATTATTAATAAGTTTTGAGGGAACTAGTTTAGTATTATGTTTTGGCGCGGCCGTCACGCTACTGCTCGAAATTCGCTGCATAAAAAGTCCATTTTTAAACAAATGTGCGTGATATTTACATAGAAAGGGCAGTCTTAGCCTTTATAAACAAGCATAAATGTTTTCTTTTAATTTTAGCAGCTAGTTGACCAGAGAAAACACAGTTAACTATTATTTATATTTTTTTGTGAACATTTCTTATACATTTTATAAATATATTTAATTAAGCAATACTGAATATACACAAAATGTTATCTTATTTTGTTAACATATTGTACACATAATCTCACTTCCATTTATGTATTGTTTTAGAATTGGTGTATTTTTTATTAAAAAATAATCGCTTGCATAATGAATTTTATAAACTAAACGTTTGCTTTTAAAAAACAAAAAGTAGCACTAGCACCTAAACTTTGCAAGCCACAAAGCATGATGAAATAAGATTGTTCTAATTTTTAAGATTTGAGTGTGACAGACGGACAGAAGGACAGACGGAGAGACGGACATTTTGCACAAACCTAATAGCTGCTTTACCCCTTACGGGTTTGCTTGAAAAGTGACAACAGATTGATACAGATGCCCAAATACGTTTTTTTTTAAATATTTTTTTTTATTAAATTTGTTTGAAATTCAACAAGAATAGAAAAAAAAACTTTAAAACTGTACACTTTACTAAATATCATATGCAAAAGAATAGACCATATTTTTGTTTCATTCTTTGTACCAGTGGTATAGACTTAATATTGCTCTGATGTCTTCGAGGTTAAGTTAGCCTAATCATTTTTATGGTCGGCATGGACGTTTGATGGTATTCCCATTTGTTTTTTGTTCCTTCCCTCCCCCGTCTTTTAATGGGTCCATTGACAATGTTACCGAAAAAGGGGGGATGAGAGAGGGATAAGCTAGAAAACATTTTGAGGTCACACAGAGAAATTAATAGGGGCGACACTTAGCACTTTAACAATAGCTAAAAAAAAAAAAATAAGTGAAATGCACAGCGGCTAAATAGTAAATCAAAAAACTTATTCACAGCTCAATCTCAAGAATTTGGGTATAGAGTCTATTTTCTGTGATTTATATTAAGAAAAGCTTTCTTTTTGTTTATTTTTAATAACATAGATCTATAAATACTACACTTAGGCAAAGCTGGCCTTACATAATTGAAGGCCCTAAGCAAAGTGAATTTGGTGGCCCCTAAATGATATAGAAAAAATGAAATACAGCAAAAAATATTAATAATATAAAAAATACTAAAATTACGCGTTATTAAAAATCTAGTGTACTACAAGAATAAAATTAAAGCAAAGTTTCGATTTTTCGAAAATAAAATGTTTTGAGTCCTCTGTGAGGCCCCGACCTATCGGAGACCCTAGGCGGCTGCCTAGTATGCCTAAGCCTACGGCCGGCCCTTTCTTAAGGCTTTCAAAAAACTATTAGTGTGTGCGTATTTAAAAGACTAAATCCAAATCTGAATCCAAAATGCTTTCTTTTGAAGAATCAGCAAGAAATCACTCTTATTTGATTCCAATTCTTTACGTAGTTATTAATCTAGCTTAGCAGTAAGATTTGCAGAAGACATCACCTTTGGTTGAATATAAGTGTGGAAACAACAGAAATTAACAGTGCGATAACTATTGTGGTATGGAATTTCAGAACAAAGTGGTTTTGTCTTGTAATTGGGTTGGCTTATAAATGTGTGCTCACTCTGTCATGTACTCTTGTAGCTTATGAAAAAAAGTTCTGCACTTTGAAATTTTTAAAGAATAGGCTGAGAAGCACCATGATATTTTGACAAGAACTTGAACTTGGCTTGCCTTGGCTACCTATGAAGGGGGCTCGAGGTTCAACACCCGACTCGAGCATGTTATTTTTACTGAGCGCCTAAAGGTAGCATTGAAAAACCTTCTCCCAGATACCCCCTCCTCCACACTGGTCCACAAATAAGATTGGACCATAGCGCTCTGAGCATGCTATAAGCATGAAAGTAGTGCTATATAAACGCTGTAATTTATTAATTTGCTCAATATTTCAAAAACATTTCATAAAATATTTATTTTAAACTCATTAAGATGGGTATTGTAATAACTGAAGGGAGACAACTCCACGAGGTAGCGATGTTTATTTACAGGGACATCACAAGTACATAAAACAAGATCTGCCTTGACTCTTCATCTCGCGGGGGCTCTAGACTCTTGGGCGGCAATAGTTCCCTTCTTCTTTCAGCCTCCTCTCTCTCTGGGTCTAGTTTCTGTGGCCGTGCCTAGTACCTTGGTGGAGTGTCTTACACTGGCGAGTTTCTTTGTTATGACATCCGCCACAAGAATGAACAGGTACCAAACAGGAACAAAGACTCAAATGACTAAGTTCACTCAGAATGAAACTTCAAACAATGTTTAATACAGAATGGGCCACAGTCTAGTCCGTCACTAACAGCGATGTTTACCCCTCAAGAGTCTCGCAGTAACTGATTTCTAAAAGTCTACTCTAATCTCTAACCCAAAGTCTATGTCGTCACTATAAAATGTATGTACACTGTCGGTCTAATATAGTACGCAACCCAACTAACTAAACTAGCTATCTAACAATTGATAGATTGTTTAATAATTCATAACATTTAAGTCACTAAATATTTTTATTTCTTTACATTGAAGCATTTGTGTTCCTAGTTTTTCTGTAGATAGTGTGCTTACGACTATTCGCTACGCAGAGCAAGCAAGCAAGTGACTACCTATTAAAAGCCTTTTAGACTAGTCAAAGACAGGCGAACCCTTGGATATTGGTATGCATAACGCTTCCCCCCCCCCCCCCCCCCCCAAAAAAAAATAATTCTATAATCCCTAAGTCGGCCGTGACAGATCATCCACATCCGTTCGAGATTTCATGGCAAACTATTGAATATTGCCAGACTATAAAGTTTTTGTTAAAAAAAAGTCATAAATTTAGGAACTTAAGCAAGTATTGCAACGCTCTTTAAAGATATTGTTACGATCCTCTCCTAGTCAGGCCTTCTGTAAACACTGCTAAACACAACACAGCACATCTAACACATCAAGAACTTGACGACAAGGCTCCAAATAATCTGGTGCTTTAATAAATAATGGTCAATTAAAAATCAACACTAAAAATGCTATACCGTACTAAACTAATAAACCCTACTGTCTCTATCTCTTCCTGGACTCGTACATTCACTTCAGGACTCCACCAGGACCGACTTCCTGGCAGACTAACAGTCCAGGTCTACTCGCTGTCCTGTCTTGGACTGCACTGCTTTACACACACTGTTTCTCTGGTCCACGCAGGCTTATGATGAGATGACCATAATCCGGGTCCTATTCACTTGCAATGTTCATGCCAGTACTGTCCCTTGCCTTTCGATGTAGCACGCTAAACTGTATTACTGGACTGTGTCACATATGTCAGCTGATCACACACAATTAACCATATTGCGTCGCGAATATAAACAATATTCATTACCACTTGTGGGCTTGGAAGGGACCATCAAAAAATGATGTAACCTTTACGTTACGTTTTACTTGAAAGTACAAAAAAAAAAAAAAAAAAACAACTCACATTATTTAAAATTCATTGTACGCACATGTGCGCAATATTTGTTTTGATTACTTAGAGGTATGTCGATACTGAGATAAACATTGTGCACACGATAAAACACATTTCGCGGGAGGGTAGGGTAATCAAAGATGCATGAATGCGTATGAATGATTTTCTACGAATCTGTGAGAGAAATGGTGAATGAAACGATTTAGATTAGGGATTAGCGAGAATGATTGTATGCATGAAGATTGTACTTGTGTGAACATTTTTGAATGATTTTTTTTTTTTTGCAGTTGTTCTTGGGTGGGGTGGTACGTGATACCGGAAGAAGGTGGGAGGTGTAACCGAGATAAGTGGTGGGTGAAACCAGATAAACGTGGTTAGAATGTGTGAATCAGTGCGAGAAAGTGCGAATGCGATGTAGTGTAGGGCGAGAAAGAATGCATGAATGGCTAGGTGAATGAATCTTGAATGAGTATATTTCTAAATGGGATTAGGGGAAATCTGGTCGGGGGAGAAGACAAAATTCTGTAGTTAGGATTAGACTTTATCAGTAAGTGGTACATGGTACAAATGTGTTAAGAAATAATTATGTTTTACTATTAAATCACAGTTTCTCTACTTAAAATGTTAAAATCTATTAGATCTATATATTTGTGAAATAACAGCCTGGTCAACTGGAGAAAGAGAAAGCGGCACTGGAGGAAAACAATGCGGATGACTCGTGGGGAACACGCTCCCTGCCGCCTGTGGCTCCCACGGATCGACCTCCACCTGAACTTTCAAACCTCTACTGCATTGTTTCTTTTCGGGACGAAAAGTGCTAAGAAGGGGGCAGTGTTATAACCTTGCCATGCACACCGCCATCCAAGATAGTACAGAAAGAAGGTGCGCACTATTTGTGACTAGAGCCGAGATGAAGATGCTGTGCTCAAGGCAGATGTCCTTTGTGTTTGTAAATAAACGTCTATGTTTCGTTTACTTGCCTCCCTTCAGTAATCACAATTTCGAAAATAAAATACTAAGGTCTGATCAAAAGCTTGCAATTTTTGCAATAGCAGCCGTACCTGATAAGGGCGACAGTTTAAGAGATCTCTTGATTAACTAATGAGCGAGTCAGTCACTGACGGCTGCAATTGCAAAAATTGCAAGCTTTCGATCAGACCTTAGTATTTTATTTTCGAGAAAATTCATGGCGAGAAACGTGACAACGATTGCTGCGGCGATCTCAATGGGATATACAGAATTGAAAGAAAATAAACAAATGAAGAAACTAGAGAAGTCTGCTATGAGCCTGAAACTTTTGTTCCTGGTATACCTGCAACGAGCCGGACGGATCAAGACAACGTTGGGTCTGCGTCAAGCTGGCTGCTGTGGATCTTAAAGACCTCTGTCTATTTGTCAGTACCTTTGATGAGAATTCAAACCATGAAAGCCTCAAGACAATTTCTGATTCCTTGCCTTGGATGTCGTCGGGTGAAATTGCAAATACGGGCCCCAACCATGTCCGAGGCAGAAACAACGAATTTGACTTTGGCAGCGGCATAAAAGAGAACTCCATACTTAGCAACTGCATCCAGGCGATTGACATGAACTGTATATGCGGCGTCCTGCGGGGACAGTGCCCATGCCAAGAAACCCAGCTACAAGACCTGAACTTGACAGAAATGTGTACTTCTGCCCACATCAGTGAAAGTGACTTGAACGGTGGTGAATCAATCCCAGCGAAACCTGATGTAGTGGTGGATGAACATTACAAGGATACTTCATGGGCATGCCTTACAGATGAAGCTGAGAAAGACTATGTGCTTGAAACCATGGCTAGCTGTGGGCCTACAACTGTGTCACGACACGCCCATGGAAAAGGTCCGCTGACTCAGCGTCTTAGAACAACAACCCTGGAATTTACGGTGATCGCCACAACATCCATTTGTGTTATGTAACTGGTAACCCTGACCTCCAATAACTCTCCCTGTGTCAGCTGGCTGGCATCAGCGACTATCGTCATGAAGTCGAAGCAGCGACCACGATGTCGCCTCAGGCGTAGACTGGCCAACTGGAAGATGAGGAAGCGACGACCACGGGAAACTGTGCAGATTGCTTTGTGGGCAACAAGCACCCTAATGTCTGTGGTTCCCACCGATTGACCTCCACCTGAACTGTCACGGAAAACTGTGCAGATTGCTTTGTGGGCAACAGGCACCCTAACGTCTGTAGTTCCCACCGATCGACCTCCACCTGAACTGTCAAACCTCAGCTGCAGTGTTTCTTTTCGGGACGAAAAGTGCTAAGACTGGGGCAATTTTATGACTTAGCCATGCACACCGACATCCAAGATAGTGCAGAGAGAAGGTGCGCACTATCTGTGACTAGACAGGAAGGATGTTGACATGAGAGGAGAACGATTTCCGCCCAAGTCGAGAGCCGAAGTGAAAAGACTGTGCCTAAGAAAGATGATGTTTTATGTAACTTGTGATGTCGTGTAAATAAAGATATATGTGCCTCGTTGAGTTGCCTCACTTAAGTTATTACAATATATTTCCAAATGACCCAAGGCGACTTGCTAACTTTCCAGCTGTGACTGGTCAATTACATTACTATCAGACAGCACCCCTCGATCCAGGAACATTTCACTTTATATGCCCTGTCCCTGTTGGTGGCATATTTGTGCGCCTAGTCGTGAAGTGATTAGATATGTGTGCCTAGTTATGAAATGATTAGATATGTGTGCCTAGTTATGAAGTGATTAGATATGTGTGCCTAGTTACAAAGATTTGGTGCAAATTTAGATCTTAAAGCCTCTTATAATATCTAAGTATCTCACAGCTTTCCTTATTATATTTATAATAATAACTCGATAGAATCTACCTTAGGTCTCGAAGCGTCTAGGTGTCCCTGGTTCAGTTCTAGTTAACGAAATAAAACAATGAAACCACTAGATCGAACACATAAACTTTAATCAGCTTTACTGCAGGTCACACACGCTGGTCTCTGTCTAACAACCAACACACTTCCGGTCATTCGTGCAGAATGTAAAAATAGATTATACATACATACATACACACATTCATCCCTGACAACTTCTATTGCCTGGAGCTACACATCACTTTCTCAAGCATCCATGTGTGTTTCAATTATTGAAACAACTTTGTGGTTTCTACAGATCTGAATATACAAACATGGAAGAAAAATATTTTAGAAGACAAAAAGACTCAATATTTGATTCACCAATCATCACAATGATGGCCAGTTACACGCTCTACTGTCTTCAGGAAAGCTTACTTCGTAAAGTTCGTAGGTATACTGACTTCTGCACTGCATTCAATTGGGTCACATCAACAGTCATTCAATTGTTAAGTGTCAACCTCTTTCTCAATTGGACCGAAAGACTGAATTTTTCACCGGAAACTTATTTTTACATTGAGAACCTTCCCCCCTTTTTTATTAAGGCACTCGTGTTCAAGTCATTTGAGACTTAACTATTTAACCCTTAACATATTGAGAAGGGCCCGCTGGGACCTCAGAGAATGATTTGATTTATCCTAATCTAACTATAATATGTAATCTTCACTTGATTTTTGCTCGTGTCACGTATTGTCATTAAGTTCAATGAAATAATAATATTACAGTAACAACGAAAACAAAATAATAATAACACGTCGCATGGGTTGCTGTGTTGTAAAGACTGATTGCTGCCATTCTACTTTTCACCTGATCAAAACTTTGCTATATTTTGAAAATGCTTCGTCGAATGTATTTATATGCTGGTGGGGAGTAACAGTAGTGCCATGAGATTGGTTCATAAAATGTTTTCAGTGAAAGGAGGGACCCTCCGGAACGTAAATGGTGATGATTTAATATTATTTAAATAAATGAACAGGATAGTAAAAATCATTATAATTTATGATTATGTTATATAGTAACTTTCTTTTGACATCCGTGGCGAAATTTAGTTTTTATAAACTCTAAAAATAACATTTTTGAGTAGGCTGTACCATAAATAGCTCCTACAAAATTAAAGACAAAACACGTATATTGCATATTTCAGGCTTTTAACATGCTCAATGTCAATGCGCCATGGATAATGGTACTTTTGTGGACCAATGAGAGTGGGGGTCTGAGAGTAGGTTTGTGCGCTGCCTTCAAGTGCTCAGCAAGAACAACTCAGCTCGCTTCAGGCTTCAAACTCGAGAACCCTTATTGGTGGCCAAGCGGTTTATGACTTTCAACCAGTTAATAAGAAAAGTTTCAAAGTCCTTACTTGTTGATTTTGTGTGTGTGTGTCGCAATGCACTATGTTGACAAATGAAATTTTTCCACAAAAGTGAATGACACATCTCTGCGAGATTTCACGAATATATTTTACAAACGCTTGTCAAACATAGACCTCCATTGCCATATATAAAATAACTACGTGTATATAGCGTGATAACACTTCCTGAACCTTCCATATCGACAGACAGATATAAGACTAAGTTGTTGACAGGAATTATCACATCTTATTTTTCGACGTTTTTTGTCCCTATGTCGAAAATATAAATAAAACATTAACGAAAGGGGAATAGCTACAACAAAAGAATAAATTTCATGGTTAAGGCCCTTTAAAAAAAAGGGGGGAGGGTTTGGCGTGGGGCTAGTGACCCCCACACCAATCATGTAAAACTTCAACTAATACAGAAACAGCAAACCTAAACAGGACCTCAGAGCAGTGGATACCATGTGGGTAGACAAATCGCTGGTCAAAGGTCACTATGTATGCTCGTACTTATAAGTGAATTACAAGAGACTTCAATTAAATAGAAGGCGCGGTGGCTGGGCTGAGGTCCCGGTGAAGACTGGAATTTTTAATTTCGAGATCTTTAGGGCGTCGCTGACTCCACCCAGCTCTAATGAGAACCTGACATAAGTTGGGGAAAATTAAAAGGCGGTTGACCGTTGTACTGGCTACATGTGGGCCAAAGAAACAGATGTTTTATGTTTTGTAAAATGTTTTACATATTTCGGATGTTTCTTCAGAGTTGAAGATAGTTTACTTCCTAGTCCAAACCTCCCACAGGACGACAGGGGATGGGAGCGGGCAGGGTTTGAACCCTCGACCGTCGATAAATCTGAACGACAGTCCAGCGCGCAAACCGCACGACCAGGCAGCCATCCATTACATTATCTGTCCCATAGATCGATAGGTCTGAAAAGGGTACTTTTTACTGCAGGTTAATTTATACAGGTACTGTCCTTAACTTCGATTTGATCTGGTAGAAATTTGAATTGATCTGGTAGATCTAAAACTTTTTTAACAATCTGGTTATTTTCACCTGCCCTGTGTTCCTAGATCTATGTTTTGTTTTCTTCATAGAATTTCGATAATCAATAAACTTAATGCTTTAGACCATGGGCGTATCCAGGGGGGGGGGGAGACGGACTTAAGTGACTGATTTTTTGCTTTGATTTTGTTTATTTTAGATAAGATTTTAATACTAAACCATCACTTGCCCCAGCGCAACCAAGGGGGTTTTGAGTTTAAAACCTCTAGCAGAGGGTTTTGCAGTCAAATTCCTCTCTTCTATAAAACAAAAAAAAAATAATAATCACCAAATTCCAAGAGCATAGCTAAGGAAGGTTTTGATTTTAAAACACCCTTCGAAATTTACTATTAAACCCACTCTTCAAATAAAAAGCAAATTACACACTGAGAATGCTATGAGCGTAGCCAAATGGAATTTGAGTTTAAACCTCCCTTCAGCGGGGTTTAAGGCTAAAAAATAACTCTTCAATATAAAAAAGCAAATTACACACTCCAAATTCTGTGAGTGTAGCCAAAGGGGCTTTTGAGTTTTGAGTTTAACCCCCCCCCCCCCCTTTTCAGTGTGGTTTGAAGCTAAAAAAATACCTCTACAATATAAAAAAAAGCAAATTACACACTGAAAAATCTTTGAGCATAACCAAAGGGGTTTTAAATTTAACCCCCCCCCCCTCCAGTGGGGTTTAAACCCCCCCCCCAAAAAAATACCTCATTAATATAAAAAAAGGAAATTACAGACTCAAAAATCTTAGAGTAACCAAAGGGGTTTTAAGTTAATCCCTCTTCAGCGGGGTTTGAAGCGAAAAACTACCTCTTCTATAAAAAAAAAAAAAGCAAATTACACCCTCAAAATTCTATGAGCATAACCAAAGGGGTTTTAAATTTACCCCCCCCCCCCCATTCCAGTGGGTTTTGAAACTAATAAAATACTTCATCAATTTAAAAAAGCAAAATTACACACTCAAAAATCTTTGAGAGTAACCAAAGGGGTTTTAAGTTTAAACCCCCCTTCAGCGGGTTTTGAAGCCAAAAAAAAAATCCTTTTCTATAAAAAAAATTAAATTACACACTCAAAGTGCTATGAGCGTAGTCAAAGATGGTTTTGAGTTTAAATCCCCCTTCATCGGGGTTTGATGCTAAAAAAATGCCTCTTCAATATAAAAAAAATGTAAATTACACACTAAAATTCTTTGAGCTTAGCAAAGCCAAAGGGGAGTTTTGAGTTTAAATCCTCTCTTTCAGATGGCTTTTTTTTTTTTAGTTTAAAACCCCTCCAGATGTTTTTGAGTTTAAAATCCCCCTATTGAGAGTTTTGAGGTTGAAAGCCCCTCTTCAATATTATTCTAAAGCAAACTACACTCACCAAATTCTATGAGAGTAGCTAAATAGGGTTTTAAAAAAACTCCAGAGATATTTTAGTTTAAAACCCCACATCAGATGATTTTGACGATAAAATTTCATTTTTCGATATAAAATCTAAAGCAAACTACAGTCACCTAATTCCAAGAGCGTAGCCAAAAGAGGTTACAAAATTTCTATCAGTGGCTGGACTCCATTAATAAAGTGCAGTGGATAGCCATCTGCCGAAATTGAAAAAGACTAAATGTGGCTCAACATAGATGGCTAAGACGGATTTTAGGAGTCAGTTATATAGATCGGGTCTATGCCGAAATGGTAGTCGACCCCTTGGTAAGGTTGTGACAATGCCTCGCTTGAGGTTTGCGGGACATGTATTTCGACAAAATGAATTACGCATAATAAGAGTTGCAATGACATGGAGGCCATTACGAGGAAATCGCAAACAGGAACATCCTAGTACAACTTCACGCCACACTTTCATACAGGTCCTCAGAGCAGGTGAGAAGAGGCTTCAGACATTGCCAGTGACAGAATTTTGTGGAAGCAACTTGCCGCCCAATGAGCCGAACGGCGCGGAAGGATCTAAGTAAGTAAGAATAGCACAGGTTTTGAAATAAAAAATTTTAATAGCAGAATAATGCACTGTAGATACCTCAGAATATGCATTTTTGAGGCTTTTAATACCGGAAATAGTGCTTGGCGGCGGGGCTTCGCCCCGCGCTGTGATAGGTCACTGCGCTTCCCCAGATCCCATTGCTATCAATGGCGCAGAGTCTACAAATTTTCCACTAACTCCAGGAAGAATCTATTCTAGGGTATAATAAACGTCTTCCGAAAGAATGAAGGGTCAGAAAGTAATAAAGATTAATTATACACACACACACACACACACACGCATATATATATATATATATAATAATAATATTTTTTCCGCGGGGGGGGGGGGGGGAAGGTGCTAGGGGGGGGGGAGAAAAAAATCCCCCCAAACCCCCCCCTCCGAAAAAAATCCTACGCCCATGCTTTAGACTGAAATAACGGAAAACGGCCTGATGTTTTCTAACAGTCAAATCTAAATACTACTTGCATTGCGTCACATCCTGACAACCAGTGCTTACAAACATAATAAACCATGACGCAATAAATGAACGTGGTACAAACGTTTCAAAGATTTAAACTTGTACCTCGGGTCCTAAGTGAGAATAAAAAGTGTTTTTCTTTCGTTTCCAAAAATAAATTCTTGAAAATCAGCAACTCAACGAATGGAACCCAGATAGTTTTTGTTAGCCCCCTGTGTATCGCTATATTCTCCTAATTTGACGTTTGACTTTAACTTATTAATGAACAAATTATTGCAACTGACATGAAAGACTAAATTCAACTCCTACCTATTCAAAATTGTTTGTCTGACCTCTATCAGGACATCGGCACGTTTACCTGTTGGACCTTCTTGTCTGTCCTATTTGTCTGTCGCCTGTTGGGACAGGATGTCGGTGCATCTTTGCAATTTAACTAGTGAGTGGAATAAAAGCACACAAAAAGGGACATAAACATGTATAGTCCTGTACTCAAGAACGTAAGATAACGTTTATCGAGGATTCAAAAGGGCGGCGATGGTTTGTTAACATAGAATTGTTTTATTTTTTCATTTTCTATTAATTAGGTTTTTTATTATTTTTTTTTAACTAACTTTTTTTTTTTGATAGTTTGAATTTTTCTTAAGTAAATGTAGTTATTTGATTATAAAGTGGGGAAAAGGGCCAAAAAAGAGGCAGATCCCATAAAGAGGTAAAGAAAGCCCATAAAAGAGGCAAAAGAAAACAGGTATAAGATCAGGTATTTGATTTAATTGTCATTGTTAATTAGCTTTCACTTTAGACTTAGAATTAACTTAAGCATTGTAAACCTTAAACTAGATTTAGACTAGACCTTTAAAAACTAAAATCAACAACAGTCATCATGAAATTGCTCTGGCTATTTATCCTAATAATTACTAAATACACACTAGCTGAACATAGAACTAGATCTACCTTAGTCAACACTAAACTTAAAAAGGAAACAACAGTCATAATCAATCATCACACTCTAGATCAATGCAACTTCAAAAATAACCTAACATACACATCCATAACATTAAAGAAGATCACCCATTACAAATGGAAGTTCTCAATCAGACACAGCAGAAATAAATACCTATCACTGTTAATATTAATAGCAGGAGATGTAGAGTCCAATCCAGGGCCTAGATCTAAAGATAGATGCAACATCTGCAAAAAAGTATGCACCATGAAACAGAAAGCCATTCAATGTGACACCTGCGAGGAAAGGTACCATGCATCATGTCTCCATATGAATACACCTGTGTATTATGCCTTAGGCAACAAAGACGCATCATGGCACTGTGTACCGTGTGGGTTACCTCAGTTTACATCAGGACTGTTTGATTCCTTTGATGCAGACACTTCTAACCCATACAATATCCCTAAACACCATCCCAAACCAAACTCACCAACCACTAGCCAGATCCACTCCTATTAAACATATATCTACTAAAATTAATACAACAGCCTCACTAAACAAACCTACTAAAGAAGTAATACCAAAATACCTTAAAACCTTAGTAATAAATTTTCAAAGCATTAGGAACAAAACAGCAGACTTAGAAATTTTATTAGAATGTGAGAAACCAGACATAATTGCAGGAATAGAAACTTGGCTACATCCTGAAATTTATAATGCAGAAATTTTCAATAGTAATTATGAAATTTTTAGAAAAGATAGGGCTGATAATCATGGAGGAGTTCTTCTAGCAATAAAAAACACTCTTATAGCAGAAGAAATTACCTTACCTAACTCAAAAAATATAGAATCAACATTTTGTAAAATTAATACCACCTCAACATCCCTAATAATAGGCAGCATTTACAGACCACCAAATTCTAGTTTAGAATACATGCAGGAACTATATAATCAGATTACTACACTTAAAGAGACAAATAAAAATGCAGTTTTTTGGATTATGGGTGATTTCAACCTACCTGATATAAATTGGAAAACACTAACCATAGATAAACACCAAAACCTTAAGGACATAAATGAGCTTTTCATAGAAACTTTACACAACCTAAGTTTAGATCATATCATTAAAAAGCCAACTAGATTAAACAACACATTAGATCTCTTCTTAACCAACAGACCTGGATTAGTAGTTGATTTTATATTATCCCTGGTCTATCAGACCATGAGATCATAAAAATACACAGTCAGATAAAAGCAGTAGCCAATTCAAAACCCAAAAGAAAAATCTTACTCTGGAATAAATGTAGCTTAACACAACTACACCAAGCTGCATTAAACTTTCAACAAACATTCTTATTAGAAAAAGACATTAACCAACCAAGTCGATGACCTCTGGAATTTCATTAAAAACCATCTTAAAAGCATTATAGAAAATCATATACCAACTAAATACACATCAAACAAAATAAATAAATGCTGGTTTAATAATAGAAGCTTTGTAAACAGAAGGAAAACCTATATAGAAAATTTAAAGAAACTAAGGCAGAAAGAGTTTACAAAAAGTATATAAAAATTAAACACTAAACCCAAAAAGTAAGCAGACAGCTGCAGAGTGAATACATAAACAATGTAATATCTAAAGATAACAACAAAAACCTATGGTCATACATTAAGTCTAAGAAAATGGAAACAAGAGGCATTGCGCCATTAAAAGATGAACATAACATAATACATAATGATAATGAAACTAAAGCAAACATCCTAAACAAATACTTTGCATCAGCATTCTTAGCCCCAGGAGACAAAGACATATTACTGAATTTGAACCAAGTAGACAACATAGAAGATATAGTAGTACAAGAAAATGGAATTCAAAAACTATTAGCCAACACCAAACCAAATAAAGCGTCTGGACCTGATGGTATTCCAGCTAGATTACTCAAAGAACTTAGCAATGAGCTAGCCCCAGTGTTCAAAATACTCTTTCAGGCTTCACTTAACCAGGGCAGAGTACCAAAGGACTGGAAAGAAGCTAATGTCACCCCCCTATTTAAAAAAGGAGAAAAATCTGACCCAGGAAACTACAGACCAGTATCACTTACCAGCATCACATGTAAAATCCTAGAACACATAATATGTAGCAACATCATAAACCACTTAGACAAACAAAATGTCCTCACACCATACCAACATGGCTTTAGGAAATATAGATCATGTGAAACACAACTAATAGGACTAATTGATGATTTTTCTAAAGGTTTAGATAATAGTGAACAAATAGATGCTATCTTACTAGATTTTTCTAAGGCTTTTGACAAAGTTCACCACCATAGTTTGCTTAAAAAATTAAAATATTTTGGCATTAATTGTCCATTGCATCAGTGGATTAAAGATTTTCTGATAGGGAGAGAACAAACTGTAATAATAAATGACTCTAAATCAACACCGATAACAGTAAACTCAGGTGTACCTCAAGGAACAGTCTTGGGTCCACTACTATTTTTAATTTACATAAAGGATTTACCAAATTGCATTACTTCAGGAACAAAAGTCAGATTATTTGCAGACGATTGCATAATATATAGAACAATAAAAACAACACAAGACACAGATATTTTACAAAGAGAATAAGATGAATTACAGAAATGGGAATCAAATTGTAGTATGTCTTTCCACCCAGAAAAATGTCATTTGTTAAGAGTAACAAAAAAACTAAAACAAATTAATTCCACTTATCTTATTCATGGCAAACCAGTAATACAGACTAAAAATGCAAAATACCTAGGTGTTATAATAAATGAAAAACTGTCATGGAATCCACATATTGATGAAACTACAAAAAAATCCAACAAAGCATTAGGATTTATTAAAAGAAATTTCTATAAATCAAATAAGAACATAAAACTAAAATGTTATTTAACCTTGGTTAGGCCAATAAGATAAGATATTAATGGAATATGGATCCTCCGTTTGGGACCCCTCAACTCAAGAAAACATTAAGAAACTGGAACAGACACAAAATAGAGCAGTGAGATTCCTAACAAATGAATATTCACATTTGACTAGAGTAACACCTATAGTAAAATCACTAAATTTAGAAAGCCTTCAGGACAGAAGACTCAAAAGTAAAGTAGCAATTATACATAAAACACTAAACCATAATCTTCAATACAAAAACAAAATTTAATAAAATACTCTGAAAGACACAAAGATAAAGGCACATTCCTCGTTCCATATGCTAGGACAAATTTGTACAAATACTCCTTCTTCCCTAGTGCTATTAGAGAATGGAATGGGTTGCCTGAGCTAGCCAGGAAAACCAGCGACTTGGCAGAATTTATGTCATTGGTTAATATGCATGACTAAATGCATGACGCGTAGGACGTACTCATCTTCTTTTTTGAAGTAACGTCTGTATTATATAAGATAAGAAGATAAGACCAGGATGTAGGATGTAACTGCATGTTTAAACAAGCCAATAGATGAGCTTAAAAAAAAAAAAAAAAATTAATGATCAAATTTTTTTCCATGAACTTTGAAACAATTTATCTATATTCATAACTGTGGCCTGATAAAAATATATTTATTTGTGTGTTTGCAAGATTATTGAACATTAAGCCAAGACTCAGAACGTGCATCAATGAAGTGGCCGAGACGCTTAGATCAACTTCGTTTAGGTTTTTGTGTCTATATTGTTGTCATAAGAAATTATTCAAAATTTTGTGTCAATGTTTTCCAAAGTTTGAAATGGTCCGTTTTAGAAGTTTGGAAAACCCTGGACTTTTTTTTTACTATCTCTTTTTCTCTTTTCTTTCTTTCGCTTTTTTATTTTAATTTTTTTTTGTTTTACTTTGTTAAGTTGTTGTTTTCTTTGATACTTAGTCAATAGTCTCCAACGACTGTATTGGTCTGAAAGTTCATTTCTAGTGATTTGTTTGATCTCAGTAGCTGCGGGGCATTAAGAGAAACAAAAGATGGCGAGAAGAAGAACAAGAACAAAACCAAATGTTGGTCGATGTTTCAATTTTTTTGTTTCTTGAAAATAAAAGCTTTGAAGGAAATAGAAACTTTATAGCACTGCTGCAGTGTGTATTGTTATAAAAAAACATAATCTAAAATTAGCTTAAAATAGAAATAAAACAAGGTTACTTAGATAGTTTGTGTGAAGATTCAAACTCAGAATCGGTCCCCCAAGTTTTCCACTCATGCAGGTAAAAAGGCAGGTTTCATTATTTTCAGATGAATATCAGAGACTATGAACTTCAAATATTAACAGCCCCAACCCTATCTCACAACACTATCTCACAACCCTATCTCAGAACCCTATCTCACAACCCTATCTCACAACACTATCTCACAACACTATCTCACAACACTATCTCACAACACTATCTCACAACCCTATCTCACAACACTATCTCACAACACTATCTCACAACACTATCTCCGCCAATACAAAAAGAAGAGATGTGTACGAATCGAAAGTGTTGCCGATATTATTGTATTGTTAGGTCGACATGATATGAGGATACACAAGGTAAAGTAAAAAAAGTAAAGTTCCCCTTTCCCCTTGGGATCTATAGGGTAGATGATGTAAAGGTCATCTATTTCTGAGGCTTACGGTTTTCGAGGGTGTCATGTGGCCAGCATAACGACCAACCGACTTTACATTTCCCCAACTAATGTCAGGTACCTATTAGAACTGGGTGGACTCAAAGGCACCCAAAGATCCCGAAATTAAAAATCCCGGTCTTCACCAGGATTCGAATCCGGGACCCTTGTTTTGGAAGCCAAGCGCTTTACCGTTAAGCCACAGCTCCTCCTAACACAGTGTACGGAGATATAATAATAATAATAATAATTTATTTTCAGGTGTATTCAATCAACTTATTGTTATGAAGATATGGTCCGATGTTATTGAATGATAATGTGAATAGTTGCCGTTGTACCCAGCATAGTAGGATTCACATATATAATATGAAATACTTCTTATTAAATATTGTTTTATAATATATTTAAATTATATACTTACTAAATGCATTCTTTCTAGTTTAAAACGTAAAAAATCTTTATTTAAATTTTTACTTCTCTTGTACCTATCCCTTAGTCTGTTGGACCGTTGGGGCACCATGCAACATTCGTCGACCGTCTTTCTCCATTCCTCTCTGTCTTTTGTCTTAGAACCTCTTTCAATGGCTGGCCCGTCCATTCGTTTATGTTGTCCTTCCATCGCTTTCTCTGTCTGCCTCTTCTTCTTTTCCCTGGTACTGTTCCCTGAATGAAGGTCTTTGCGAGCCCCGAAGATCTTGTAATATGTACATAGATTTTTAGCTTGCGATTTTTTTACAATAGTTAGCAGGTCATCATGGGGTCCAATTGCTGCAGTAACCCTTGTCTCTAATCTCTTGGTTTGTCATGCGGTATTTAAATATGATACCTAGGATCCTTCTGTAGCATATCAATTCCATTGCTAGGATTCTCCTCTCTAGCTCTGCAGTCAGCGTCCAAGACTCACAAGCATATAAAAGTGTGGCCATGACCAGAGAGCGCATTTTGGTGCCGAGGGCTAAGCCTTTGTCTTTCCATATTATTTTGTTTTGAAAGGGCTGCTGTGGACTGTGCTATTCGGGCCAATAGTTCGGGTTTCGTTCCCTCACCTGAGACAATAGCTCCAAGGTATTTGAAGCTGCTAACACTGGTCAGCTTTTCACCTCCAATACTGATGCTCTTTTTAAAGTCCTGTTGGCTACTGGTCAATTTTTTTTTTAACTTTAATTACATTTTTATTAATGTTGTACTTTTCCATTGTCGCCCAGAGTGCCACATGCCATACTCGATCGACACCTTTCTTGAAATCAATAAAAACATGGAAAAGATTCTCTTAGTGTTGGAGATATTTCTCACAGAGTATTCTGAGTTTTAAGATTTGTTCTGTTGTGATGCGACCTTGTCTAAAACCCGCTTGTTCTTCTGATATAATTTTGTCTGGTATCGGTTTAAGCCGATTTAAGATAATTTTTAACAGTACTTTGCTGGGATGACTAATGAGGCTGATGGTGCGGTAGTTTTGACAAAGTTGTAAATTGCCTCCCTTTGGAAGGGTGATGATGAGTGATTGGATCCTGGGTTTGGGCCATTCTCCTGACTGCCAGATCTTTTTGCAAATCATAAAAAGTGCGTTTAACATCCCCTCCCGCCTGTAGTAGTTCACCAAGAATATTGGCGACAAAGCATTAGAGGTTATTGAAAGAAATGTCTATAAATCAAATAAGAACATAAAACCATAATGTTATTTAATCTTGGTTAGGCCAATAATAGAATATGTATCCTTTGTTTAGGACCCCTCAACTTAAGAAAAGATTAATAAACTGGAACAGATACAAATAAATGTTTACATTTTCAACTTCACCCGAGAATGATTGTGGGAGGAATAACGTGCTCAGACTTTTTACCAGACAGACAGACAGACTGACAGAAAGAATGAGTTGTAATTGTTGTAAAAAGAGTAAATGATCTTATAACTTAAGTTTTTCACGATAAAATTTAATCACAGTAATCACCTATCTATTTAGTTCTTTATTCTTAAGATCCGGTCTACACCATATAAACAATAAAATAAAGAAATTTAGAAATACGAGAAATAGAATATAGAGAAATTCGAAGGCGAAATAAGGTAACTTAAGAAAAACGATGATTGAATGAGTCTTCGAAAGTAATAACTGATGAAAATAATGTCAAGGAGGCCATATTGAAAGAATATTGTTGTCAATTAAAAAATAAAAAGTACTTTGTACCACAAAATTGACATACAATTTTTAAATATGCATAAATTACCAAAATCATATTTCTGAACACCGGATAAACTAAAAAGCTAGTTATTTATATTTATCCGCCATAGATGTACTTCAAAATGTGTACATATTACAGTTAAATTAAACGATTAGTGAGATCCAATTTTGCGGATTTTTATAAGAATACAAAAATTATATATATCGAAAATTCAAAACTTTGATGTAATAGAAAACAAGTTTATACGAGTGTTAACCTTTACGTTCTTTTTTTTATTTTTTTTGGTTTCTGAGTAGAACACTAAGTCAGGTCATATGTTTGGTCCTTGACCTACTTTTTTTTTTTTTTTTACAGAAGTCCTAAAGTTCCTGAAGTATTGGGCGTTATATGGGCCAGTTATGTCAACAAATGCACACTTTAATGTTTGATATTCTATGAAGACAATGACAAGTCTATTTAAAAGGTTTAACGCTGTAGTATAAGCCAACAGATCAATTAGTAGACACGTTGCAATCTGTGCAACAAAGAACAACTCAAACGATCTATTTGTCCAGGTCTAAGAGAAACGACCCACTTTACTGCTTTAAATACGAAGGAAATTTTAAGAACTGATAACCCGCACAAAGTGTTTTTTTGTTGTTTTTTTTGCATTGAAAGACGGGTCCAGTACGCTAATAACGTCCGATCTAATTAATGACCATGGGTGTAATTACATGTGGTTTACTTTTAATTTTGTCGGCTGTTTCAAGTAACGGGCTGTACAACGCAGCCCTATACAAACCCGCCATACAAAGTTCCCTTTGGCAATCATATACGGCTGAGCATGGAGTTGATGGGAAATATAACGTGGACAACTTCGACGACTTTTGTCAACATACGCAGAATGATTCGATTCCTTGGTGGATGGTAGATCTGCGAGGTCGGTTTGTGATCGAGAAAATAACACTAATAAACAGGTAACACCATTTCCTACGAAAATGATCCTATTGCTTACATTAATAAGAGCTTGATCACTTGTGATTTATTAGGCCAAAATTACAAAAATTATATTAAACTTCTTCTTTACTTTCGAAATAAACAGTATAGTTCAATGTGATCATAATGTTCGCTTAATATTTGTACATACAGTTTGAGAGTGAGAAAAGGGGATTTATTGACCGTGTCGTTTTCGAGTCGTCATAATTCACTATGGTTTCGGGTCTGAGTCGAGGCAGCCCCTGCAGTCCTCATTTGGACAGAACGTAGTCCGAAGATTAAGGATGAGTTGGATGAGCGCAGTGTTTCACCTGACTACGTGAACCCAGATGGGGCCTACATATTTGTCCTCATCTCGTGCTGACAAAGCTGTAGTCCATAGACTACTACATATATGTAGAGAGAGAGAAAGTCTGTGTGTTTGAAAGAGGTCACACACATACACACAAACCCCCCCCCCACCCACTAAAAAGTTACTAATATCAATAGGGTTCTTTCTCCTCCCCAAATCTTAAGTCCTTCCCAATCCTACCACATGTGTACAAGCTGTTCATGGTCTGATCTGATCCATATTTTTTTAGACTATATTTACTATTCCTACTATTATCTTGCATTCTCTTCATCTTATCTTATAAAATACAGAGATTACTTGAAAACAAGAAGGGTAGAAGGTGTAAACTGGGAATCAGACGGATATTTATAAAACGGTTTTTAATGGTTTTCCTAAAAATTAGACATTTATGTATATCTGTGGTGAAAAAACAACACTTGTTGGACCTTTATAACTTTTCAAAGTATAATCATCTTAAAACTAAATTTGGCTTGCGACTCAACTGTTTCTTTGTACTTAGTCAAGAGTGAAATAAATGAACATTTGGCGCACCGTCTTTTGTAGACATAAAAGTCCCAGTCCATATTCCCTTGTAAAATCATTAGCTGGACTGTTTATTATGTCCGGTATTCCTCTGTAGTAAACTTTTGGACCAGTTTAAATTAGAGTATTTGAAGAAATATGTAGGATCACGGTTAGCTTCATAAAATATGAATATATTGTAACAATAAACTTTTTTGTACATTAATTGTTTAGAATAAATTGTAGATTTTCTTAATATTTTTTCTTTGATAATACAACTAAATTGATCTATTATTATACATTCAACTAAGACTCCAATCTCCTGCTTTTTTTTCTTGAATAGTTTTAATTTCTGTCTCTATATATAATACAGATCAAATGATTCATTTAATAATGAACTTCGGCTGAAAAACTTCACTATTGATATATTCGACCTTGATCCAAGAGAACTTGGAAATTTTCCAAATGTGTCAGGTGACGTCTGCTACTATCAGAGGAGTTCACTGCCTGGCGGAATGTATAGCTTTACTTGCCCAAAACCAATTTTAGGCAGATATGTACGTCTTATAATAAGGTAAGTTTTACAGTAAGAAAAAGATATAAGCTTAATGAGAAGTATAAGGTACAGTCTAAGAAGTTATAAACAAAAAAGACAATTAAGAAAAATACCATAAGACTCCATTCTGTGCACACCGCACTTCTGGAATAATCAGATTGTCACGTAAATCATTTCTCTCTTGTGGCTTCATTTGTGTTGCCCAACTCAAATCTAGATGTGTTACTGTTGTTTTCGTAAACAAAGGGGGAGTTTTATATTGTTGTTTGAATATGATTTTTTAGCCTCATCATGATAGATAGCTGACTGTTGTTTAGCCTCATCGTGATAGATAGCTGACTTGTTTAGCCTCATCATGATAGATAGCTGACTGTTGTTGTACTTACTGATTCTGAGTTTGAACTCCTGCCAGCTTCCACTCCTGCTTTGAAGTATGACGTAGATCTAATAATCTTCATTTTTTGAAGGAACGTCTTAAAAATAAAAAAAAAATAAAAAAATAAAAAAATAAAACAGACAGCTTCTAAAGTTTCTAAACGAAGACATCTTGGGCCCTCTCAATGTATCCCTACTAAAGTGTATAGTTTGCAGAGACTGTAAAAGTGTTTTATTTTTCTAACCCTAGGTAGGCACAAGTTCTTTAGGTCAAGGTCCGAACAATAACATTCATAGACATCATAATTATTACGTTTTAAATAGACTACCATGGTATTGTATAACCAGAACAACGATCAAGTGGCGTTACGTTTCTTTCGGACTTGGAGCATTTGGTGGGACACTTGTTGACTAACCAATGATTGGTGGGACACTTGTTGCCTAACCAATGATTGGTGGGACACTTGTTGACTAACCAATGATTGGTGGGACACTTGTTGACAAACCAATGATTGGTGGGACACTTGTTAACTAACCAATGATTGGTGGGACACTTGTTGACAAACCAATGATTGTTATGACACTTGTTGACTAACCAATGATTGGTGGGACACTTGTTGACAAACCAATGATTGGTATGACACTTGTTGACTAACCAATGATTGGTGGGACACTTGTTGACTAACCAATGATTGGTGGGACACTTGTTGACTAACCAATGATTGGTGGGACACTTGTTGACTATTCAATGATTGGTGGGACACTTGTTGACAAACCAATGATTGGTGTGACACTTGTTGACTAATCAATGATTGGTGGGACACTTGTTGACAAACCAATGATTGATGGGACACTTGTTAACTAACCAATGATTGGTGGGACACTTTTTGACTAACCAATGATTGGTGGGACACTTGTTGACAAACCAATGACTGGTATGACACTTGTTGACTAACCAATGATTGGTGGGACACTTGTTGACAAACCAATGATTGGTGTGACACTTGTTGACTAATCAATGATTGGTGGGACACTTGTTGACAAACCAATGATTGATGGGACACTTGTTAACTAACCAATGATTGGTGGGACACTTGTTGACTAACCAATGATTGGTGGGACACTTGTTGACAAACCAATGATTGGTATGACACTTGTTGACTAACCAATGATTGGTGGGACACTTGTTGACAAACCAATGATTGGTGTGACACTTGTTGACTAATCAATGATTGGTGGGACACTTGTTGACAAACCAATGATTGATGGGACACTTGTTAACTAACCAATGATTGGTGTGACACTTGTTGACTAACCAATGATTGGTGGGACACTTGTTGACAAACCAATGATTGGTATGACACTTGTTGACTAACCAATGATTGGTGGGACACTTGTTGACTAACCAATGATTGGTGGGACACTTGTTGACTAACCAATGATTGGTGGGACACTTGTTGACTAATCAATGATTGGTGTGACACTTGTTGACTAATCAATGATTGGTGTGACACTTGTTGACTAATCAATGATTGGTGGGACACTTGTTGACAAACCAATGATTGATGGGACACTTGTTAACTAACCAATGATTGGTGGGACACTTTTTGACTAACCAATGATTGGTGGGACACTTGTTGACAAACCAATGACTGGTATGACACTTGTTGACTAACCAATGATTGGTGGGACACTTGTTGACAAACCAATGATTGGTGTGACACTTGTTGACTAATCAATGATTGGTGGGACACTTGTTGACAAACCAATGATTGATGGGACACTTGTTAACTAACCAATGATTGGTGTGACACTTGTTGACTAACCAATGATTGGTGGGACACTTGTTGACAAACCAATGATTGGTGTGACACTTGTTGACTAATCAATGATTGGTGGGACACTTGTTGACAAACCAATGATTGATGGGACACTTGTTAACTAACCAATGATTGGTGTGACACTTGTTGACTAACCAATGATTGGTGGGACACTTGTTGACAAACCAATGATTGGTATGACACTTGTTGACTAACCAATGATTGGTGGGACACTTGTTGACTAACCAATGATTGGTGGGACACTTGTTGACTAATCAATGATTGGTGTGACACTTGTTGACTAATCAATGATTGGTGTGACACTTGTTGACTAATCAATGATTGGTGGGACACTTGTTGACAAACCAATGATTGATGGGACACTTGTTAACTAACCAATGATTGGTGTGACACTTGTTAACTAACCAATATTTTGGTGTGACACTTGTTGACAAACGAATGATTGGTGGGACACTTGTTGGCAAACCAATAATTGGGTTCAAACCCCAGATCTGTGAGTTGGCGGTCGAATAATTATAGCAATGTCATTTTAGTCCATTAGTATATTAACGAAATATCCGAAAATTTAAAATTTAAATGTCAAAGTTTCTGGAGAGCGTGTTGAAATGAAAATGTTTAATTGCTACATTCAAAGACCTGCATTGGTTTAAAGAAGTGCGCTAGACGGTTAGAAATAGATAAAGAATCTTTCTCTGTAGCGGAACACTTTACTCAGTCCTAGAACTTAGCGGAAACACTGATTATATTCTACTTTGGATTAGTCGCTATTAGTTTAAATAAAGAAAAAATGATAAACCGTGGTCTATTCTAAAGTTATCATTAATTTCAAGTATGGAACTATAATAAACAAGTAAAACTTAAAAACAAAATGCTTTAAAAAAAAAAAACCTATCAAAGAATGGGCCAGCCTCTCTCTTGAGATCCTGCTACGAACAGATGCTGATCAGGAAAACTGGAGGGATTTGGTTACACGATCTGTCACAGTTACCCTACGACGAAAGTCAATGGACAGATGATGATGATGATTTTAAATCAATCATATAATTAATTAATTTATAATATATCTAGACTAATAATAATAATTATGTGCGATTGGAAATATTTTAGTAATTGTTTTTGTTTAGGGCAGCGTTCAGGCTTCTAGCATGCTCAATGCGCTATGGTCCAATCAATTTTGTAGACCAGTGGGGGTGGGACGTAAGCGGGTTTCTAGGAGAAGGATTCTGTGCTGTGCTTTTCAAAAGCAATGTAAAAAAAAAATAAAGAAGGTTACTCGAGTCGGAACTCTAGCTCGAAGGCCACGTGCTAGCTACTGAGCTATGCTACTACTTATAAATTGGAAGGTTTTATAGTCTGAAAATTTCTTTAGTTAAATATTTTTACCAAACCATTTAATACTCTACACAATGCTTAGCCTAGCACATTTCTATAAAAAGCAAAATTAATTATTACCAATGATTGATTAATAATTGAAATAGTGTGAAACTCGTTTGACAAATTCGACCAGAGAACATTTAATGGTTGATTTTGTTTTTCAAATCGGAGTCACAATATAAATCAGCTCAAAGTTCATTGTGGTGTTGTTATAGAATTTGTTTCTGTTACTGAGAAAGCGCTAATAAAATCATTTTTTCTTTTCTTATCTGCTTGTACTTATAAAATAATTTAAGTCTTATGTTCCGTGAAATACAGTTTTGGGAATCCCTGATTTAAAGAATAACTATACCCCCTTCCCCAGTTCTGCGTTAACGTCTTGTGACTTTTTGTTTCAGGGATGAATATGGTACATTTCTACACATTTGTGAAATGGAGGTCCTAGTGAGCAGTTCTATGGTAGAAGAGAGTTACTTTGACAGACAGGTGAACACTAAGCTATCTGGGACACCATATGCAACTCTGGCCAACACAGACAGCTCCAACTGCCTTCTGGAATGTTTGCTCCGCAGGTTGACTAGCCACTGTGCGGCTTTTAACTGGGACACTATCAAAAAGTCATGTGAGCTTTTCATCGTTGACCCTTACGTTGACCTGACCTCGAACCTTACGGCTGTTTCAGGAACTAATTTCTATATACAACGAAATGTACTTGTGTAATTTCATGTAGGCCTAATTCATGCTAAGTAACAACCATCACAGCTAGTAGTCAAAATTTAACTAGATTTACGCTAATTTTAGATGAAAGTGCAGACTGTAAGAATCCATAAGTATTGAATATCCATCTTCGTTCTATATTATAGGCATTTTTAATTTCAGTCTAAAAATAACTTTGTCAAGACGTTAATTGGAAATACAAGTTAATCATTGATTTGAAAGCTAGTTGATAACAATCCATATATGAAGATATTTATACGTTGTATTTCGATGCTATCAATGAATAAAAAAATCTCAGAAGTTCGCATGTAAATTGTGTTCTGTGTAACCAGGGCCGGTCCTAGCAATTGCGGGGCCCTATGCGATTGCGCGAGGCCTATTTTGGGTAGGGATAAGGATAATAAGTGAAAATTAAGATTTTGTATTAAAAAATAAATTCGTCTTTGCATTTTATACATTCTTTACTACGTACAAAATCACGATCAAATTAACTTTACTTTACGAGCCTTGTGTGTAGCGAAGTCATACAGTTCATCATCAAAATTCTGTTTCCTACATCGATCACGCTCAATAGCAAGAATCGCCACATTGTTCAATCTCTCTTCGTGAATTGTTGACAATAAGTAATTCTTAATTAGTTTAAGACCCCAGAAACTACTTTCACAAGATGCCTCAGTTACAGTTCAAATCTCAGCTGCGAGTGTTCACAATTCTGTTGAAGCATTTTATCCTGTAGCCATCTTCAGCTTTTCGATTTATCATACTGCCCTTTCCTTTGACTTTTGGCTGGAAAGATTGCAACAACATCCATGTTTCCAACCAACTTCTTTTCGCTGTCACAAGAAGAAACAACAGGAAGAAACGTAAAACGTTCATACACAACCACAAGCTCTTTCACATTAACACTTTCTGAGAGATACAGATAACATCTGCTCGTGGTGACTTATGTCTGAAGTACAATCCAATATCACTGCATTCTGGATGTCTCGAAGGATAGAATTCACAACAGCATCAGCTACTACAGTAATGAGTTCTTTCCCAGGAAATGATCATGAATTTCTGCATTGGTAACACGTCGAACATGTTCCCCCATTACTGGGTCAAACTTTGCGAGTAATTCTACTAGACCAGGAAATTTCCATTACTGGCCTCTTTAAGTCTTTCAATGGTCCCTCTGAAAGCAAAATTGCGCTTCGCTAGAAATTGTACAATTGCAACTAGTCCAACGTTTAGTTTCAGAATAAAGCATTTCCTGGTGAACTTTGCCAATGCCTGTTTTTTTTTTACTTAGTCTTGATCCAGGTTCACAGCAACTGGTCATGGCGTCTAAATGCCTTTGCAATTGTTCATGCTCTGCTAGCCTTGTGGTACAGCTTTGCCACTGGTCAAATCCGTCATTTAAAAAGGAACTTTTTTGTTTTTCCAGTAGACGACAGTAGAAACAATAGATCTTGTCTGCTGACACAGAATATATCAGCCAAGGACGCAAAACACTTTCATCATTACTCAGGTTTGGTTTGCAATGCACTTAAGAGAAATGTCTACATTAGTTTTCGGAAAATTTTCCAACGTAATCTCAGGTGGACCTTTTTGTAATAAATAGTCAATACAAGATTTTTCCATTTTTTCTAGACACATGGCAGGATAGTCCAGATTTCTCAATGAATCGACCACATTTAGCTCATTATTGTCACAAGTCGAGTCTGTGACCTATTTCGACCAGTTTCTAGAAGCTCGAGTTCAAACCAGTGCAAGTGTCCAGCGTAAACAAGTTAATTTTAGATATCCAATCAAAGAAAGGGGTTAAGGAAAAAATAGCACACGTCAGCTTTTAGAAGGTCAAAGTTACTAAAATAATTATCAGAGAAGGTTCCATGATTCTGAAACGTACGATCAAAGAAAGTATAAATTAAGGGAAAGTGAGTTAGACGGGGTCCTCGCATAGTAGTAGTTTTTGTAGAGCGTTGATCCTCGCTCAGTCCTCGATTAGTAATAAGTTTTGTGATATTAGCGGGTCCATTAAGTAAAGTTTTAGTAGTTGAAGTTGAAGTTATACTAAGTGAAGTTTCATGTATCATTTAAGTTTTATTTATGAAGTATCAAGTTAAGTTGTTATTAAAATTGAGAAGTTAATTTGATGTGAAAGTTGGAGAAGTATTATTAAAGAAGTTTTAAGAAAATACAGAGATATGTTTCTTTCTTCATTTCATATGAATTTATCAACTTATTAATACAATCCTCGGCCTGCTCGTCACAATTATCTATAACTACAGGTTGATCAGTTATTACATTATTGCCTTCATTTCTTACGACATGTTGATCAGTTGTTACATTATTGCCTTCATTTCTTACGACATGTTGATCAGTTGATACATTATTGCCTTTATTTGATACGACATGTTGATCAGTTGTTACATCATGTTCTTCTTCTCTTACGACATGTTGATCTGTTGTTACATCATGTTCTTCTTCTCTTACGACATGTTGCTCAGTTGTTAGTGTTACATCATGTTCTTCTTCTCTTACGACATGTTGATCAGTTGTTACATCATGTTCTTCTTCTCTTACGACATGTTGCTCAGTTGTTAGTGTTACATCATGTTCTTCTTCTCTTACGACATGTTGATCAGTTGTTACATCATGTTCTTCTTCTCTTACGACATGTTGATCTGTTGTTACATCATGTTCTTCTTCTCATACGACATGTTGATCAGTTGTTACATCATGTTCTTCTTCTCTTACGACATGTTGCTCAGTTGTTAGTGTTACATCATGTTCTTCTTCTCTTACGACATGTCCATCAGTTGTTACATCATATTCTTCTTCTCTTACGACATTCACCACTGCAGTTTTGCATTCTTCATAGAATCTGTTTCAGCTGTCTCACTAAAAGTGATTATGTTCTCATGTTCGGTTTTTGATCGTTTTAAAAACGTAATCTAGTTCTATTGGAACTTTTGTGTCGGTTAAAAGTCGCACTATTATTATATTTTTATTTAAATATGAACGCTGACAATGCTTTTTTTTTATTCGCGTAAGATTTGTGTTTTCCATATAACAATTTTGTCTAATTTTCAGGAGATTTTAAAAATAATTTCCACGACTTTTTCGTATATTTTGCATCATTATGTAATGACAGATACACTTAGCGCGGGGCCTATGAAAGCGCGGGGCTCACTGCGGCCGCATAGGTTGCAGTGGCCCTTTGTGTAACTTTGCGTCTATGTCCATATTCTGATTGTTCGACTTTATATTTGTGGATTCATTGGTTTCCCTGGCCAGTCACTACAGTTGTGTATTAATTACAGAGAGGCCTGATTGGTCTTTTAAAAAGTATTTTGTGTAAGAGGAAGGTAAATTTTTATACACAAATTAAAGTAAAAAGATATTGAGAAAATTTATTTCATTAAAGTTAGAAACTATAAATAACTAAAGAATTTAGTTTTGAAAAATTACAACAAAAAAATACAAAACCATAATAAGGATTTTCATGATCAACCAATCAATATCAATTAAGGACCCAAAAATAAACTTCATTGTTCAAACCTAGATAAAAAAGAACTTTGTAGTAACCTTATAAAACACTACAGAAAAAAAATGTCTTTATCCTTGGCTTTATTGTACAAGAATGACAGAACAGTTTACAATAATAACACAGAACATACAACACAAGCTGACCTGAACATCAAGACATTTTGACACACCAGTACAGATCGGTTCACAACACACAACAAGAAACATAAATACACAAAATTGTATTTTTCAATACTAAAAAGTGTGCAAGAAATGATTTAATACCTTTAAAAAGCATAACTTATCAGCTCTTTATTTATTCTGTATGCAGGTTGCACACATACAAAATACAAGCTATTTATAGTTATTCATCAATAGATAAAAATCTCTAATAATATTTTTTAGGGGGGGGGGGATGTTTTGAATTTATCAAATGTTCCGTCACTTTCTGACAATAATGACATCCTAACCTAAACCTCCAGGACAATGACAGGGATGGAAGCAGAAGGGCCCTTAAGGGGTGGCAAGTAAGGCAACCACCCCAGGCCCCAAGCCTGAGGGGGGGGGGGGGGCAACCGTTCCAGGCCCCGTGCCTGAGGAGGGCCCCGCGATACGAGATTCCCTTGACACCGCCAGGTTCGAAAACTAGACTAGTTCTCATAAACTAGGATTTGTTGCTCAATAATTCTGGCATCTATACGATACCAATTACCTTGTAAGCTCTTAACATGACAATTTGGGTTTCCAAATACAGTTCAGTTGCGACCAAGACAGCGTCTTATGACCTACTAGTCGACCGGTGGCGTAGCATACGTCGCTATTTTGCAGGGCCGGCCTTGTGTGAACGCAGTGGGCTCCACACTTTTGCGACCGCAGTAGGCCCCTCACTTTCATAGGACCAGCGCTAATTCTAGGTTATAAATTAATAAATTAAACCAATGTATAACTTATAACAAATTTTCCGCGGCCTCCTGTCAATTTACCAGGAGCTCCTGAAAATCTCCTGAAATTGCAAAATGTACGAAAAAACTCAGGAAATATCCGGAAATTATTTAAATATTTAGAAAACTCAATACGAATTTCCTGAAATATATAGATCTAGAAAAAATTGTCATTTTTGGGTGTATTCAATAAGGGAAATGCCATTCTTAGGCGCGATAAAAAAAAACGGCATTATCCCGTAATTTTGGAATCTGGTGAAAGAAGCTTCTCGTGCCTCAAACAAATGAAGAATTACTTTAGTTCAACAATTCTAGTAGATAGATTGAAACATTTGGTAATTCTTGCTATTGAGCGTGATCTATGTAGGAAATAGAATTTTAATGATATATTGTATGACTTAGCTACACGCAAGGCTCGTAAAGTTCGTGGGATAAATCTATCCCCAGAAATAAAAGAGTGATCTTTCCTTTACTTCTTCTTCTCGTTCAAACTCTTGAGCCAAGAAGAGAATTATATATAGATAGTCGACCGGCGGCGTGGCATTCGCCGCTATTTTGCAGGGCCTGTCTTAGGCCACTGCAACCTATGTGACCGAAGGATACGCACTTTCATGGAACCCGCGCTAATTCAAGGTGTATAAATTATTAAATTAAACCATTTTGTAACTTAAAACAGATTTCCCGCGCACTCCTGTCGATTTACCAGGAGCTCCTAGTAATCTCCCGAAATTGCAAAATATACGAAAAAGTCCTTAAAATATACGGAAATACATAGTAAAAAATGTCATTTTGGGGTGTCATTCAATATGGAAAACGTCAATCCTACGCGCTATTAATAAAAACGACATTACGCATTAGCCGTAATTGTGTAATCAGGTGAAAGAAGCTTCTCGCGCCTCAAACTAATGAAGAATTACTTGATGTCAACAATTCTCAAAGATAGATTGAAACATTTGTTAATTCTTGCTATTGAGCGGGATCTATGTGGAAAACAGAATTATTATGATATACTGTATGACTTTGCTACACGCAAGGCTCGTAAAATAATTCTGTTCGTAGTAAAGAATAAATAAAAGGCATAGACGAATTTATTTTCTAATACAAACTCTTAAATTTGACATTGTCCGCTGCTCTACCCAAACTTGGCCCCGCGAAATCCGTTTCGAATAGGCCCCACAATGCTTAAGTCCGGTCCTGCTATTTAGTGTTTGTAAAATGTTTTACATGTTTCGGATGTTCCTTTAGAGTTGACGATAGTTTACTTCCTAGTCCAAACCTCCCGCATGGGATGGGAGAGGGCAGGGTTTGACAGTCCAGCGCGCAGCCATCCGTAGCGAGCTGTGAAAACGTGTTCGCCCCCCTTCCCCCCCCCCCTTGTTTTTTTTTCGCAGACATAAGAGAGTGATCTTTCCTTTACTTCTTGTTTGACCTGTTTAGGGAAGAAGAGAATTATATATAAAGATACATTCTAAGCGGCTATCACTGTATCGCAGTTCACCTTGGCACAAAAAAAAATATGTATCTGGGAGCAACCAATCAAAATAGTTTATTTCGTAAATAAAGAGTCGCATAACAGTATAAAAAGAACTGGTACGTATACAATAAATATATTGTTACTTTAGTCCGTCATAGGAAAAAAAGGGACGAGGGTGTGTGAGAATGATTCATTGTTTTGTACGATGGCCTAGCTCGAAATGTTATTTCGGCCAATTAGCTTCCAGAAAGTTTGACGACAACGTATTCTTTTTTTTTCCCCAATAGGCTACTGTGTATGCAGTTGGCGGCCGTGAGAAAACCCGTGTCTCAGGTGAAAAAAAACAAACAAGGACGCATTTTTTTTTCATTAGAAAGTCAGATCTGCGAAAGTTAATGGACTATTGTAACTCCTATCGTACACTTTGTTCAAATACCAAAGACTAAAGGCAGTATTTTCTTTTCCTAGTTAGTTGTTTGGCACGATAGCTACTGGAGGCCCAAACGAAAGCAGCTGCAACTGGAAATAACTTGATAATAAAACTCAGCAGCACAAAGTACCACCACATCTGTCAATTACAAATTGGTACATTTTTATTTATTGACGTTTAATAATTGGGTGAAATAATCTGGGAGAAATAATGTCTACACATTTTTTTTCCCGACAGACAAAGAAATGTGCAATATCATCTTGATCCGAGATTGGGTGTGGGAGAAATAATGTCTAAAAACTATTAACCAGGGAGACAGACATACGAGTTGATATAAGCTTTTTAAATATGAAAACTATCTAAAAATATGAAACTATTTCAAGAAGCTGCATTTTCAGTATCCTTTGTATACTAAGGGGTAAATTATAGAGGCCTACATTTTCCATCTGACGATGTGGCTGAGTGGTTAAGCACTTGGCTTCCAAACCTGGTGACTTGGGTTCAAATCTCAGTACAGACTGGGATTTTGAATTTCAGGATTTTTAGGGCACCCCAAGTCCACCCAACTCTAATGGGAACCTGACTTTAGTTGGGGAAAGTAAAGGCAGTTGGTCATTGTACAGACCCCATGACAAACCAGTTAGCCAAAGAAACAAATGACCTTAACATCATCTTCCCATTAGATCACAAGGTCTGGAAGGGGAAATTTACTTCATATCACCCCATTTTTTGTACATGACCAACCAGGCAGCAATCAAACCACAGAACTAGCTCGACCAACCAGGCAGCAATCAAACCACAGAACTAGTTCGACCAACCAGGCAGCAATCAAACCACAGAACTAGCTCGACCAACCAGGCAGCAATCAAACCACAGGACTAGCTCGACCAACCAGGCAGCAATCAAACCACAGAACTAGCTCGACCAACCAGGCAGCAATCAAACCATAGGACTAGCTCGACCAACCAGGCAGCAATCAAACCACAGAACTAGCTCGACCAACCAGGCAGCAATCAAACCACAGGACTAGCTCGACCAACCAGGCAGCAATCAAACCACAGAACTAGCTCGACCAACCAGGCAACAATCAAACCACAGAACTAGTTCGACTAACCAGGCAGCAATCAAACCACAGAACTAGTTCGACCAACCAGGCAGCAATCAAACCACAGAACTAGTTCGACCAACCAGGCAGCAATCAAACCACAGAACTAGCTCGACCAACCAGGCAGCAATCAAACCACAGGACTAGCTCGACCAACCAGGCAGCAATCAAACCACAGAACTAGCTCGACCAACCAGGCAGCAATCAAACCACAGAACTAGCTCGACCAACCAGGCAGCAATCAAACCACAGAACTAGTTCAACCAACCAGGCAGCAATCAAACCACAGAACTAGTTCGACCAACCAGGCAGCAATCAAACCACAGAACTAGTTCGACCAACCAGGCAGCAATCAAACCACAGAACTAGTTCGACCAACCAGGCAGCAATCAAACCACAGAACTAGTTCGACCAACCAGGCAGCAATCAAACCACAGACGTAGCTCTACGGCTTACTGCACAACGCTTCATGGCGAAATTTTTTAAAAAAATCTTCTTCTGTTCTTTCCAGTCTATTAAAACAGCAGTACCTTTTGTTCACATAGTCTGGTTAATAAGTAGATACTGGACAACTAGGCAATCCGGTAAGTTCCACTGAAACATTCATACATGGTCTTCAAATTTTAGGCTTCTAGTTTATAAAGGACAAATAATGTTTTTTTTCATTTATTTGATGACTTTATTCTTTGGACATTTTTATTACAGATTTCTTACAATATGATATTTGATAAATACTGACCATACACAGATATCAAACTTTGTTAAAACAGCTCCATTTTTTTAGTTTAACATTCAAGTATATGGCATAGACGAGTTTATTTCCATTTAAAATTTAAATACAATTTTAATACAATTATAACAATCCCTTAAAAGCAAAATTATCATGGCAACAGATTTTTTTAACATTTTTTTAAATTTCATTTTTATTTCAATGGTAACAAAATATAGTCTTACGATTTATTATCTTTTGTAAATACACATGCCAAAAAAAATGTTAAGTAATAATAAAATGAGCATCCAAGTTCTCAATTATTTTAGTCATACCAGCAAAAAAATAAAATATTTGGTATTGCTTGCTTTTATTCTTAATATTAAAAGAGAAATGTTACACTGTTACACATCTCCAAACCTAGAACATACAAAAAAAACACCACATTTTATTCATCTTTCAAAAACACTGAAAATGAGATATCTCTGATGGTAAACTAAATATTTTAATAATAATAGGCTTGTCTTCGATTAATGAGGAATACAGTATTTTCCATGTATACGCAGCCCCAGATGTGACCTACATGTCCTTGGCAGTGGATTTTTTTTTGGTCTCAAATGTGCATCTCACGGCCTTTGTAGGTGACCACTGTCTCGTTCTGAAACCACATACAACCATGTTCTCTATTTTATGTCAGTTAAAGTATTTAATATTTTAATGTCACAAAAATCTAACGTTAATATAGTTCTATGTATTTGTTCAGTATCAGCTGCCTTAAAATCTACACTTAAAACATACAAACAAAAAAACAAACAAATATGCATGTTTCTTGTGGCTAAATAAAATATGTACAAAACTAATCCACACAAAAACAAAATTATATGTATAATGAAAAACTAAAAAGGATGAAAAATGTTAACTACTGGTAATTAGTAAATGAAGAAATCTTCTTAATCACAATAAAAACAACAGAAATAAAATTTGTCATAAACACAGCCATGACTGTACAGATAACCTTGACCCATTTTACAATAAGCACATACAAAAAAGGTCAAAGCATTCAACATATCCATATATCCATATGGAATAATAGGAAAAAAAGTTTATATCTATTATTTCAAGTAAAAAATAAAGCGTATGTATGTATGTTATGAATAGAAATCAAAACCATTTGACCAATCTTGATAAAACTTGATAGAAATGTTCCTTGGGTACTAACTTAGATCGTAGTTTATGTATTGTAGCCCTAAAACAAAAATTAAGACCCTCAAAAAAAAAGTTGACCAACTCTATGAAAGCATTATAACTTCATTGATCTAGGCTATATTTACCATATTTACATGAAAAGATCGAAAGGATCTAGATCTAATTTTAGAAACTACATTTTGCACAAATAGTTTTTTGCTTTGACACATGAAAATACAAAATATAGTCTATTGATTTCATTATTTAATAAAATTAAGCTTCAAATGTGTGTTTCAAATGCATTTTTACATAAATTCATTCTTTATATCTGTGAATTTAGAATTCCTGACGAACATAGTTTCATTAGACATTATGCAAAATGTTACACATTTCTCTATTCCAAGGTCTAAAACTCAAATTCCACTCTAAGATGATACAACTTCTCTTCGCAAAGATAGTTTTATAATTAAACACATTAACATACTAATTATAGTCCATTCATTTCATATTTATAATCAAATTAACATTCAAATTTGTTTTTCTAAAGCATTTTTCATACATTCGTTCGCTAAAGCTGCGAAGCCATGTTGATATATATTCATTCATGAATTGCGTACTAAAAAAAGTCACGCATGCGCAGAGAAAAGCCTTCTGGCAATGCAGAATGAACTCTCCAAGCCAATATTTAACTCTAGATTAGTCTAGATTCGATGTCGGCAACCTGCGGCTCGCGAGCCACATGCGGCTCTTTTGATGTGAAGATGCGGCTCTTTAGTTTAATCCCCCTGAATTAGAGAACAACAAAAGGTTGCAAGCATTTTACTTTATGGTGGATGTAACGATGAAATGAGCTGAATCTACAACTGCAAGGAAAGTAAAACCCAATCTATGTTTTGATTGAATAATTCGTTTGTTTTAACGAAAAAAATATTTTTGCAGAAGATATTCAGTGGCAAGTTACTTCATTTTCAATGTCTAAAACAGAATCAGAGCAACTTTTGACACGAATTACTTCAGCACAGTTGTAAAAAAAAAATCTAAGATGAATTTCTTGATAGATTTGAGCAGTTCAAAACCAACCATTCTGGCATTCTAAGTAAATCCTCTCAACACAAAATAGTAACAAAATCTACATTGATCATTTTGGAATTGATAATAGATCTCTAGAAATGCAATTCATCGAATTAAAGAGTAAGGTTTTGTGGAGAGGAAAATTTAAAGAGTTAAAAATCAAGTTGGAAGAGTTGGAGCTCCAGAACTGATGTAGCCTACGTAGCGATGCCGCGAGTTGATGAGTTCCAGATTGCTTACAGTCTGGTGAAGAAGTTGGCATTTGGAGTGCTGACTATCTTTGGATCGACATATTCGTGCAAGAAAGCTTTCTCTTGCATAAATATAATTAAAAGTAAAGTAAGAAGCCAACTAAAAAATGAAGATTTAGAGTCGCATTTGAAACTAAAAACAAGCTAAGAGCTAAATGTATCCAAACTTTCTAAAAGCTTGCAAAGCCATTGCTCAAATCTGGTCAATTGCTTATTATTGAAGTACAAGTTAGTGTTGTTAGTAAATGTTTAACTGTATTAGTTGTTTCCTAAATCAATTTTTTGTTTTTGAAAATATAGGAATAAAAGTTGTTTTTTTTTCATAAAAAAAAAGTGTGTAAGTACTATTTATTGTTGGCAAGAAAAAAATATTGTGGCTCTTTAAAAACGTTAAAATTTTGTAAATTCTAATTTTTGGCTCTTCCGACTCAAAAGGTTGCCGACCCCTGGTCTAGATCTATGTCTAACTCAAGATCTACTTTATACTTTAACACATGAACATACAAAATTAAGTCTATTCATTTCATATTTGAATCAAATATATGTAGGCTTACAAACAAATGTTTTTATTTGAAAAAATGGAGTTAGGTCGATTAGCTATTTTGATAGCTGCATTCATATTATTTTTACATTCACCCATTCGCTTTACATATAACATTATTATTTCGTTTAATTGATTACAAAACACTCTCAATGACTGTCGTGAATTTGCTTATTTGATATATCGACAGTGATACTCAAATTAATACCCGTGGGCAATATATGTCTAGTAAATAATATATAGGCTAAAAGTACACATTATTGTACATAAGCTTCAGGGTAGCACTAAATAGTGAAGGAAGCATTGAAAAATTAATGTCAAACTTAGTTTTATGGTTTTCATCAGCTTTCATAATCAGTTTTCCTAATCAATCAGCTTTCATAATCAGCTTTCATAATCATCCACAAATTAAAGCAACCACTTCTGTGAGTTTTCTTGAAGACTGAATGCATTGATGACCATAAGGCCAATCTGTTTTAAATATATATGTTCCAGGGAGTTACAGTTTTAAGTTAGCAAATGGACCATATGGTTTGCATTTCATTTAACTAGCAGTAGTTTTGCATAGAACAGCATTGCTAAAATGTCCAGAACTAAGAAACTCATAGAAAAAAAATTACTTTTTATTATATAGTTATCTCCCTTTCATAAGTTTACATTAACCTAATATTTCCACTGTAAAGTTTTAATTATTGCTTGATTCAATAAATGTCTTATTATTCTAATTTAGATCACATATTAATGTGTTGATGACTATAAAATTTAAAAGATAAAAACAATATTATGTATCCTGATAGTATTTTGCTTCACTTTTTTTTTTTACCAGTACATTACAGCAGAGTCAGTCTTTTTGTGTTTAGATCATTTGATCAAAGGTTTTTTTTAACCTCCTATTGGAATTGACAGTCTCAGGTCTATGATTAACATTAATTTAAATAGATTACTTAAAAGATGCATCAGGAGACATCACCACTAGATCTCAGTACAAATAGAGCATCCGTCAACATGTAGAATGTGTGCCGAAGGTCCCCTTCACACAAGTAAGGTAGACGGGTAAAGTTTTCCACCTCAAAGCCAGACTGTTTGAAGATGCTGATGAAATGCTCTACCTGTTCTTCAAAATTAGATCCTTTTATGTGTAGATATTCAGTTGGTTGGTGGGTCTTAGAACCTGAAATAACAACATACCAGAAGCAGAAGCATTGAAAAAGATTCTGACAAAGTACTAAATTATAAACAATTAAAAACAAAAAAAAGGAATTACCCCATTTCAGACCTTGCAATCTAGGAGCCATTAAAAATAAATTGAATTTCAAAATCCCAGCCCTTATTGAGATTAGATTCTAAGCCCCTTAGTTCAGTAGCCAAGCAATTTACCCCTCAGCCCCTAGAAACAACTAAAAGTGTTATTTATTTAAATGTTTTCCTTTTTAGAGCAGACACTTATAGAATTCATAACTTGTATACTTAAGGTTATTAAACTAATAGCCAACTGATTAAAATGTAACCAAAAAAAAAAATTGAAATAGAAAAAAAAAAGAGTTTGATTTTAATATAAATTATACCATAACCAAGTGACTATCTCCCTTCTACACTTGGTAAATTGCTAATGATCAGTTTCTATCTCTGTTTCTCTTGAGCCATTCCATTCATTATGAATACTTAATCATTTTGTTAAACCTAAATCCTCTTCTTGAAAATGTTATAGATCTAACAACAAAGTTACGTGACACAAGATTAGTTGAACAAAGAGAAATATCAGCTAATTTAGAGTGAGTGTAATAGTTTCATTCTTGTCAATACTTTTTAACTCTTTCTATCTGTAAGTATTTTCCACATTCTAACAGAATTATTCATTTTGCTCATTAGTAGTTCACTACCAAGTTATGATTAAACTTCAACTTTTTTCTTTCTGATGAGAAACTATATTTGCAATAGAATTAAAGAGGAAAAGAGGCATCATCATATATGAAACAAATTAATTTTTACAATACTAAAAATTAATTTAATTTTGGATTGCATAAATTAAAAAACTGTGGCTCAGTCTCCTGCAACTAAATGTAGACTTGATCTTGAGAAATCCTGAACCCATTATGAACACTATGTTGCTATCATAGGATTTAATGAAAACTGACTAAGGACAATTCAGACAGCTCTTCTAGAAAATATTTTATAATTCAGATTTAAAAACACATTTAAAATTTAAGCACCTCTCTTTAAAATCATCTTTCTCCTTTAAAAACATTAATCTAAAAACCACAATGAAAATGAAAAAGAAACAAATGACTTTGAAAAAGCAATGGAATTGTTGATTCCATAGAGATGATGGGTTAAAATCAGTGATAGAGATAAAGAGTTGATATGTTCTTCCAACACAAAATTTATTCAATGTTAGGACTAGACAACTTCATCCATTTAGCTCCAATTGTGGTCAATTATGCAATTTTGATTTTTCTATTCTATTTAAATTATGTTATTTGCATAAAGAAAAAGAACAAAAAATTATCTCCATTTGAGAGCTCACATATCTCTGTTCTTGCCTATAATTTTTTACAAAATTTAATCAACAACAAAAATGCATTCAGTCTACTTAGGGTTAAAAGCAAACATTCTATATAAGTAAACAAGAGAGAACTCACCAAATTCAACATATGGTTTAAAAGGTATCACAACAGCAACTAGGGCCCTGCCAGTCCCTGGTTTGAGACTCTTGCGAATGTCCGCAAGCAATGTTAAGGGCTTATCACATCTGTCGATTAGGTTCAAGCATGATATCAGATCATACTTGATCCCATTAGATGACCACTCTTCCACTTCCAGCACTCTGTAAACATGTTAAATGTAAATACTAATAGATTCATTAAAAACATTGAAAATGTAATGTAGATCTGTGAAATGAAGAGACAGTGAATTTTAAAAAATTGAGCAATATCATAAGCTAAATAATATGTCATGACATGGCTCTAGAATTATAAATTCTGTTTCATTCATTATAGCAGCATTTCCTTTCACAAAATAATAGAAGTGGTAAGACAGCTTATTCTGTTTTTTTTTAATTAAAAAGTTGTATTAACAACTTCACGCTGACAATAAAAAAATCTGATGGGAGTTGCAAATCAAATCAAACATAAATCTGCTTACACACTGATATTATAAAATACAAAAAAAAAGACAATTTTGTTTTTAAAATGGCTATAATACTTGATTTGCTTAATGGGCAGATAATGGAATCTAGTTTATTTGAATTTGGTCATATCAAACAAGCTGTTATCTTATCTCACATAATACAGATGTTACTTCAAAAAAGAAGATGATTACGTCCTATGCGTCATGCATTTAGTCATGCATATTAACCAATGGCCTAAATTCTGCTAAGTCACTGGTTTTCCTGGCTAGCTCAGGCAACCCATTCCATGCTCTAATTGCACTAGGGAAGAAGGAGCATTTATACAAATTTGTCCTAGCATATCTTCTTCATGTCTTCCATAAGGCTGGCCTCTAATGGAAGATATGGTACAAAGAAAACAAGGATGGGCTATAAACTCAGGCTAATTGGTCTTTCATTACTTGCCAATGAGAAAAAGACTTCTAATTGCTTAAGGAATGTACTAGTGCTTTGTTATGAACTGTTACAGCCTTTATATTGTAATGTCAAAAGTAAAAATGAATGTAGACATAGTTGGAATAAGCAACATAGGAAGAGAGATCAAAAAATAACTTTCACAGGATTAAATAAATTAACGAGGAATTCAAAATAATGTTTAAAATATAATCTCAAATACCATCAGCATTGGAAAAGTTTTTTTGCTATTACTGTTTAATGTTAGGTAATGATAATAAGTCTATCAAAATGAAAAAAAAAAATAATTTTTCATCAAAAACTGCTATCAAATTGTCATCTTACTTGAACCCTTCAGCTGTCAATCTTCTGACCATAACTCCTGACATCTCTGTGGCATAGGTTGTGTAGAAGTAACCAGACATTTGTTTGGTGACCCTCCCATCTCCTGCCCCTGTGAGCACATAAATAAACATTAGCTCAAATGAAATGGTGAGTAATTCTTATGCTGGTGTTTGCAATATGGTGGGCAAAATAAGCACCTCATCACTAAAGGAGAAGTGATTTTTTTTTCTAAACAGACCAATATAACAAAGTACAAAAAACATACAAAATATGCACAAGAAATAAAGTAATCCTCTTTTAATCATTTTTTTTTGTCTTATGGAATATCTAGGAAAAAATAATTAAGATGTTTTTCTTTTTTTTCCCCCCATTTTTTAAAATACTTTACAGAGCTAAGTTACGTGTTTCACCCATTTACTAACTTGATATAATCTAATATATAACGTAGAATGTAAGGAGCATGTATGTATGCGTGTATGTCCCACATAGAAATCAAAACCGCAATCACCAATCTTGATAAAACTTGGCATAAATGATCCTTAGATCATATCAGAGACCGTAATGTATGTTTCATGTCCCTCCCACAAACGGAGGGTCCTAAAAATAGACAATATGTACCTAATTGTGTCTCTATTAATGAACGAAACCTCTTAGCAAATTGGGTAACCCTATTTTCACAATATTATATATTAGAATATGAATATGTTGGCTGAATGGGTAAACCAAATTTTAAACTTTACTTTTATTTTCATGGCAAAATTTTTAAAAAATTGAAGGAACATTCTTTGTTTGACATAGATCTAAATTGAATCCAGTAGACTAGTAATATCCAAACTCAAGCCCACAGGCCGTGGGTCATATCCGGCTAGTTTTAATATATAATTTTCTCTTGAAAAACTCTTGAATCCCTAGCAAAAACTATTTACAAAAAAAAAAAGAAAATAACATTGAAATGGCCTATTATAGTATTCATTTGTGCATTCACTCAAATTTTCTTTTTTTTTTTTGTTATTGTTTTTATTTTAGTACAACCTGCAATACCCTAAATCCTATCTCCAAAGGCTAAAAAGAAATAAAGAGATGTTCACCCAAGTCCAAGAGGTTCTCTCCCTTGTAATAAGGTGATAATTGCAAAAGTTTTTCAAATTGTGCCTTAGAGAAAACAAACATGGAACCTCTGTACAGGAATCTGTTAGAAAATTCAAATGTTTTGTTAGTATACTACATGAGAATTTAATACCAAATAATAAAAGAAAATGACAAAAATCTATATTCAATAAGTCTCCAATCTAAATTTAATCAACTTAATCTCCAGACATAGACTTAGATAAGCATAACAATAATTTATGCTTAGTACTCATACTATAACTGTATTCATTCATGTTAGATATTGAAGTAATTTTTTTTTTTTTTTGTCTATAAATCTAAAATCCTTATTAAAACAAAATTAATTGTTTCAAAGTTATCAAGATGAATTTTGGACACCTTAGGCAAATTCTTCTCCTAGTCAGCTTTTTGCTGCTGAGCTGTAAGCTCTTTTGCAGACTGTCAAGGAAAAATAATGTGCTGTTTTCTACATTTGTTCAGCACTGCCATACAGAGTGTTGGTTATTTTGCCTAAAGTGGATTAAAATGGGGCATTCAAAGAGGATATGGTCCATAATTGAATGCAACTTTATAAACAAATGGTTTACACAGTGTCGATGAAGCAGCTGAAGCAGTCAAATAAACCCAAAAATTTAAAATAAATATATAATAGCTTTTTGAGTTACCCATTGATTGAAGTTTGGGAGATAAAAAAGTTCAGGATTGGTCTTGCCACAGAATAAAATAACTGAGTGAAGACTTGGTTAGACTTTTCCAAACAGTTGTCCAGAAACTCATCTGTCCCTTCATCCTGATCAAACTGGATAAATTTGCTCTGTAAATCTGGAGAAAATCTACTCGTCACAACTCTGTACCACTGGAGAGAGGATGTAAAACTATTTGCTAATTTTTAAAACAATGTAATTGTAAATAATATAATAATATTTTATATTAGATGCAATGCTCATTGATAGGAAATTTAAAACCGGTGTTCCGACTAATTTCTTGCATCTGTTTACAGCCAAATAAATGAATATTTATATTTTTGCTATTATTATAAAGCAGGCCATAACATTATTTTGCCCAATCTAAGCCACACCTAAATCTGAGATAATTTTAAATAAATAAGGGTGCATGGTGTGAACAAAATCAAATGTAGAACTTGGACTTCACTGACAACATTGCATTATTTGGGTCTACACGTAAATGAATACAAGAAATGATGGAGAGCCTAGATAGAGAGGCAACCCAAATTGGCCTCTGCATAAACTTGGATAAAACTAAATTGTGTGACTAGGACAAAAGGCAGTTGTTTAGTCAGAGCTTGAAGAGATGGATATGTTCACATACCTAGGCAGCATCATAGCAAACGATGGTGAACAGGAAAAGCAATAACCATTTTCAAAAGGCTGCAGCATATTTGGACAAGCCAAGCTACTGCACTTGAGACAGAAATACACCTATTTAACACAATTGTCATCCCACCAGCGAGACATAGAAGACTTTTGCCAAAATCGAGTGTCACAGTCATTAAGATCTTGTTGAGGAGGAATCTTGAATAAACTTTGCCTCTTTGTCGGATGGTGCTGAGATCTCGCAATCATGATGCTGAGGATTCTATTTAAAGATGTCAACCAATAAGATGATCTAGATATTAGTATACTAATAGATTCAATTAAGAAAATCCTCTCAATTCAAATACAGAAACTATTAATTTAAAACTTGGAAACACGATATGTACAGTATTTTACAAAATAAACTGTATCTGAATGAAACATTCAAAATATTGCTACTGGATTCTAAGCGACTACACTTTCTGAATATCAACACGAGACTTAAGAACAATAAGCGTCTTGCTCTTATGAAAATCAACCTACGACTGAGCCAAACCACGCTATCTCAGGATCACGTTATAGTCTTGGACAAACAACCAATTAAATGACAGCTTACTGTCATGTGACTAATATGTCTCGTTTCCTCTAGTTCGCATCTCTAACCAATATATATATATATATAGGAAATGTGGTATACTAGGGTAAAACTTTGTATTTGTTATCCTAAAATTGACAAGTTCGATGTATACCCAGTTGAGGATTGTATTTTCTCTTCATGTTCACAGGAAATTTCTGAGTTCAGTCATTCTGACTTAGTTTAACATTAGCTAAGTTAAGGGATTCAGTAATTCTGAATGAGTTAAATATTAGCTAAGTTAAGGGATTCAGTCATTCTGAATGACTTCAACATTAGCTAGGTTAAAGGATTCAGTCATTCTGAATGAGTTCAACATTAGCTAAGTTTAGGGTTTCAGTTATTCCTACTGAGTTCAACATTAGCTTAGTTAAGGGATTCAGTCATTCTGACTTAGTTCAACATTAGCTAGGTTAAAGGATTCAGTCATTCTGAATGAGTTCAATATTGGCTAAGTCAAGGGATTCAGTCATTCTGAATGAGTTCAACATTAGCTAAGTTAAGGGATTCAGTCATTCTGACTTAGTTCAACATTAGCTAGGTTAAAGGATTCAGTCATTCTGACTTAGGTCAACATTAGCTAAGTTAAGGGTTTCAGTTATTCCTACTGAGTTCAACATTAGCTAAGTTAAGGGATTCAGTCATTCTGAATGAGTTCAACATTAGCTAAGTTAAGGGATTTAGTCATTCTGAATGAGCTCAATATTGGCTAAGTCAAGGGATTCAGTCATTCTGAATGAGTTCAACATTAGCTAAGTTAAGGGATTCAGTCATTCTGACTTAGTTCAACATTAGCTAGGTTAAAGGATTCAGTCATTCTGAATGAGTTCAACATTAGCTAAGTTTAGGGTTTCAGTTATTCCTACTGAGTTCAACATTAGCTTAGTTAAGGGATTCAGTTATTCTGAATGAGTTCAACATTAGCTTAGTTAAGGGATTCAGTTATTCTGAATGAGTTCAACATTAGCTAAGTTAAGGGATTCAGTAATTCTGACTTAGTTCAACATTAGCTAAGTTAAGGGATTTAGTCATTCTGAATGAGTTCAACATTAGCTAAGTTAAGGGATTCAGTCATTCTGAATGAGTTCAACATTAGCTAAGTTTAGGGTTTCAGTTATTCCTACTGAGTTCAACATTAGCTTAGTTAAGGGATTCAGTCATTCTGACTTAGTTCAACATTAGCTAGGTTAAAGGATTCAGTCATTCTGAATGAGTTCAATATTGGCTAAGTCAAGGGATTCAGTCATTCTGAATGAGTTCAACATTAGCTAAGTTAAGGGATTCAGTCATTCTGACTTAGTTCAACATTAGCTAGGTTAAAGGATTCAGTCATTCTGAATGAGTTCAACATTAGCTAAGTTTAGGGTTTCAGTTATTCCTACTGAGTTCAACATTAGCTTAGTTAAGGGATTCAGTTATTCTGAATGAGTTCAACATTAGCTTAGTTAAGGGATTCAGTTATTCTGAATGAGTTCAACATTAGCTAAGTTAAGGGATTCAGTAATTCTGACTTAGTTCAACATTAGCTAAGTTAAGGTATTCAGTCATTCTGACTGAGTTCAACATTAGCTAATTTAAGGGATTCAGTCATTCTGACTTAGTTCAACATTAGCTAAGTTAAGGGATTCAGTCATAGCTGTGTCTGCCTAACTCTTCCTTTCAAAGAAACAGTTGAAGCTTTCATTATCTGCACTCATACCTATTTGAAGAAACTTTGAGAACTGAAACAAAACTTGTAGTTATAAACTCAAACTTACATATACATGTCTATCATTTTTATTTCTCTCATCCTCCTTTAACCTATTGTACACTGCTCTGGCCAAAGGACTACGGATAAGCTGACCAGACCACATGCCTGGCTCCGCTGGAACTTGTGCTGGCCTGTCCTCCTCAGTGAGATTTACATTATCCAATCCGCAACCAACTCCATCTGATGTAGACATTGATACATTCGGTGGTAAACAACTCTCTGTTGCGAATATTGCACTGATGCCAGCAGAGAACGCAACTAAAAATGAAATACTGTAATTTTTAAAGTGAGTCCCATGTGCTAACATCTGAAATGAAACAATTTAACAAATTAGATTTTCAATATATAATTAGTTATAAACATACATGTAGAATATAAAAAAAAGGGTAAATAATGATTTTAAAATTTATTACTAAGAAAAAGTTTTGTTAATTGGTGTTTTGTATACATTCTATCAAGTTATAATGAAAACTTTTTACTCACTATTTCAAAATACATTTAATATTTAGTTTTAATCTTAACTCATTAAAAATCTAGAAGTATTTTTTTTATACTAATTAAATTTATTTAGAATCTACACTGACTAGTACTAGAAAAGTAGATCCTAATATATTGTCAAAATAGTATATTGGTTATCCCCATAAAACAATTTGATTCCAAACAGATTTACTCTAGAGGAAAATTTAAAACTATTTGATCTAGATTTAGATATTAGACTAAGTTTAGTTTAGAGAAACACAATTAGAAAAATCAATAAATTTAGAGATGCTTCAAGACAGAAGACTATTTAGTAAATACCAAAAGACTGAACCATAATTTACAAATTAAATTTTAACAAAAAATAAACTAGATTGACAAATGAACCACATGTATAGGAAGTAATTATCTTGTCTTTTAAAGAAATATCTGTAATTTTTTAGATTTAAGTTGAATGTAGATCAAGATATAGATCTAGATTCTTTTTAATTTATAAAAAGTCTAGATCTACATATTTAAAGTTATCTGTAATCTAGATCTAATAATTGGATTATATATCTATGGTCTAGATCTAGGTCTTAGATAAATTTATTTAATATTGTTACGATCTTCTCAATCAGGCCTTCTGCAAACACTATTTAACAACACAACAGCAAATCTAACACAAGAACTTGACAACAAGAGCTTCAAGTGCCTACATCAATTCAAATGCTTTCTTGAACTTAACAGAACTGCCTAACTAAACATTACTAGTCTCTCTAGCTCGTACAGCTACATTTTCAGGGAATCACAAGGTACCACAGTCCTTATGCCTTGCTGTTCTGGACTCAACTGTCCTTTTCAACACACTGTCTCTTGACTGTCAAGGCTCTTGATCACATGACCACAACACAGGTCATACTAGTGGTTATTAGCAGTACTGTCCCTTGTCTATTGACAGCCATTGACCCGTTGACCTGTGTGATTGGCCTGAGTCGTGTGTATCAGTAGGCCGCACACACATTAACCCTTTCAGTCCGCCACTGGAGTTACAATAATATTAAGGCACAATCATCACAAAAATTGAAAAAGCCATATAATATAAACACCAGACCAAGGCATCATGTGAGAGTGTGACTGTTCTTAAATTTTTTAAAAGGATTTCTTTGTGATTCACAGGTTTTTTGTTGTTTTTTTTTTTATCATTCATTTGTGAATCAATTTGTCATTTTCTGTGAAACACAAGTTTTTTTTCTTTTCATAACTTTTTTTTCCATTTCATTTTCAACATGGGAACATACATGATCATGCAAAATCTGCAAATAGATCTAGACAAGTCTAACTCTAAGTCTAAATATAAAATGTCAACCAAGACACTGCGTCTGAGAATGTTTTCTTTGTCTTGACTCAGTCTAGATCTAGAAAACTTTTAATCTAGATCTATATAGTTATAGAATCTAGATCTAGATTCTAAACTAATTAATCTAAGTCCTAAGATTACTAAGAATCATGTCATAACATAGATCTAGATATCTAGATAATTAAGATTCTATTCAATGATATTATGATACTACTTAGTCGACTTAGAATCTAGATGATATATATGTGTGAGTTGAGGTTGACACGTATATGGGTTTCAATCATAAAGTAAAAGAAATAGATCTAATTCCAACATTCAAAAAAAAATCTTTAAAATGAAACCTAGGTTAGATCAAACATTTGCTAACCCTACGTCGACGTGTTGAGCCACATAGGTAAACAAATAAAAAATTAAGTCGCCATGTTGTTGATAAAGGCTTACATTATTTTTTTTAAACAGAAGAGCTCGTAGACGCACTCGCCCTGATAAAATAAATAGGTAACAGGTTTGTCATCATAGTCCGAAGACCACCAGCGGACAATGCTTATGCTTGCCCTGGATGTGGCAAAATAGGTAGGTCACAGCTGGGACTGCGTAGCAACTGGAATTACTGCTTTCCTCATTAATCTTCGAACTCGAAGACAAGCCTTATTATAGTCCGAGGACATTATGAAGTACAGTATTTCATGTGGCTGCGCAGTCCCAGCTACGACCTACACATTTTCCCTGCATCGATATCAAAAGTAAAGTTCCCCTTTCAGACCTTGTGATCTATGGTTAACGAAGGTGCCATGTTAACAACAAACGACCAACCGCCTTTATTTTTCCCCAACTAATGTCAGGTAGGCCTACCCATTCGAGATGGGTTGACTCAGAAACGCTTAAGAGATTCACCAGGATTCAAACCCGGGACTCCCGGTTCGGAAGCCAAATGCTTTAAGACTAAGCCACTGCCCATCCTTTAATAAATGTATGTTTACAGATATATACAGGATGACTCAATAATTTTTGGCTTTTTTTTTCACACTCATAAGTTCTAAAAAAAAATGAGTGGAAGCTGGGTACGTTAAGCGAATTTTTAAATGAAATGGACTGCGTGTGAAAATCAGTAGGTCCTATGCACTATACTATCCAGCCCAAAAAAATCTCAAAGCATGTATATGATTGATACCCATTCTCACCTGCTCTACAAGAATATCAGAAATATAAGTTTAAATTAGTGTTCCTTAATCGCTTTGTGTGACTGAATCTCAACAGAAGCACGGGAAATGTGTGTGGCTCATGGGCGTAGCCAGGATTTTTTTCGGGGGGGGGGGGGGGGTTGAGGGGGGATTTCGACTTCGGCATAGGATTTCCTTGATTTAGACCCGATCTCTATAACTGACTCCTAAAATCCGTCTTAGCCATCTTTGTTGAGCCACATTTAGTGCTTTTCAATTTTGGCAGATGACTATTCATTGCACTATATTAATGGAGCCCAGCCACTGGCAGACATGTGTAACTTCTCCTGACTACAATCTTGGAATTAGTAGACTATTTTGCTTAAGATGTTATATCGAAAAGGGAAGTTTTATAGTCAAAATCATCTGTTGGGGGGTTTTAAACTAAAATATATCTGGAGTTGTTGTTTTTTTTTTATTCAAAACCACTTCTAGCTACGGTCATATAATTTGGTGACTGTAGTTTGCTCAAAACTCAAAACTTCCCATTGGCTTGGCTACGCTCAAAGAATTTAAGTGTAATTTGCCTTTTTTTTATATTGAAGAGGTATTTTTTGTTTACATCAAACCCCTATGAAGGGAAATTTAAACTCAAAACACCCAAAGGCTTGGCTACGCTCTTAGCATTTTGATAGCGAATTTTTTTTTTTTTTTTAAATTTTGAAGATTTATTTTTTAGCTTCAAACCCCGCTGGCGGGGGTTTAAACTAAAACCCCCTTTGGCTGTGCTCATAGTATTTTAGTGCGTAATTTGCTTTTTTATATTGAAGAGGGGTTTATCGTAAATTTTGGAGAGTGGTTTAATACCAAAATCTTCCTTAGATGTGCTTTTGGAATTTGGGAATTGTCGTTTGCATTTTTGTTTTGTTTTATAGAAGAGGGGGATTTAAAATCAAAACCCCTGGTAAGGGGTTTTAAACTCAAAACCCATTGTAGGGGGTTTTAAACTTAAAACCCCCTGGTATGGGGTTTCAAAGTCGAAACCCCTTGGTTTGGGGTTTCAAACTCAAAACCCTAAAAACCCCCTGGTAGGGGGTTTCGAACTCAAAACCCCTCAATTTCGGGTGGGTGTTTGAGCCCTTAACCCCCCCCCCCCCCCGGCTACGCCCATGGTGTGGCTAGTTTTACACTTTAAGGTCTGTACAAGATATTTTATAAAATGCGAGAGCTAGTCACAAAGATCCGCGGGCCCCTTTAATAATGGAATATAGAATCTTTTACGGGCATAGGAGGCTCATAAATGGTGGACGCATCGGCCCATCTGATGCAGGTCCACCGGGCATTTACCCGAATGCCCATATAGCCAGTCCGCCCGTTGTGGGAGGTTAAGTTGTAACTAAATTGAGTACAATGACACAATTTAAGACAAAAAAAAATCAGCAATGTTAAATAATGGGTAATAATCCACGAATATAGCCTTAAAATTTGTGCACATTATCAATAGTTGGTTTTAAACATGATTTAGCCAAAGCTTACACACGAGTATCTACTGATACAAATCAATAGAAAAAACCCAACTGATTGCACTTTTTATAACCACAAAATACACAGATGAATACACAGAGAAAAGCTTAATGGAACGTCTGCCCTATAGACGCTTGTTTTCTTTCCATTGCATGTATTTATAATTATATGTACAAAATGAAATATTTTCATATCTTATGAATTGGCTATAATGGTTGAATTTACTATCAAGAAATAAATAAATAAAAAAATAAAAAAAAACTAGAGTCACACATATCCCAGAGCCCAATCTGTTTTGTTACTTTAAATTATTTCCAAGTCGGATCGATCAATGTATCGTATAGATTAAATGACATCTGTAAAGTAGATCAATAACATTTCACCGAATCTCGTTAAGAAAAAGTGATCCGTTTCGTGGCAGATCAATAATCTGTCATTCAATTAATAATTTATATTCTGTATGTATCAAGCGCGGAAAGATCGCATTGACAATATTACATTTTATCATTTCTTTTCAAGGACTAATCCATGAGACATTCAACGGGAGTTAACTCTCTCTTTATAGAACAAGGAATAGACAAATTATAGTGTCTATTTATAGTACCTTTAGATTTACCTATAGACAAAATAAAAGACATAGAATATTAGTATTCATCATTCTACCCTGTCTCATCGTTACCTTCAAAACGTACACATAACTCCATAACACCATTAAAGAGCGATAGTGGTATCTTGCATGGGCGTAGCCAGGAGGGGGGGGGTGGGGGAATCGGAATTTAGTAACTGATTTTTCGCTTTCATTTTGTTTATTTTAGGTAAGATTTTAATACTAAACCATTACTTGCCCCAGCGCAGCCATAGGGGTATTGTTTAAAACCCCCTACCAGGGGGTTTTGCAGTTAAACCCCCCTCTTCTATAAAACAAAACCAACAAAAATTATGCAAACGACAATACTCAAATTCCAAGAGCATAGCTAAGGAAGATTTTGATTTTAAAACCTCCCCCTCTTCAATATAAGACTATTCATACATTAGTCACCAGATTCCAAGAGCGTATCCAAGAGGGGCTTTGTCTCTAAAACTCCTCCGCACAGTGGCGTAGCATCCATTCCGCGAAGGAGCTCAATGAACCCGGGCCCACGACCATTAGGGGCCCACAGTCTGTGGAGTAACAACAAAGGGGTTCGTCGCACTAGGATCCATGACTCTTGACTAGTTGGGGTCCACGGGCCTCCCAGGGAGAACTTACAGATGACACTTAAGTGCTAATGTTTACGAACTAAAAATTCGACACAGCTTCTAATTATTCAATTTTCTCTAAGCTCAATCTGTTTCTCTTTTTTTCTGTATTTAAAATGTGTTATAACAACTCTTCCTTGCTACAGATTAAAAGTAAGTCTGAAATCTTTGAATTTCTACTCTGTTAAATGAGTAACTAACTGTCTCGACAGTTGTGATTCTAAAACCTTTGTATCCGAGCCAAAGAAGTAGATACTTTAAAATAGAGTAAAACACTCATTTAGGATGACAGCGTCTTTGGAAGTCTTCACCACATTGTTTGTATTGGGTACAAAACTGTGAATGTAATCATTAGAAGGGAATAAAAGAAGATGAAATCGAAACCAATAACAAATATTTAGCAAGCAAACGAAACACCAGAGTATGTTACTTATGTCTCGTTTAAAGTTGAAATGTATGTTCTGTTACAATGAATGGCTAAGCCAAATTCGGGAGCAGATTTATAACAAAGATCTAGAAGATAGAGAGATGTCCAAATTATTCATCGGAATAGTGTCTTTTGCTGATCAATTCGTAGTATTTGGTTTATAGTTCTTAAAGAAAGTTAACACCATTATATTCATGGGCGTAGCCAAGATTTTTTTTTTGGGGTGGGGGATTTTTTTTCCTCCCCTCTCCCCCCCCCCCCCGTGAAAAAAAAAATTATATGTATGTATGTGTGTGTGTGTGTACATAATCTTTATTCTGACCCTTCATTCTTTCGAAAGACGTTTATTGTGCCATAGAATAGGTTCTTCCAGGAGTTAGTGGAGAGATTGTAGACTCCCAGCCCTTGCCAGCAAGGGGGTCTGGGGGAGCGCTAGGAGCTTCCCCAGCGCGGGGCGGAACTCCGCCGCCAAGCACTATTTATGATATTGAAAGCAAAATGCATATTCTAAGGTTTCTACTAGAGATGGGAAACGAACCGAACCCGAACCGAACAAACCGAACTCGAACGTCACTTATGACCGAACCGAACCCGAACTTTGAAACTGCTCGGTACGAACGGAACCGAACGAACCCTCCTTTTCTTAACCGAACTAATTTTGCAATTTGTACATCATTTTATATATATATATATATATATTTGGATTAGCAATACAAAATTTTACTTATTTTATTTAAATTCTAATGATTCCATTATACTTTGAAAACGAGGGAGGGGGGTATTTTGAAAACTTTAAAAAGAACAAAAAAAGCGGCGCGTCAAGATTCCCATGGGTTTTTCCGTACGTGCCGACTCCATCCTGGCCTTGAATTTTCGCGGGCTGTTTGCAATATTGCTTTTGAATAGGCGCCCTCTAATTAGATCTAGATATAGACTCTAGTTCCTAGTAAGTAGAAAGTTAACATTAAAATATTGTCATTTTTTTTTGAGATGGCTGTTAGTTGAGAGTAGAATATTTGTGGCCGATTAGAGTGTAGATATAAGTGTAGATATAAGTTCATTTGTGTTCTAGTTTAAAATAAATTTTAATTATCTTCTATTTAGTGATTTATTTTTACAAAATTGTGAAGTATTCCATATTGGAATATTATCAGTGGCGTAGCAAGGGTGGGAGAGGAGGGGGAGAAATGGAAAATCCCACCGGGCCCCCACTTAGGGGGGCCCAAAATGAGTGGATTTTACAATAAATATTCAATATTATGCAAAATGCAGGGGCCCCCAAAGAGGTCAAACCCATCCCGGGCCCCTAAACGATTAAACATTCTTAGCTACGCCCCCCTGAATATTTTTTACTATTATTCTGTTTTGCATTATTGATCATCAGTATTTTTAATGCAGCGTTTCTCAAACTTTGGGTCCTCCCCCGTGGCTGGGGATGGCGAGTACCTTGAATTGGGGGATGGGGAGACACAACTTCCTGACAAAAAGGGCTGTCATAGAGTGTGTGTGTGTGTGTGTCTGGTGGCGGTAAGAAGAGGTTAAGCGATTGATTGGTGTTTATGGATTGATGATAATGGAAACAGTCTAATGCAAAAGTGAAACAGCAGACAATCTTGAGATATGAAAGAGTAATGGCGTTGTTTTGTGGTGACCTAGATTTTGTTTAAATATCAGTATATTTCATAATATTAATCTCTATCTCAAGTTCAATATGTGAATATTGTAATAACAGTTAGACTATGATTAGTTGTTCACATAAGAAATTTATTTTAAAGTTTATTAATTAAACATATAATAATAAAGCTTGTCTTCGAGTCCGAAGATTAATGAGGTATGCAGTTTTTCCCATGGCTGCGCAGTCCCAGCTGTGACCTACATATTTTGCCACATCCAGGGCAAGCATAACCACTGTCCGCAGGTGGTCGATTTAGTTTTTTCTTTTCGCGTCTGCGTCTGTCCTCGGCAGCGGTTTTTCTTTTGGACTTAAAGTCCAACTGAAGAGGTTTTTATCGAAATTGAGATAACTATTGATTATGATAGTAGCTGGTATCAAATATAGTTCCTAAAAATTTGAGTTAAAAGAAATACATATTTATACTAGAAAAAGTCATTTTAGAGTGTAAAAAAATTAACGAGATTTGACATGGCTATGTCATGGCCGAAAGCGGAAGTGACGTTTTAGTTGGTCTTTAAATGTGTATCCCGCGGCCTTCGGGAGTGAACTCCAACTGACTCGTTCTGAGACCGCATGCAACCATGTGCCATCTTCTATGTCAGCTAAGGAAAGTTGACGCCTAAGCTGGTCTTTCCGTGGGTCGCCTCTGTTACGTCAACCACCTTTTAGCTCACCAAAAAGACTGCCTCTGGCATACGTTCGTCTCCCATACGGAATACGTGCCCAATCCAGCGTAACTGTTGGACCATAAGAAGTCCTTCTATACTATCCTTACAGGTAAAAATATAAAACGCCTTTATTGGCTCAATTGTATTAGCTGTTTGTAGGCAACAAACCAACGACCAACTAACAAGGAGAGGTGGTGTCGAAAAAAATGTTTTATTTTCAGTGTAACTTATCTGAATATTAGTATAATTACATGTTTAAAGATTAAAACATATTAAGTAGGAGATGTCATTTTTATCTTCTAATAAGACCTTGTCAACTGTAGACTGCTTTTTGCGAGGCGCGTATGCACACTATGGGACAAAGCATTTTGAAGAAAACATTTTAAAACATCTCCGCTAGTGTGATTCTTCTGCATTTTTTTGTCTCAGAATAGTCGAATTTCTTCCGTATATTGCAATTTATTATAGTGACAACTTATGTGTGAAAAAAAAATCCTCGATAGAGACGTCTTTACACGAAGAATATTTATTTAAAAAAGATCACGCCCATTATAGAAGTACGTGCGCAATATGTAGGCCTACCTAGAATGTCCCTTACATAATTCTATTGGCCAGATCTGCCTCTTTATTACTAGATTTTATATGGCCCTCGACTTTTTTTTTTTATTATGATGAATAAGGCGTTCTGAAAGAAAGCACATCGATATTAGATTTAAAAAAAAAATCTCTCTTCTTACTAAGAGAAAAAGGTTAGAATACGCTTAGCGCCGAGTCCCGCCTGGAATTAACCAATTGCCGACTTGAGCGAAAACCTGCCGCATCTTCATTTCTATCTCCATTAAGAAATTTTTACAACGCTTAAAATGTATATAGGCAACATTATTTTGTAAAAAAGTATTGCCCATAGGCCTATTATATATTGCAAAGTATTTGTTTTATGTAAAAATTAAAAAGAAATTGTTTTAACTAATAAATTGCATTAAACCTTAAAACTTAATTTTGCTATTACATAATTTCATAACATCGAACCGAGCCGAACCCGAACTTTAGACATGACCGAACCGAACCGAACCCGAACTATACTCGTCATCGAACCGAACCGAACTCGAACTTAAATCTGACCGAACCGAACCGAACCCGAACTTTAAAAGTTAGGTTCGATTCCCATCTCTAGTTTCTACAGTGCATTTTCCTGCTATTAAAAAGTTTCATTTCAAAAACCTAATGTGCTATTCTTACTGACTTAGACCCTCCCTCGCCGATCGGCGCATTAGCCGTCAAGCTGTCTCCACAAAAATCTGTCATTGGTAATGTCTTAAGCCTCTTCCCACCAGCTCTGAGAACATCCATAAATGTGTGGCGCCAAGTTGTACTACGATGTCATCGCAACTCTTATTATGCGTGATTCATTTTGTCATGTCCCCCAAACCTCATGCGACACTCTGTCACAATCTTACTAAGGGGTCAACTCCCATTTCGGCATAGGTTTTCCTTGATTTAGACCCGTTCTCTATAACTGACTTCTAAAAATCTGTCTTAGCCATCTTTGTTTAGCCCCATTTAGTGTTTTTCAATTTTGGCAGATGACTATTCACTGCACTTTATTAATGGTAGAAATTTGTAACCTCTCTTGAATACGCTCTTGGAATTAGGTGACTGTAGTTTGCTTTAGATTTTGTATCGAAAAGGGAAGTTTTATCGTCAAAATCATCTGTTGGGGGTTTTAAACTAATATATATATATATATATATATATATATATATATATATATATATTCTGTGGCATTTTACGTCTCGAGAGACGATCTTTTCCCTTTGCAACTTCTTGTGTGACTAAAGAGGCCAATCCTTGATACACAGCTGCGATCGCAGGATGGGCATATATAATCACCAGGCGCCGTTGCATTTTCACCCTTCTTTCTGCTTCTGTTGTGTATGACATCTGCAATCTTTGACCCTTCCTTTATGCTCTCTCTCCATGAGGATCTGTCTAGTGCCACCTCTTCCCAGTTGCCAGTGTCGATTTTGAAGAGCTTCATGTCGCGTTTGCGTACATCCGTATAACGTAAAAGTGGGCGACCAGCGGCTCTCCTGCCTTAGATCGCCATACAGGATGTCCTGTGGAAGTCGACCTTCTGGCATTCTTCGAACGTGGCCAAGTCAGCCAAGGCGTCTGCTGCTGATAACAGCTGATATAATATATATATATTCGCGGGGGGGGGGGGGAGCAAAAAATCCCCCCAACCCCCAAACGAAAAAAAATTTTGGCTACGCCCATGCCATTTCGTATATCTGTCTCTCTCTCTCTCTCTTTCTCTCTCTATCTCTCTCTCTCTCTCTCTCTATATATATATATATATATATATATATATATATATGATGTGAAGTTTTCCACAGATTTATCATACTGCCTTTTTCTTTGACGTTTGGCTGGAAAGATTGCCCAACATCCATGTTTTCAGCCAACTCCTTTGCCAAGTCATCAAGTTGTACGAGTCCATTGCAGTGCTCAAATCTACTGTTTCACATTGCAGTTTTTTACTCACAAAATTGACTTGGAAGAGCACGCCGCACCATAATACAAGTGACACTAAGACTTTGTACTGCTTCAATGTTTCATGCAGTGTTTCTGCTTCACTTTTAATTATCGCATCATTAGTCTCTTCAGCTAATTTATCGAGTGCGTCACATTTCAGGAAATTGATTACGAAGTGCTTTGACACTATCTAGTCTACATTCCCACCTTCTTTTTGCTCTTAGGTTTTACAAACAGATTGGAAACATGCTTTCTGAATAATGACCATCTCTTTGTAGAAGATGAAAAGATCGTGTACACGCGTTGTATAGTTTTAAAAAAGGTTAACGCATCAGGTCAAGTTTTGACCATGTCTGCTACCACAAGGTTGTAATTATGCAACGTACATGAAATAAAGAATGCTCTTAAAAGCCGTTTTTGAACTCCAGAATTGACGCCTTTTATGTTCGCACCATTATCATAACCTTGTCCACGAATATTTTCAACATTTAATTCAAGCTTCTCCAGCTCATTCAATAGTACATCGCATAAGTTATGTCCAGTTGTACTTTCCGCTGGAGGAAACTTAATAAAACATTCAGGTACAACCACAGGCTCTTTTACATTTACCCATCTGATACATACCGGATAGTTAATGACATCTGCTCTTTGTGACTAATGTCCGCAGTACAACCCAGTATCATTGAAAAATACTTTGCATTCTTGATGTCTCGAAAGATAGCATATTCACCACAGCCACTGCTACTGCAGTAATAAGTTCATTTTGAATCTTCTTTCCCAGGTAATGATCATGAATTTCTGCATTGGTAACACGTCGAAGATGTTCGCCCATTACTGGATCAAACTTTGCCAGGAATTCTACTAGACCAGGAAATTCCCATTACTTGGCTCTTCAAGTCTTTCAATTGTCCCTCTGAAAGCTGAATTGCGCTTCGCTAGAAATTGTACAATCGCAACTAGTCTTTGAAAAACTTGATGCCAACGTTTAAGTCTCAGACTAAAGCATCTCCTGGTGAACTTTGTCAATATCTGTTTTTTTTTTTACTTAGTCTTGCTGCAGCATCACAGCAACTAGTCATGGCGTCTAAATGCCCTTATTTAAATATGAAAGCTGACAAAGCCTTTTTTTTTCCGTGTAAGATTTGTATTTTCCATATTGAATGACACCCCAAAATAACAATTTTGTCTATTTTTCTAGGAGATTTTAATAACTTCAGGAGATTTCCACGACTTTATCGTATATTTTGCATCATTATGCAATTACACATATAATTAGCGCGGGGCCTATGAAAGCGCGGGGCCCACTGCCGCCGCATAGTTGCAGTGGCTTAAGACCGGCCCTGGATACAGAAACTGTAGTCTGTATAGTTTCTCTTCTTTTTCATTAACAAAAAAAAAATCTGATACATTTAGCATGTATGGTCTTCTGAGAGGACATCGTGGATTATGTAGTGCACTTCTACCGCTAAGAATTAACATACAAGTAATTTCCTAAGCAGAACTCTCTAGTATCGAGTTTAGAAAAAAAAAAAGTCATTTCCAAGAATTTGGAGGAGATTCACGTGTTTGCAGTGCAAGTATATATGTCAGTGTTTTAGGTTTGTTTAATATTATGACAAAACTTATAATAACTCACTTTGTATGTCGTTCTGGTACAGTTTTTGTTCACGTGATTTATATACTCCCACATCCATTCTCGGGTCGAACCGAAGCTTTACAGAATTTTTTTTATTGTATCTAGCAAAACATGGTTATTAATTATTTTATTTGGTATCGAATAATGGAAAGAAATACTACTTGTTGAGATATGATGCTGTATACATGGAGTTATTCTCCTTATTGTGTTTTGTACACGTTTTTTTTTCTTCCACTTCCCATCTTCGGATCAAGTTGAGATTTTACATAATTATTTATACTTGATGACAATATATGAATCAATCAAAAAATTAACCAATTAGTTAATCAGTTAGATTTTATTAATTGATTTGTTTTTGTTTTTTTAATAGAAAAAGTGAGCTTATTCTTGCAGTATTGATAGATATGGCAAATTGTGAGGCTATTTCCCTGATATCAGCTTCTTTTGTTTTAAACATTCGTTGAAATAATTGTCTAGTTTTTGTTAGCGTCTTTTATGTTTACAAACTTGAGGGTAAAAAGATCTCCCTCACGGTGTTCACCAAAAGATTTCTTACATCCTGTATACAAAAATGCACTGCTGAAGAATCAGGACATTTCGGCGCAGCCTTTTTGGCGCCATCGTTTGCGTGCCAGACAGATTGGCGCTAAATGTTTTATACACATTATATGTCTTCTTTTTATTGCGTCTTTGGAGAGAAGGGTGACTATGTCTGTTTTGTATGTATCCTTGTGTTCAAACGTATTCTTAAATGAAGAACATTAGTTATTTATATCCATTGGATTTAAGTTTGTTTGCTAATTATGTCACTTAACATCATAATGTAATAAATAATGTTTTAATATTGAACAAAAATCGCAGAAAACATGTTAATATCGTGGACCTATCATAATTCGCAATATTTTTATTATCGAAATAGTAAAAGTATGTATGAAATATATAGAGAGAGTAATTAGCTCAATTATCAACAGAGCGTAGAGCGCCGAAGCGGAGGCGCTTAAACGGCTGCGTAGTTCAGATATTGGAACAGCACTTCCTATTTGGGGTACGTAAAATCACTAGGTCTCTAGATTCTCTAAGCCATGTGTTGTCCCAAACGTTGCCCACACTAGTTCAGCTGTATTACTGTTGGTTGGTCGGTTGTTGACTTGTAAGGAGTAGTTGCTAGTTCAACTAAACCAATATGGGCGTACTCTAGTTCTAATTGTAGAACTTGAAACTTCTTTTTTAAAACAAAACTTAATAAAAACTTGTATTACAATATAGACATATTGAACTTGAAATGAAATAAATATAGTTGTAATATAAAACGATATTTAAAACATAATTTAGCATATTACAAAAAACAACACGGTGTTACTGTTTCGAATCTCTGGGTTGTCTCCCGTTTCACACTTGCATTACGCTAGAACCAATTGTAATTTCATCATCCTCACGGCATAGCCACCAACCAATTGCTAGCTTCTTCTCAACGTCAACTTGGAAATACAGACACACACACACACTATAACAATTATATGCTAGTCAGCTGGAACATAGGTTTTCATTTTCAATAAGTATTTTGAAAAGACGCGCTTATTAGTCCTTGTATGATATTGTCATGTCTTGAGTGTTTGATTCAGTCATTTATTTCTACTGCTAAGAGTCCCCATCCTGTTTCAGCGTAGCAGAAATGTTGCCAGTATCCAAGCGTAACATTTGACTAAAGATTTGTGTTTAAGTCAATGATGACTTCAAATAAAACAAATTTTAATGGAGGCTTCCAACAAAGCGCACTCCAATGTGTTTAAGCTCATTCCGCCGGGCAATAAAAGGGTCCAAACAAAAGTCGGATTAAAAACTTGAATGACAGAACAAAACAAAAACATCTATCATTTAGTTTCGTTTCCAAGCTGGTACCAGAAGTTTCCTTCTTAGAACATTTACAGGGAAAGACTGAGCAAAACATCAAATGAAAGTTAGTCTTTATTTGGGAGAAATAGTGATGAGAGATTCAATTCAGAAGAAAACTCAGTAAGGGCTTTGGACTTTTATCGGCGTAGATAACACTCTGGACTTTTAACTATTGCTACACAGAATTTTTTTTTGCACTCTCGATCTAATCTACATTTCTAGATTTGGAGGTGGGGGGTTGGTGTTGAATAAATGAATGTAGGCCTAATGGCTGCAATATTAACAAGCAAAATATATAACAAACAAAATACAAAACAAGATTACAAAGAGAGTTTGTGTTGCCACACAAACTCAGAGGCGGTCCCCGTGGGAGACGGATCACTGTCGGATCCGCATATTCTCTGGTCGACTGAGGATGCCATCGAGCAGGGTATGAAACCGAAACCGTAGAGATAATCAGTTCTGCGCGCTAACCGTTGACCAGGCATTTCTCTTAATCTAATGACAAACTGGTTACAAACTATTAGCCTACTATTGATAATATACCTACACATTACGGAATGACAACTACCGGATATGTACAATATGTCAGAAGAGCGATTTTAGATAATCTCTTGGTATTGAGCATTTTCATTTAGGCCTAAAAGGAACTAGAATGAGGATGCAGATCTACCTAAATTAAACTACTAATTTAGCACTCTCAATATCTATATCTACTAGATCTAGATCTAAAATATATATTTGGGATAATGTAGATGTAATTTAGATAAGATTTATATAAAAAAAACACTAGATAATCAATTAATAGACCAATTGCAAAATCTAAATATTAAAATAGTAGATTAGTTTTAGCATTTTATAATATTGCAATATTGACATATTGACAATCTAGACTTTAAAAAAAAAAATCTACACTTTAAGTCTAGAAATTAAAATTATAGATCTTGATCTAGTCTAAATCATGGCTGTCTGGTAGTGCGGTTTGCGCGCTGGACTGTCGTTTGGATTCATCGATGGTCCCAGACTCAAACCCTGCCCGCTCCCATCCCCCGTCGTCCTACGGGAGGTTTGGACTACAACTCTGAAGGAACATCCGAAACATGTAAAACAATAAACATTCTAAACTAGACCAAGAAATTCTAGATCTAGATTCTATAATGATTTTAATTAGAACTTAAATCTAAATCTAGTTTTAAAAATCTAGCTCTAGTGTAAGAAAAAAAATCTAGATCTAGTGTAAAAAATCTAGCTCTAGCGTTAAAAAAAATCTAGATCTAGTGTAAAAAATCTAGATTAGATCTAAATCTATTTTTTAAAATGCGAGTCACATTACGAGGTTTAATAAATATTACTATAACGAGTTGTTTTAGCATTTAAAGAATTTATTCCATATGACGTTAAAGGAAAAAAATCCACTACGTCACACAACCTAGTTAGACTAAAACATATCATCTATACGAGCAGCTTGTTGAGGGTTCATAGACATTGGTGCACCGAGTGATTTCTTTTAGCATTTCATTTAAAGAATAACTCCATATTCATTTTGCTTTTGCTTAATGCGCTACGATCCTGTCACTTGTCTGGACCAGTTGGAAAGTGGAAGAAAGAACGGGGTATCTGGGCGATCATTTTTTAAATATTTTAAAAAAGAAAAAAGGGAATGACCTTGATTCGAACTTGTGGCCGACGCGGTAACCACTCTGCTAGCAAATAGTCTATGAGCATGGAAGATTGTAAAGTAATCTATTGTTTCTATTTCATGTTTGTGTTCAGTAAGCCTGAGACGGCAGCCTAATATAAATTCAGCTTATACCACCACTTCAGTCAAGGACTATTTCTTTTCCTTATTTATGATACCAAACACAATAGTTTATTACCAATAGTTAAGTAATTAATTGGTGTTTTTTTTTTAATTGATTCTTATGTTAAAGAGGTTAAAGAAATATTTGAGCAAAATGTCAGCTTGATCCGAGATATGGTGTACAAACTTTTGGACAAACAGACAGGGTGACTTGACAGAAGCTTTGCTATAAGAATGTGTAAAGCAACAACCAAAGCTTAGATATGTGAAAGTACAGGTCAATTACTTATTAAATATCTTTCAATATTGCAAGATTATTTTCCTTTTCTATATAAACAATGACGTGGCTAGGGATTTGGGGGCCCGGGGGTCTAAGTTCTTTAGGGGCCCCTGCATTTTGACATTCGACAATGTACTTGATAAATGTATAGCTTAATAATATATAACTTAGTTTATTCCCCGAGAGTTGCCCCTCTCGGAAAGAGTTAATCTGTGTGGAGTACATGCAACGGTGTCTCTAACTTACATATCAGCATGAATAGTAAGTGGTAACGCTTGTTCTCTTTGATATAAACAAATATCCATTTGTTACCTTCGGATATTTCATATATGGTACAATTTGTGTAACATATTCAGGGTTTCAGAATTGGTTAAAGTTTAAAATTATTTTTTTTTTATCATGGTTAAGCTTTAGCTAAACTCTGATTTCGTCAATAATTAGACTGACATTTGAGGTCTTATTTACAATCCCTATGAGAGAAACATCTTGACAGCAATATAAATTAACCGCCGCTTGTTTCTTTTGTGCGTCGTCTGGAGTTCAAGTCACAGAGACAACGACCGCTTGTTCTTCAGGAGACAGAATAAGTGTGTGTGTGGGGGGAGGGAGATGAACAATAAACATACTTGGGGAAAAAAAATGACTGCAATGAAATGGAAAATGAACAACACAAAAGAAAAGGAAGGGGGAGATAATGTTTGATGGTAACGTTGATCTCTCTGTACGGTTAGTCAGAAAACGTTCAAAGATATTGACCATTTATATTTCCTTCACATCGACACACCGGCAAGCCAAGTGAGTCCGGCAATTATCTACGACGTCATGGCAATTGCAGTTCCTGTCAAGGGCATTAATTACCCCACTCTTGTTTCTCACAGAAGGTTAAAAAAATTGTCTCCCTTGAGATCTATAGAACAATCATGGTTTAAAATATAGAACAATAACTCAACGATTTTTTTTTTCGTCTCGCAAATGTTCTCTTTTGCTCCGAGTTAATCATCGAGTTAATCATCGGATGTAAAGAATTGATGGCTTTATTTTTTCACTGTCATATCATCACTGTATGGTTTAGATAATGAATGTTGTCTGCGCATGGTTGTTAACAGAGATGCAGTACATTCGAAAAACAAAAGACATTGATCGCTGAAAGTAGCAGTAACATCCCTCCTATGGTGCCATGTGGGGTTCAAATGTGAGACATTTATGTCCCGTGCATGGGGATGAGGAAAGGTGGAAATATTGGGTGTGTTTAATGGAAGAGCCCTATCTTATAAAACACAGACGCTACTTCACGTTACTTCAAAAATGAAGACGATTGCGTCCTAGGCGTGTTCCTAGGTCAATCTAGTCATGCATGCAGGGGCGTAGCTAGGAATTTTCTATCTTTTGGGGGCAGGGGGGCTTGACCTCTTTTGAACCCCTGCATTTTGCGTAAGATTTAATTTTTAATATAAAAAAATAATGGGGGGGGCTGAAGTGGGGGCCCGGGGATTTTCAAAGTCTCTCCCCTTCTTCCCCCTCCCACCATAGTTACGCCACTGCATGCATGTTAACCAATGACTTAATTTCTGCAAAGTCATTGGTTTTCCTGGCTGACTCAGGCAACCCATTCCATGCTCCAATAGCACTAGGGAAGAAGGACGGAAGCCTAACGGACACTTGCACGATATGGCAAGTCATTGTCTTGTGTTAGTTGGAACAAAAATAATCAAAGTTTACATAAAACAATCGTTGCAGACACACACTTTTAATTTTAAACCTAGCAGAAAACAGAAAACTAAAATGTTCGAATTTATTACAACAAAAAAAAAAACACAATTGTGGCAAGAAATGAATCTTTATAATATGAGTACCGGAAGTTGAAATGCTAAAATGTTATAAATTAAAGTAAAATTCAATATCTAAGGAATCTTATCTTATATATTAGAGACGTTACTTCAAATAAAGAAATCGATAATATGAACAACATTTTCTCCTCTAGAGTTCTCAAAGAACCTACCAACATTATCTATGCGCCTTTCGACCTCATCTGAAGAAATCTGTCCATAGAAACTAACGACTAAGCAAAATGTAAACAACGATGGATTAGGAAAAAGACAAAACTGTCCAGCGCGAGACCCAATAACCATGTCTGCCTTACTAACTCTTCATGCAAGGAGAACAACTTAGATCTAAATGTAGGTCAGAAAATCCCCTAAAACCAAGTCCCCGGACCAAACTGCCATCTGACTTTTTATATTCCCCGACACCATGGAACAAAAAAAAACGAGATTATCTTTACTCGTTTCCATGGCAACGGTTTGATCAGCCTTTATGACATAATTAGTCATTTTCTTCCCTGTTTGATTTTGTGTGAGTGTGCGCGTGTGGCGGTTAAAAGTCTGGACATTTTTTATTTTTTTTTGGATGACGATTGTGTAGGTGGCATGGGTGTTCTCAAATTATGGTGGTAGGTCCCACTTTAAGGGGAGGAGCACAGATGCCTAGACGTGATGGGCGAGCGGAGTTGGGAATAATGGCTTAATTATTCAAATGTGGGTGATTCTAGGTCACGTGGTTTTAAGTTGCGTGCCAGCTGCAAAGACGCTCACCCTAAGAATTTGATTGGTCCTGTTGCCAAGCAACCGAACGATTAAACACCCGGGATTACTTCTCAATGCTTGGGAGCAGGAGGTGGTGGGGTCGAAACAGGAGCGAGGGGCGCTGTGATGCTGAAGAATAAAGAGACAGTTTCGTGTGCCACCCCCTCCCATCGTCTCTCTCTCTCTCTCTCTCTCTCTCTCTCTCTCCCCCTTGTCGTCTCTCCAGCTCACAGACAGTTGTCCTCCGTTGTTTCGGGGATTGTTTAATGAGGACATCGTAGGCGCGTCCTCTCTCTGTCGTAAAGTGGGTGATGTGTGGCGGTGTCCGAGTACATTTATGTACGTGTTAAGGGGGATCGGGCCTTGGTGGGTGATTGGTAAAACTCTTGGCTTCTGAACCAAAGGGTCTAGAGTTCGAATCTCGATGTAGACTGGGCTTTTGAATTCGGATTTTGAGTGCTCACAATAAAACTGTATATATTTAAGCACAATAACTACCCTTAAAATAATACACAGGATATATCTGCAGGATTCGTATAGCCTTAAAGTTAGCCCTGAATTATAGTAAACTTATAAATAAACTATCAGGTTTTACTAGATTTAGTGTTTTTTTTTCTATTTCAAAATTTCTTTGTACAGTTTGCTTTCGTAAAGGGTAATCTAATGTTTGAACAAGCAAAATGCTAAAACAAAAACAAAAAAAATTAAAAAAAAAAAAAAAGTTTATATTTAGAGTATCAACTAGTTTGGACCAGTCATGTAATTAAATTTGTTATAGATCTAGACTACTTTTTTTTTAAACAATTGTTTTTGTTTTCATGCTTTTAACGTTCTCACTACGCTATGATCCTATCACTTGTCTGGACCAGTTGGAAAGGGGTTTCTGGGTGATCGCTTTTTAAATGTTTTTTTTTTTTAAAGGGAAAGACTTGAATTCGAACTTGTTGACTAAAGCCTTCTCACATGGAAGATTGTATTATGTATGTGTTCAGTAAGCCTTAGAGACAGCTTAATATAAAGGGGTCTAATTCAGCTTATACCACTACTTCAGTCAAGTACTATTTCTTTCCCTTGTTAGAGATACTAAACACAATAATTTATTGCCAATAGTTAGCTCATTGATTAATTTTTTTAAATTGATTTTTGCGTTGTCAGGTAAAAGAAATAATTGTGCAAAATTTCAGCTTGATCCGAGATTGGGTGTCCGGGAAATGAAGTGGACAAGCTTTTTACCACACAGACAGGCGGATAGACAGACAGAGTGAGTTGATATAAGCTTTGTAAAAATCCTGATAGATTACTTTAGTCAACAGCTAAGACTTTTATTTAGTAGAGGGGAATTCAAGAGATTAATATACCCCTCTCCCCATTATTGATTGCCTTTTATTTTACGTAAATAATAATTTTAAAAGAAGTTATCATATGGCTTTAATTATGTGTCACAGTGTTCTCCTCCCCCTTTTCTAACATCTCTTTAATGGAAAAAGTCAGCAATCTACAACAGGTCAACTCATTTGTAAATATGAAATAGACATGGGAAGGCTTTAAATGCACCAGTCTGTACAGTCAAAAGCCTCGCCTAACGCGTGTACAAATTTTGTAAAAAGCGGTACATAATAGCTGATAATATTTGAGATTTGAAATCGCTAATTGGACATTAATTTTTTAATATTTACTCTTGTTCTGCCCTATTTCATATTTAACTGGAGTTGAAATAAATTCTCTTCTCTTTTTTTTTTCTTAATCTATATTTTTTTTTATCTGCATATCATTGTTTAAAAAAGTAAAATATTTTTAATTAGAAATTCATTTCTCCTTAATGAAGCGTATAGTGATCTCTAGTTTTTCATTCTCTTTGTATCTTGTCTTGCTTCATTATTATAAGGAGTCTTTCCAATGAGCTTGGCACGATCAAATTCTTCTATTACCAGTCCAGCTTATAATTTCTATATAAGGCGGTGCTCAAAATGTTCATGTTTAACTCTTTACTGAATATAAAAAAAAACAAAAACGTTTGAGTTGAGTGCGGGAATTTCCGTTGTGGCGTTTTCTTAAGTAAAAGTAATTTTAAGATGTTTATATTTCGAAAAAAAAGGAAAAAACGGTGAAATAAGCGTTGTCACTGTACTGCCCAATTAGACAGTTGTTACAAACACATTTTTTTAATAAGAGAACAATGGAATGGGAGGTAATTGGGTATTGCTTTCGAGACCGAAGTTTAAGGAACAGTGTAGTATATACATCATCGACAAGAAATACTACACTGTTCCTTAAACTTATATATATATATATATAATTCGCATTTTTTGTTTACAAAGCTTCTATCAACTCATTGTGTCTGTCTGGTAATAAGTTTCTGCACACGATATTTTTCTCACACCCATTCTCGGATCACATAAAAACTTAGCACAATTATTTATTGAAATAAACAAGATAAAAATATAAAAAAATAACAAATTGGCCAATTAATTAATGGCAATTAATTATATTTCTTGAAATCAACAATGGAAATTATCCTTCAGTATTCGCAGATATGGCTAAGTATGTAGGGTTTCATTCCCTCAGATAATTAAACACATTATTTCTCGTACACCCATTCTTGATCAAGTTGAAACTTTAAACAATTATTTATAATACCTAACAAAAACAAGAATCAATTTTAAAAATGTACTAAGTCAATAAATTATTTTGTTTGAGATATTATAGAGAGATACAGTTGTAAGTGAGAATCTCCTTCCCTTCGATAAGATTGTTCGTCTTAATGACTTGTTTATATTTGGCTTGTTTAACACATCCAATCTGGCATAGATCTAGTTTCGGTTCTCTTTCCGCACTCTGTACAAAAGCAGTAAGCCAATTTCTTTAGGGGTCAAAGTTATATGGGATTAAATCACTAGCCTCACGTATATCATCCAGGCCATTGTTACTCGCATGACATGGAACCTCATCTTCATTGCTGATCTCAGGGCAGTAGAGACTAGTAGCGAACAGGCTGCAGAGATTGATGGGGATTTCTATTAAGACACCTTGCCGCCCGATGAAGATTTAAGTCAAAGTAAGATTTTTTTAAAAGTAAATTTATTCTTTTCTTGGTCTAGTGACAACAAACAATTAATGCAGAATAAAATAATAATTTGTGTGATATGCGTGCATAGCTTATTAGTGAGATTTTGTCATGTCTTAGAGATATGGCCAGATTTTTTTTTAATTGTGTCTTTTTGTACCTGGTAATGTCATCTAAAATCCAACATATAGCTGATGTAAGGAAATTATGCATGTAACATATGTTTATTGTGAGTGTAGCATCTGTAAGTCCGACATTGTGCTTGAATGAGGTTGAACATTTTTATCTTGTGATTTGCAGCTTTGAAAAAAAGTGACATAGTTTGTTGTTGTTTTTTTTTTGCAATAGATGTAAAGTGTACTTGTTAAAAAAAACAAACATGTGACAGAGAAATAAAGTAATTTTAAAGTAAAAATAAAATTCCTCAAGTTTTTTCTTGTAGTTATTTTATGTAATACCACTTTGTAATACCACACTTTCGAGTTGTCTCCCCTAGCCCTGTCCTAAGTTCCCCAGGTCAACATAATGTATCTAAGTTACAAGAGACCTACAGAACAGACTGGACAAATGTTGGTGTCAGTTTCATTCATTTTGGTTTATTAACTATACTTCAATAGAGACAATCATTATTGAACAAAAAGATATTAGAGTGAACTAAATCTGAACAAACAAACATACAGACACACACAGCATTTAGAATGTACAGTGAACTCTGACCTTCATTGTTTACAAATTTATTGGTATATTGCCAAGCTACTACATAAAGAAAAAAAAACAAAAAACATTTTGTATAATAAGTTGGTTTTTTTTTCTTTTGAAAAAAAAGAAAAACAACACCACAGAACCAAAGAGAAAAATAAAATGTCTCTCTGTGTGTTTGTGTTTAAGCTCCAATGTAGTTATGTGCTTGATAAATGATACACAATAAGAGAATCATTCAAATTCAAAGCAAAATATAACAAATAATAGAAAAGATATTTTTACGATAGTCAAAATGGTTACGCTAATTCAAATAATAACTGATGAAAAGTTGAAATGTTTAAAAAAAAAGGTTGACATCATAAAAAAGATAAAAATGAATAATCCAAACATATTGCCCTAATATATGTCTAATTATAGTTCAATATTAAATACTGACATCAAGTGGGTCAATAGGGTGTTTACAAAAAGGTCATTAAAAGGGACATTGAACTATACCTTCTCTGCTGTTATTCAATGTGTTAATGGACACGTGTGTTCTCTGTTGAATGTAGTCTGTGACTTTCTTTTATCAACTTGTAATAGCCTAAGATTTTCATTGATGATATCAATATTTTTATTTCTCCATTTTCTGTAATTCTTTTGACTCTAAGTCAAGCCAATAATTAGCTTCATGGCTCAATAAGTCCAACAAAAAGATAGTAGAGCCAAGAAAATTACAAAATTAAATATATATTTATTTATGTATATTTATATATATGTCAACATATATAAGTGCATCGTTATGTTAATATGATGTGAAATAGTTGTACCTGTGGCATCGCCAATTTTTAAAGGACCAGACAGCTAAACAAACAATGATTTTTGGAATTTGAAGAAACATACAGACATTAGTCATTGAATTCAAAATTGTTTGGTTTTTCTCTACTTTCTTAGAAATCATAAAAAAACTGACTTCAGTGTAAAGACAACATTGTAATAAACAAACAAAAAAAATGGATTAAAATATTTTCTAAAAAAATTTTTTTTTTCACTTACAATGAGACTTCTGAACAGCAAAAATCATTGGACAAGAAAAACACTGAAAAAAAATACGTGTTAAAAAAGATTAATTTAATACACTGTATAATATAAACAAATGGATGCCAATATATACATAAAACTCTACAACACATTGCTCCAGATCTCTGCTAAGCATTCAGTACAAGCAGACATAGTTGTCTCTTTTTAAACAGAAGTTTCATGAAAAATAAAAACAATAACACATTTTTACAAAGAAAAATACTTCTCTGGGTTTTTCTTGGGTTTTGTGTTGTGTTTTTCTTTAATAATATAAAAAAAGTAATAAATTGAGGGAAAAAAACCTGCTTTGAAACACAAGGCCACCTGTTTATAATTGTATACAGAAATGAGGTATTTGGACCAAGTCCAGATGTGGCACAGTTAAACAATTAGAGGCTACAGTAATTAACAGTCTCAAGTGATTCCTTATTGGTAGCGCTACAAGACATTTCAAAAAGGCACAACTTTTTGTTACTGAATTTTATTTTTGGTTTGCTTGCTTGAACTTTCAATTCATTATTTAGTAAATGTCCAGAATTGATTCATATTATGTTAATAATTCCAATATTGATTTTTTAGTCCATATAATTCTGTCACAATTTATTCATAAGACTTACTGAACAGAAATGTTCAATTGAGTGGATTAAAATAGTATTCAAGTGTTTTTAAAAACACAAAAAAAATCCTTCCATTCTTGCTCACCAATGAAGCATACACAAATATTTAGCAACATTACACAAGAGAAGAAACATTTGAAGCCTGAACCAATTAAAAAAAAAAAGCCTTACTGGTATAAATGCTTTTTCTCTATGCAAGGGCTGCTACTCCATTATTATGAAGCTTATCATTTAATATCTACATTACACATATCAAAGCTCAGCTCCAAGTGAACATGAAAGATTGAGCATAGTGTGACAGAGTAGGAAGATGCAGACAACAAGCATAGCTCTCATCAATAGTCCAATATTTTACTCTTTTTTTTTTTGTTAAACTACTTTATGTGCCAACTTTAACAGATTTAAGTTTTAAGATGAAATCATTATTCCTTTCAGTTTTGCATAGCTTTCTTTTTTTTCCTCCCTAAATCAGTTGTAGATTTCCTTACATTCTTATAAAGTTTGGAAAAACTAAATCTCATCACAAGTGATGGTAAAAGTAGGCTAGAATTAGTCTCCATTTGTTGGTCTTTCAAAGTTACATGTCAATGTATAACAGTACATAGATCTACAAGTGAAATGAAACGTGTTTACTGACAGAAATGATCAGATAGCAAACAGAAACATAGATCCCTGGATAAGTCTTACTATTAAAAAAAAACATATTACATGTGTTGGTCTTATTTTCTCCGAAGCATGTAAGAGCAACCAGGACAAGGAGAAAAATAGTCAACATGACTTCTCTTAGCACAAATATATATTGCTTTGACTGTTTGCCGAACATTCATTTCATTTTGTAAGACTTTAATTTCACAACTTTACAGTCAACTTTGTTTGCACGATTCGCAATTGGAGAATTTCGAGGTTGCTCTTACAGGTGGCTTTAAGACAAGGCAGCCTTTAGGTAATACTGTGTTGGCCTGAAGCAATGGTTCGCAACATTGAATATAACAATTTCCAAGTTTAAAAAAAATCATTATAATGTCATGGATTTTTTAAAATATATATTTTGGCTAGCAAAAAAAAAATTTGTTCATAAAATGTGGTTAATAAAAATGTCATGCAAACAAAGAGTTTAGATTCTGTCAACGTTTCAGCCCTAAATGTCATGGACTATTTTTGTTCTTTTTTTACCATATGTTTATATATATTTCTTTATAGAGCAAAGTGCAAGGGATGCAATTAGCATTTTTAACTGGTGACAGTCTAATTCTTTTGGTGAATATTGATTCTATAAAAGAAAATGAATAAACATGATAATTTAACAATGTAAATCTATACAGTCAGATCTAAGTTTTTTAGTGAGACAATAGAGAAACAAAAAGTAAACAACAATTAGACATTCATCCATGTAGAAAATGTGTCAAAAGAAAAAAAACATTTAGAAATGTCCTTTTCAATTATTGATAAGCAAAACATGTGCTACATGAAATGTCAGTCCCAAAAATCTCATGTTCATAACTGTTCTCAAACACTCACAAAAAAGGGAGGAATTTAAATATGATTAATGATCATAATCAAACATTCATTTTTTTTAATTTGAAAAACCGTCAGTCTTCAGTCAGGACAAACAGTGTAGTGAGATCTTGTCTGATTTTCAGTAACAACTTTAATGAGAATATAATATATCTTTGAACAAAATGATGAAAAAATAAAAATATTTATATGTATATTTATATATGTATATATATAGAGAGTTTTATTTACATGACAGATCATATAAATACAATTCACAGAATGAAGAACACTCTAATCACTCATCATTCAAAATGTGCATCTAGTTGGACACACAAAAAAAGTAGACCACATTTAATGTTGCCACTTGAATAAAAAATAGTTTAATGAATATATATATATATATATATAATTCAGCTTTTATGCGCAAAGTTATTTAGCTTTAATGGTAAGCAAAAACAAAAATCATTTGACTAAAACTGAACAAATTCAGAAGCTAATCATTATTTCATTTCAAAACAAAAGCCACATTAACTTTGATATATACACTTTCTAGGCTAAGTTGTCTAGTAAATCAAAAACATTTCTAGTAAAATAAACAACAGACATTTTCTAGCATTAAGCCCTTGATTAAATTAACTAAAACACCAAGAACTGCACTAAAAATATTTAAAACAGGAAAAGAGCAAACTGATATGCTTGGATAAAAAATTGGCAATGCTTGAAAAATGCAAAAAAAAAAAATTCAAATGAAATTAAGTTCACAACCAAACCAATTAATTTGGTCAAAAAATTCATTGTCTAGAGAGCAATCACAATGACTTGACACCATTGATAACACAGTCATCTAGGAGGAGTCAGCTGAAAGTTTACTGCAGTACACAAGGGAATTAATGTCTGAAGACCAACATAATTATGTTTCATTAGAACATATCTTAACTAGCTAACCAAAAACACTTTTCAATAGAATACTTCAGGAGATTAAAAATTGCAGAAAAAATGAAATTTAAACAGGCTACCCTGACATCCAAAGATAATATTTGAATAAAAAAAAACTTTTTTCTTAATTTCCAGACAAATTATCCTGCTGTTGAGATAAAAATATTCAGATCTATAAACTTATTAAGCATGACACATATACAAACATTTTCAACCGACAAATCCTTAAAAAAAAAAAAAAAAATCAGAAGAAACAGATCCAGAAAGAAATGAACAAAAAAAAATAATGTATCACAACTCTGGCTTGAAACCAATGGGCATAGAAGAGTTCTGCGATGAACACTGAGCTGTGCTGCCAAGTTTTGGATGCACCACACAGTCAACATCATGGCGTGTTATCACAAGAATCACAGGCTAGAAAGGTTGTTCTTTACCCAAGCTCAAACACATTTTTAACTGCAGAAATGAAACAATTCAAGCAAGACAGAACACATCTTACAAATCTTCAGTGTGAATAACATCCCAAACATAAGTTCAGCCGGTCAAAATTCATTTATGAACAATAAAAACTTGTGTCTTTAAGAGTTTTTTTTGTTGTTGTTGTAATTCTTGTTTCAATTGTGAACCACATAATAACTTGTTAGTTAAAAACAATCGTTCACCAAAGAACAATTCTAGCTGTATAAAGTAAATTGTACTGAAGATGCATTGACCATGAGTATATAAAGAAAAGAAAATAATATACACATATATATATATATATTAAATATATATATATATCAAAATACTAAAGAAAGACCAAAGAAAACTTGTGGCTAAAAGACACGGACCAAGTTACAATACATTATTGACAAGAAAAAGAAAAAAAGTTTGTACAAAATTTGAGGTAATTATGAAAAAGAACAAGAGATAACAGAAGACATTAGAGTGAAATGAAATCATTTGCTTTACAACAAAAACTGAAGAAAATTGTAGGACAGACAAATGTTCATTGTTTATTTTAAATATTTATTAAGTTGATACCAGACACAGAACAAATATTCATTGCAATGCATTGCATGAGTCTGAGAGTTAAGAGCGACATAAATATTAGTTATTTATATATATAAACTTCTGTGATCCCTGGGAAGTCATCAAAGTTTGTTCTCTATACAGTGAATTTGTTCATAGTTTTTACATGATGTACAAAAATATTAACGTCAACAATCATTTAAAAAATGAACAACACCTGCATACAGAGATATCACTTGAACAAGATGAATAGTTTTGAGTTAGACTTTGAAATGCAATTTTGAAACAAATGAGACAACATTAAACTTTACAATTAGAATCAAATATTTAAACATTCATTTTGAACTTTCAATAGAATTTTTTTTTTTCAGATTTTTTTTCTCAACTAGTTTGTTTTTTTTTCATGTAGGAAAAAAAATTAATGTTTCATAGCGCCTTAGCACTAAAGCTATATTTATTTACTCATAAGTTAAAAACAAAATGAAAAATTTAAAGTTGAGAAAAAGACTATAATTTTAAAGAAGCGGTTTTACAAGCACACAATGATAACATTAACAATTGAAAACAATCAATTCAACATGTATATGTTTTTCGTTAAATTCATGACCCACATGTATAATTATATATATATATAAATATATATATAACAGCCATTACAGTGTTCAAATAAGAGAGAGATCCTGAGAGATTTCAATTAGTTTGTTTTTATTTTACAATTAGTTAACAATTATTCATACTTATTATTGACACATTAAGAAAAAGAACAAATATTATTTTCAAATGCTGAACATTTATGAAACGAAAGCCATTTACTGAAAAAATATAACTAAATACAAAGATCTGGGCAAAACTTGTAGGCAGCTAGAGCAATACAATTTTATGAGCCAAAATGTCAAGACATAAACAAAAAATTCAGATCAAAGTATACAGCATCAAGACAGCATCACTTTTAAATAGCACATGTATAGATTTATAAGTCAACATTTCTAACCTAGATTAATAGAAATGTAACATTTAGTTGACAGATCAATGACAACATTGATTGTGACACTACATATGTCACATTGAAATCAAAAAGTATAATGGAAAATACTTTACATGCATTAAGCTAGACGTGCTCTGCTGGCACTAACACCACATAGAATCAGTATTGCAGTGGTCGCATAAAATGGTGCTGACATAAATAATAATGATACACTAAAGCAGTGATTTCAGTACATGGTTGTCAAACTAGTGGAGAGTTTTTGTTTTAGTTATGAATCATACATTGATCAATGGACAGTGCAGCTTTTTTTTTATAAACAGCAAAAATGAACACAATGTGTTGAGTTCCAATGCTGATAATATATTAATAATGAACTCCACCACTTTCAGTGGCCATGAAACAATGGCTACTGTATTTGGAAAAAAATGGGGGAATGGGTGAAAGATGATGTCTAGTGGCCTTGACCTATTATACTTATTATTTCATTTTGGACAATCAGTAACAAGTTTTTGTTTGTTTTTTGTCTTTTCACACTAGGACAAAGAGACAAAATGTTTACTGAATTTTGTCAACAGGATTTGCTTATTCTAACTCACAGCTAATTTTTTTTTTCGAATTTGATAGGAATTACACAAATGTCTATAAAATCCCTAGAGCTATTGTCCATGTTTTATCACTAGAAGTGACAAAACCATTTGAGATATATTTTAAAATACATTTTTCTTGAAAGATGTTATGATGAACGTACATGTGATAAGCAAATTGCATGCACTAGGCTTTTTTTTATAAGCATTCTCTATCTCTAGCACTGAATTTCAAATTTCAAGTAGTTTTTGTGTGTGTGTGTGTCAAACATTCAAACAAAGTTTTACTCAGCCTTCAGTCTTTTCATCTCACCAGTTTCAGTGAAGCCAGGGCTGTGAGCCAAGGGTTTGCTCCTGAACATTGCTGGTGAGGTTGGTGAGGATACGAGCTTGTTGAATTGGTGAGCAGGTGATGGGTGCAAGGGTTTAGTGGAGTGTGCTGGACTCATGTTGTTGTTATTGTTGTTAATGTTGTTGTTGTTAGATGGGGATGTTAGTGACAGCTTGGATGTAAACGAGCCTGATGGGGACACAGATTTGCCTACGGATGAGGAATAAGGTGCAGAGGAGCTTGGAGAACCAGCAGCTTCTCTCCGGGCAGCTTCCTTTGCTTTGAACTTCTTGAGCATAGTCTTGTGACTCTCTTGTAAACAGTGGGTTTTGAATTCCAGAATAGTGGAAAATCTTTCACTGCAAGCTCTGCATTCATACTGAACTTGCTCCAGCTTCATGATGGGCTCAAATCCTTTAGGAAGAGAAGAGGCTGAAGATAGACAAACGCTTCGCTGATGAGCTATGCAGGACTCCCTGGCTGGGTACACCATTTGACACTTTTTGCAGATGTAGCCGACATCCAATGTGGCCTCAGCTGCCACTGTTAAGTCTGCAGAGCTTACTACACTGTGTAGGTCAGCCAGAGCCTGACAGTCTTGGGTGTAGCGAGCTAGTACAGCTCCAGCCTCTGATAGTTTTTCTCCAACAGACTTAATTGCTGCAGCTGGGATTTGTAGTAATGCTAGAGGTGTACCGTAAGCAAGGGGATCAAAAGCCATCATATGCTCAGTTCCTGTCAAACAAAAGAAAACATTTTTGAAACTGACGACATCAACTTAATTACTGGTATTTCATTAAGAAAATAAGTTTAAATAAAACATGCTGAAATACATTGACAGCTTACCTGCCATGAGACCTGGTTGAACAACTGGTAATCCCATTCCAGGAAAATATCCTGGTAAACCATACATGTATGAGAGGTATGTTGGGTCAAGTCCAGGCATGTAGCCTCCTAACGCTGACAACATTTGAGCATTCATGGCCATCTCCATTGCAGCTTGAACCTGCTGCTGTTGTTCTTCTTTAGACATAGAACCTGCCAGAACAAAGTAAACAATTAGACCTAACCAGAACAAAGTAGTTGACCTAACCAGAACAAAGTAAACAATTAGACCTAACTAGAACAAGACAAAAATTATCTACCAGAAGAATTTATAAAATTGTGAGCGCTATAGTTGCTGTATTTCTAATATTAATAATTTTTCACTTTTTTAAATTAGATAATAGTTTTAAAAATATTTACCATCAGTTTTTTTCTCCTTTCTGGAAAGTTCTGTTTTTTCTGCACTCTTAATTGAAATGTCTCCTGTTATTAAATAAAATAAAAGGTTTATTCTAAAATATCTATCACATATATTAATTTGTTTAACACATTTTTTTTACTTGCTGTATACAATATAGGGAAAAGTCCATTTATGCAATGTGTACACAAAACAGTGAAAAACATGACAAAGTAATGAATTAATAAAAACATTTAAAACACTGAAATGATAATGTAAGCACACATTTTATTGAATCATAATTATTTTTTTTTGTTCAAGCCTTTAATTCAATTATTTATATCTCTAAGATCTTTTTTATTTATTTATTTTTTTTTTTCGGTTAAAAAAACAGCCCAAAATTAAATTTGGCCAATCGAAATACAAATATACAAAACTTAAAATGAAGTTCAAAAATTGCTCTAAATTAAATATTCAATTCTGAACATCCCATTTCTCAAGCTCAGACCTAATGCCAGTAGTCACAAATATGGTGATTTGTAGGGACCAACAGTTACTATATAGAATTGACTATTTGTTAACTATGTGTACAACATTCAGCTCCTAACAAACCTTGACCAAGGGGAAAGCCTAAGGTGTTGGTGTTTATCCCCATGGCTTGGAGCTGAGCAAGATGACCAGAGGGCAGAGAGTCCTCCATTAGATTTTGGCCCCGCTCTGGCTCACCTGGTGTACGGGAGAAGTTGGACAGGCTGCTGCTTGAAAGGTCAAGATCACGGTCATCAGAATGAAGAAATGCTTTGACCCTGTCTATATGTGTTTTTGTAAAGATATGATCCTGAACCTGAAAAAAAAATAAAAAAAATTGTCATTTTATTTTATTTCTGTAAAAATAATTGATGTTATTGAGTAAGGTAAATTCAACACACAGAACCTGAGGATGTTTTACTATTAAACAAAGATCTTTTTTTTTTTTTTTATGGAATGCTTCTGGCTTTGATAAATTATTTGAAGCAGTAAGATAATTTTACTTTATGTAGGTTTTAGATTAATTATTCAGATGCCTGGTTGTACAGTATGTGCACCAAACTGTCCTCATGATGATCCTAGGTTCAAACCTACAGGAGATTTGGGCTAAGAGGTAATCTTTGATTCTGAATCTAAATCTATGTCTGAAAACTTACAAGTCGATTCTATATTAAGGTGAACCAGACATTAATAGTAACAATGTCACAAGGTTTGTTATCTACATTTATATATAAATGGGATAATATGAGTTAACTGTTTGAACTTTGATCTTATATATAATTCTGTATTGATTGTTTTTGGTCTAGAAATGAAGTTCAAAACTTCAATGCTAAATGAAATGCAGTGAATGAAAGAATTCAGTAGAGTAAAAAGCTGAATTGTTAAAATGTAAGAAAACAAAGATTCACTTACAGTAACTTTGTGAGAATACTTGTAGTTGCAGAGTTTGCACTCCTCAGGAGACTTGGGGAAATCTAATTCAGCACTATATGGTTTTCCAGAGTTGAGCTTGGCCTTCTTTTCTTTGGCTCTGGCATTCTGGAACCAAACCTGGACCACACGTTTAGCAAGACCAATCTCTTGACCCAAAAGTTCACATTCTGCCATAGTGGGTGTTTTGTAGTCTTGAAATAAGTGTTTCATCACTTTCACCTTTAAAAAACCCCATTAAAATAGTCATTATATTTTTTCATCAGAAACTGTCACTAAGTCACAATGACATTCATGTATTGAAAATAATTGGTTATCAAAAAATAATGCTAAAAACTATAAGAAAATTAAAATCATTTTTATTTTTAAAAACAGTTTTCAAAGAGCTCAGAGTATTTTATCTTTAATGTTCAATTTTTTTTCGTAAATACCAAGACATTTCAATGGGAGAACAAAAACAAGATAAATATCAAAGCATTTAGAGAAATGATGAATTAAATGTATATCTTTCAGTGAAAAATAAATTGGACCCATAAAAAACATGTAGTACCTGAGTAGCAGACATCTGAGTTCTGTATCTTTTGCCTGAAGAACCAGGGGTGTGAGCATTGTGATTTAGATTACCACTGTTCCCATGTGTTGGGGAAGGTGGACTGCCTCCCACATCATTCATGTACTCATTATCAGCCATCTCTGACTGAGTCTCAGAGAAGGAATCATCCAGACTGTTGAGCCGCCTCAAATACTCTAGCTCCATGGCCCGTTCTCTATCACTGAACTCATGGCTGCCGGTCAGACTCACCCGAGGAGAAAGATCACTGTGGCTGGATGATGCAAAGCTTGGTGCCTTCACTGGTTTGCTCAGGTCTAGAGGTGCATCATCACTGGATGCAGAGGAAGTGGCAGCGCTCTTTGGTTTATGGGCATCAACGGGTCGAGTGGTACCAGAGAAATTGGGGGCTGATGGCTGGTGAGAGGGCTTGGGTGTTGAGTGAGCAGTAATTGTGGAGGACGATGACAATGAGGATGATGGTGTACTGTGGGAAGGGTTAGAGGGAGTGGGGTTGTCCTGGCGGGCTGTCAGATTGTTGGCCAGCTCACTCATATACTTCTTAAAGAATGGGTCATCAAAAGATGGATGGCCCAACAGCTCTGGTGTTGAAGGTGGGAATGGCAGATTTAAACCTGTGGCTGAGGTCATGAAAGCCATATAGTTGGGCATTGTGGCTGCAGCACCAGGGGGCAAAAGCTTGCTGATATCAGAATGAGATGCAGATGACCCAGTCAGGGAGTGAGGTGAAGGAGGCTCAATGAGGGCATCTGGTATAAGATCAATATTGATATCTCCCTTGGCCATTTCTTCAGGGTGTTTTGTAGCCAAATGAGATTCCAAAGCTGACTTGGCTCTGAAAAGGGCTCTGCAGAATGGGCATCTTTTGTTGATGAGCTGCTGGTGTGCTCTGTAATGGCCTTTGCGCTCTCTGGCTCGAGTGTTTTGAAACCAGACCTGCACAACTCTCTTCTTCAAATTGACTGTACTAGCAATGTGTTCCAACTGCTTTCTACTTGGGTTACAATCAACCTAATCATTAAGTGAAAATTAGTCAAGATTAGTTTTAATCAAAATTAAATGTGTAAATAAACTTAAGACTTCACAGATAAACGACTTAAAGAATGATGTTACGGGGCAAAGTCATTTACAGAGAATAATGTAACCAGGAGAAATATCAGAGTTAGTGAACTGTTCATAAAAGCTTGGTAGAATCAGCATTGTCCTCAACATATGCAATTAAATTCTTCACTAGTGATACTAGGATTACTTTTGAAACAATAAGAGACCTACTATACAGCATTCCTGACTTTGAAGTAATTTTTTCCCCTCTAAATCTCCAACATATATATAAACCAAATGTAGGGCTAACAAAAAGCAATACTTAACAAAGAATGAGATGGGCAATTATTTGATTGTTTCAAATATACATTGCTAATTTTCTTTCTGAATTAATTATCTTTGAATGGAAAACTATTACAAATGTGGTTGGAGACAGCAGGCAGAACAGGCTAACCTTAGTTTTTAACAAATGCTTGTAACAGAAATTGAAGGACAACAACAGGACTGGTATTGATTTAAAGGGAAAGTCTGTGAACGTGTGCCAAGTAATTAATGCATACATAAATTGGTTAAGCGTGTTGAGTTTCAAAATGAACATAGCTAATTGAGGATGAAAAGGATGTGATGACAGTTACACATTGGTGTTCATATGGCTGTTAAGCTGAAGGTTATGGGTTTAAAATAAGGATATCTAGGCTTTAAACAAAATTAACTGGTTTTACTGATTTAATTGGATTTCTGACATGAGTTGGAAAAAGTCTGTACAGTTAGTTTTAGTTGTAGTGTCAATGATTCCTAATAACTAACAAAATACAAGCTGTAATCTGTTTCAATCAAATCCTTGGTTTCTCTTAAATAATGCAATAAATGAAATGAATCTTACATTTACCTGGTACTGTTGGTACAAGTAGTCTAATTGTTCAGGTAGTATTGTGGTTCTAAGTCTCTTGTCCCTTGGTTGCTCTCCGCTCTCATCTTCAGAGTCAGTTTTTCTCTTGGATGATGGAGAGGGAGAGGTGGACGATGATGTTGGTGTGGATGCCATGGAGGCTGACTGCTGGGGGCCCATCATAGCTGGGCCTGATACCAGGGATGGCACCAGAGAATTAGAGGTCATCAATGACAGTGCTGACTTTGTGGTATCCTCATGCTGGGCCAGATTCTGGAGCATGCCAAATGCTGAGCTGGATGAGAATGGTGTGTACATTGCTGGTGCCACATGGGTCTTTTGGTGTTCCTGCCATAAATCGTACCTTATAAATGTTAATGAGCACTTGTCACATTTGAATGTTGGGGTGGAGGAATTGGCATGGGATGACAAAAGAGAGGATGAGGTTACTGGAAGTGATCCAGTAAGTCTGGAGGTCAAGGACGAGGAAGAAACAGCTTCAGATATTTTTCCATGGAAATCTCTGTCCCTCAGTGCATTGGAAGGAGTGGACTGACGCTCATGGAAACTATTGTCATCATTGGAGAAGCTGTAGTTGCTATCATCTTCCATCATAGAATGAATATTTTTGTGATTATTATTTGACTCTCCAACACAAGAGTTCTTCTGATGTTTTATTAGTTCATAGTATCGCTGGAAGACTGAACTACATTTTTTGCATTGGTAGTTTAATCCTGGAGTACGCTGAAAAGGGCTGGCAATCTCTTTGGCACTCTCAGCTGAGGGTTGGTTCTCATAAATTTTGCGAGCTTTCTGTCTAGCATTCTGGAACCAAACTACAATAACTCTGGCACTGAGTCCTAGTATTTTAGACAAGTGCTCAAGCTCATCATCTTTGGGGTAGGCGTTTCTTTCAAAATAATCCTGAAGAGTCTTGATTTGAAAGTCTGTAAACCTGGTCCTGTTGGCTCGCTTGCCCATGCTCTGGAATGTTGCTGCTTCCAAACGGGCAATGTTGGCAGCATAGGACTCCAAGGAGAAAGTTAGAGAGTTGGCAGCATTGAGGGCATTTGCCGTGATCATAGGGGTGGGCGTTGCTGGGGCTGATGCTGTAGGTGTTGATGGAATGGAAGACATGTTAGATGGTGAAGATGTGTTGGAATGACTCTCTTGATCTTTTCTGTACTCATCACTAGGCTCATTCTTTGGTGCTAAATCAATTTTGAGGGGTGCATTATTGTGTATTTCTTCTTCTTGGTCATCATCTTTTTCAGAAACATTTTCTACTTTCATGTCGTGATTGTCTTTTTTATAGTCATGAGGCATTGACATGCCTGATTCTTCCTCTTCTTCTGGCTCAAGCTTAATTTCTGGAAGTTTTCCAGTTCTGTCATATTCATCCAGGTCAATGGAAGTTGATGGTGGGTTGTTAAAATTGTATGGGGAATCTTTGTTCCTTTGCCTTTCCTTAAAGAGGGTATTCCTGAACCAATGTTTAATAACTTTCTGTGGTAGACCAGTCTGATCAGACATTTTGTTGATTTGGTCCTCACTTGGTGAGTTGTTGATGTCAAAATATGTGCGAAGCACTTTGAGCTGATCATCACTGATTCGAGTTCGAACTCTCTTCTGGTTTTGAGCTTGTTGAGCTGCAACTGCTGCAGCAGCCTGCATTTGTTGCTGAGATGTGACTGTGGTGTCCACCAAATTAGCAGACTGTATTTGAGGTAGGTAACTTTGTGTTAGGTCAAGTGGAGGTATCATTAAAGAAGGAAAACCTGGGAGGCTGAGGTTCATGGGCAAGTTGAGAGGCAAGTGCATAGGTAGCATGTTAAGCCCCATCAGAGGCAACAATTGAGATAGCTGAGACATGTCAAAATTTTGTGGAATCTGACTTTGGGTCGGAGGTGGAGGTGGTGGCATTTCTGAAGGGATCAATTTCTCTGCATTGCTGGTAGGTGTGGGTGGATTGGACGGAAGCTGTATTGGCCCCGTCTGTTCATTTTCATTGAGTTTTGGTACATTTTTCTCCCAGTCTTCTCTGAACTTCCTACCAAATTTTTCAATGTAGGCCGGAGACACAAAGTTGTTGTGGACATCTTCCTCATGGTTCTTGAGAACCCAAACGTTAGAAAAATCTTTGTTGCACTTCAGACACCTGCATTTATTGAGCTCTGGCAAGTCCATGTTTTCTTTGTCCTCACTCTTCTTGTCCTCAATGTCTGCTTCTTGACTTTTCTCTTCTTCAGCTTTGTCTTCACTGGTTTTATCTTCAACTTCCATTTTTTCTTCACCATTTTCCTTTTTGTCTTCTTTATCCTCGAGCTGCTTGATTATTTCTTCTTGGTTCTTATCCTTTGGTTTAGTATTTTCTATGCAGCTTTCTTCGTTGTAGTGCATAACACACTCAAAGCCAAAGTTCTCTAGCAAACTACGGTGCAGCTGGGGTTTGAAACGCCCCATAAAACCCCGAGGCCTTGATATGATTGGAGCATGGGGAAAATTTGGCGGCAGCTCTTCTTCCTTTGTAAGATTTTTCGGATCCTTGACAAGTTTGCTATCATTCAGTCCAGGTTTGGTTTTATTGTCATGACTCACTGGTTCAATCTTTCCATCTTGCTTAATTATCATGTTCATAATTTTATCCCCATCGCCAGACCTTGAAAGTCTATCTTTAGGTGTTGGTGTTTTAGGGATTTCAGCTCTAGATGATTCTCGTGCATTAATGTTGTTGTGAGCATTCAGAGATGCATAGAAAGCCTCAATGTGTGCATTGGATGTAGTAGCGAGTGCGTTTTGAGCTGAAGATGCCAAAAGATGATGGCTGGATGTTGGTAAAATGCCTTGCAAAAGTGAAAGTTGTGCCATGACACCTTGCATTCCCTGAAGATTAAAGTACGAGGCAGCTGCTGCATTGGAAGCAGCCTGAGCTGTTGCCTGCTGGTGAATCATGTCAGCAACAATCTGCGCTTGTTGCTTGCCAGCAGTTCTTGGGTCAGGATGTTCAATCAAGGCCTGGCTTATGTCCACTTGGCCAGACTGAATAAGTTCCGATAGCTTACTGGCTTTGGTTTTATGCCCTACTGATCGGAGATGGATTTCAATGCTGGGCTGGTTGTTGTAGCTTACTTTGCAGATGTTACACTTGTATGGTTTGTTAGTGGGGGTGGTAGTACTCTCTGAGACTGCATCATAACTGCCATTTGTGTGTGCCACTGTCGAGTTTGGAGAACTGGTGCTATGCGTGGTGGGTGTAGGTGAAGTAGTGTTGTAAGATAATGCTGAAGTATTAAAAATGTTATCTCCATTAATATGTGTTTGCTGTTTCAGTCTGTGGAGATGGGACACGGAATTAAAATGAACCATTAGGATATTTTTCTGGGTAAATGATTCTTTACAAATGTCACACCTATACGGTCTTGTTGGGTCTTCAAACTTATCTGTCATCTCCCACTGCCTATGCTGAGATGTCTTATTGTGAGCACACAAGTATTTCTGGCTTGTGTATGCCACTCTGCACCTGTGACATTTAAACTTTCGACTATTATCTTTGTAATGCTCCTCTGCCATTGACTGACTATTCACGTAATCTTCGATGAACTGCTTGTCCCTCAGGCCCTCAGGCATACCATCGCCATCAACGTCATCATCATGCCTGTCAACATTATCCTTTTTGTCAAATCCATTGGGCAGATTACCCATAACAGACTCGTCGTCATCATTTGGAGACCGGCTATGAGCTTTGGTGCTGCTGAGTAGCATTTTGGCAGTGAATTGTTCATATGCTGGACTGCTGAACAAAAGAGAAGCATTGGCTTCTATACTCTCCATCTGAACAGTCATGTCCGAGAGGCTGAGATCGCCATGGACTATCTCCAAGTGCCTCCTCATCTTAGCCACAGAGTTCACTCTCCTGGAGCATATCCTGCACTGTGTCACCGACTGCATCAAGTGGATGAGCGTGTGCCTCTGCATCGCCTCAATCGACTTGAAGCTGAAGTTGCACTGGCTGCAAATAAACTTGTAAGCTTCCAGTTCCTGCGTGGACAAACACCCTGACAGTGATTTTTTAGCGTGGATTTCCCTGAAATGAACCTGTAATGTGGAGGCAGTCTTAAAATACTGGTTGCAGCCCTTTTTCCAGCACAAGTATCCAGGACCTCTGGGGGTCTGTTTGAGTTCTAGGTGACCCAGTTCATTCTGGTGGCAGTACAACTGGTCAATGTTAATGAAGATTTTGTGGCAGGTCTGACACCGGAAAAGGTCCTCGTATTCCTTGTCCAGTTTCTCTTGTAAGGCCAGGTCCACACCTTGTGGGAGAGAACAAAGTTCGTTAGAAAAATGGCACGAAACATTAAAGATACTCAATCAATTCATAAATAAATGGAAGACAATTAAGTGGAAGATGAGTTGAAGTTTTTCTAAGAATGAACCACTGAGATATAGAAGAGAACAGGTTCATCAAACCAAACAAAGTGTGAGTCAATAAGCTGTGACTGTAGGGTTGAATCCAACGAAATATTAATGCAGATATAAGAAGTAGCCAGACAGTAACAAATCAAACATTTTAAAGCAATAATCAAAAGGTAAGAAAATCAAAACATAATAAAACTATGTTTAAAAATCTAACTTTAATTTGCCAGTAGATCAGGATCTAGCAAAAGCGTTCAAGCTCATGTTTCAGCGTCAACTCACAACTTCCGTACTGACAGGCGACTGTCGCGACACGAATTACTTATTGGGATAAAGCCTAGACAATAAGCTCATCTTCATCAAAGCCTCCTTCAGCCTCAGCCTCTCAGAAGAAATGTATATACTCCCAGAGGTGTCTAGAACGTCATCCAGAGCGTTGGAAAGAGGGAGGGGTAAGGTAACCCACACAACCCCCACCTCCGATGTTCACTCTAACAATAAATATTTTAATTAATTTTTTTTTTTTCTCCTACTTACGACACCCCTCCCCACATTCACACACACACACACGCCCCTCTGGTACTTTCCCTGGTCCTATCACCAGATGGTCTCTGTATCAATGAAACGAGGACGGAATTTATATACGGCTTAATTGCGAAAATGGCCGCTGTAACTATGGACGCAATCATTAGGAGCTAATTTGTTTATTGTTCGGTTGCTTTTTTTTTTAATGAGGCCCGAGTGATAAAGAAGAGAGAGAGAGAAAGAGGCAAGGAAGAGAAAAATATATTGACTTGATTACCTCCCGTGTTAACTTAGCATGGCGGCATCTGTGCGCTAATTAGACAGTCAGATCAGTCCTTTGAGTTACAACATGGGCGCACACACACACACACACACACACTACTCACTCAGAGACCGTTATGAAAGTCACTTTAAAAACCTGATTCGCAATTTTATTTTAATGCCAACCTACATTGTAAACCTTTTTTTATTACAAGATTCTTTCCTCTATATCTGAAACAGAAATTCTAGCATAGACACGCAAACACACAATGCTAGATTTTTATTCTCTACCAGAGTTCGGTACGCTCGAATACCACAAAGCTCCTTCGATTTATCAAACTATAACATATGTCTCAATATTTAAATGCCCGAGCATCCTGGTGACGTCTATGTGGTAAAGTTCCATTTTGTAAAGGCATTTGTGGTGAATCTCTATGCCGTAGGGTTCCTTATAGTACAGGTCTGTGGAAAAGGACTATGTGTAAAAAGGTCTATGTGGTAAAAGTCATGGTAAGATACTTGTGGTATAGGTGGTAAATGTCCATACGGCAAAGGTATGTGTGATAAATGTGGTAAGTGGTAAAAGATCTATGTAGTTAAACCTGACCCTTAGTTCTCAATAAAATTATCCGAATGTATCTAGATGACTAGTATGTAAGGAGGTTCTATAAATTATAACCAGATCTCTGGTACAGCATGCCCTTCACCCTTCTCAACCAGCCACTCCTACACAAGTTTGACCTCACAAAATCCTACAGAAGAAATCGAAGCCTACTGGTAGGAACATGCAAATAATGGCCATTGGTTGCTGCAGGCAAACGAGGTAACTGACGCCCATTTTTTACAAGCAATTGAAGCCCACCTGTTATTTATGGTACTAAAATATTGCCTCCAAAGTGTCAGAGAACAAAACTAAATTACAGAACAACTGCTTAATATTTCTTTTAGTGGCCTGCTATTGAGTGATATCCCTTTTTTGTTGTTATTTAGAACCTCTAGAGCACATCTCTACACTAACATGGATTCAATCAAAGTGATTATTTCAAAACTACAAAAGTCATAAACAAGTCAGAGTCGTATGACTGTGTAGGCATGACCGAATAGCTTACTGTGTAAACAAGGGAGAGATTTCTTTCACTTGTGCTCGCTAATAATAGGTAGGGGGAAAAAAAGCTGGGGGTCTAATTGTTGAATGTAGAGACATACAAAAAAAGGCGCGAACCTATGCAGGATTCGGGTCACGGTTAGCTGAGCTCCGGCCACGCATGACAGAACACAAGAAAACAAAACAAGGGCTACAACTTGTAGCAGTGAAACAAAGAAATAGGGACAGTACACATGCGCGTAACGGTGGTTCTCAAACGTTCGCGATAGTAGGACATCGTGTTCTTTGAATCGTTCGGCAAACTTCGAGTTGCCTTGTTATTATGTACAATGTTTTTAAAAAAGGGATATCGATTATATCAAAACACTCGACCAATGAGCTTCTCAGTATTGCAAACTACAAGATTTATTTTGAATGGTGTGCTATATATTTTAGTAAATAAATGCGCGGTGCAGTTCACTAACATATAAACCATTACAACTCAAGTAAAAGTTATATACATCTTATGAAATATTATAGTTGAACAATTGTACACGAGACTGGAGACTAACAACTGGTTCATACGCTTCAGATAGTTGTGGCTTAAATAATTACAAAATATTGTGCATTTTAAAAGATGTGCTATAAAGCCATTATACACAGGTCTACCACTGAAGAATGAGAGCGTATAATGAGCTCTAATGGGGAAAGGATTAAAACTAGAGATGCCAGGGAACTTCTAACATCGTGAGTCAATTTTATCTCCCTTGTGCCACCTTGTCTAACGAAATAGTGAAACATTTGCGCAGATAAATGGAGCACGTACGCCCCTACAGACGCACGCACGCACTATTAAAAAAAAAAAAGAGATTATTTTGTTAAATTGACCAAACAACTTATCGCGGGGGGAAATTGTCACACATTTTGTCATGACGCGTGTCACAAAATTGAACTTGATGAGACAGATTACTGCCTCGTCTTTTTGGACTCATGAACCCGAGTTCTTTCTTCGTCTGAAACCCTGTCGGCAAAGATCAATGACCCAGTTCAGGATTAAAATTATGAAAATGAAAATCAGAGTAAAAAAATTGATTGCCTTCTGTAATTTGCTTTAAAAATAGATTCTATATAATCATTGTCAATTTACTTGCTTTTGAAAATAAAAATAAGTTTTAACAGGGGCGTAATGTCAGGCAGAAAATAATTTAGTTAAAAATTAGTGTAACAGTACCCTACACAACCCCTTAGCATGCGTTATTTCTCAAGTGATACATTTTACATGTGAGCCAAGGGTGTTTTGATTCAATGCATTAAGTATAAGCCAAGGGTGTTTTTGTTCAAAGCTTTAAATATGAGCCAAGGGTGTTTTGATTCAATGCATTAAGTATAAGCCAAGGGTGTTTTGATTCAATGCATTAAGTATAAGCCAAGGGTGTTTTGGTTCAATGCATTAAGTATAAGCCTAGGGTGCTTTGATTCAATGCATTAAGTATAAGCCAAGGGTGTTTTGGTTCAAAGCTTTAAATATGAGCCAAGGGTGTTTTGATTCAATGCATTAAGTATAAGCCAAGGGTGTTTTGATTCAATGCATTAAGTATAAGCCAAGGGTGTTTTGATTCAATGCATTAAGTATAAGCCAAGGGTGTTTTGATTCAATGCATTAAGTATAAGCCAAGGGTGTTTTGGTTCAATGCATTAAGTATAAGCCAAGGGTGTTTTGGTTCAAAGCTTTAAATATAAGCCAAGGGTGTTTTGGTTCAAAGCTTTAAATATAAGCCAAGGGTGTTTTGGTTCAAAGCTTTAAATATGAGCTAAGGGTGTTTTGGTTTAATGCATTAAGTATGAGCCAAGGGTGTTTTGGCTCATCCTTTCAATTGTGAGCCAAGGCTGCTTTGACGAATGTTTAATTTCCTTGAATGTTGAGGACTTTCAGGAAAAACTAAACAATGTCAAGGACACTAGACTGAACCTCAATATTGCCAACTTATTTTAAAACAAAATGAGCTACAAACAGAATTGCTTATAAAATTTGATTCCGCAATACTAAAAATTGAAAAATAAATCATTGTCATATTCTTAAACAAAAAAAAACAACAACATAGCTTATATACGCTTCCTTTTTTTCTGTACACTGTTTATAATTTTTTCGCCATAGAGGAAAATCTCGAATAATCGCTCAGTTTCAACCTTGCTTCAGTTATTAAAATTTTGCTCCGAGAGAAGACATGACTCTTTAAGCTGATATAGCGAAACGTTGACATTGACGATACACGCGAAATGTAAAAGTAATACATTTAATAAGCCATTTTCTAAGCGCACCCCATGTTGGAGACTCAGAACATGAGTGCATAAGCCCAGCAGACGAGACTCTCCACTCGGGCGTAAAAAAAAGAACCTCATAGTCATTACTAATGTCTTCACTAGCTGAGTGTCATGGTTCAGAGATTTTTTTTTTTGTTGGTTACTACAAAGTACAACAACAGCCAGCACAGAATTGTTTTAATTTCTATTTAAGGGCGAAGTCTGTGGAGAGAGAGCGCGAGAGAACCGGAAATAGGAGCCAAACAAGATAACTTCCACTTTTTCATTTGCCTCGACACACGAGGGTAGAACGAATGCGTTACAACTAAAACTGTGGCTTTCAAAAGACTCAGAAATAAAACAAAGTTAAATATAAACAATACTTGAATACCAATGCAACGACAACTCGCAGTGAATGAAATACTTACAACAAAAACAAATCATCATGATGTAGCAAAGATGTAGTCGAATTGAAAACAAAATTTTTTTTTTAAGTTCTACGCCACAACTTTCACGTTTCAGTGTGTACTATCGTCCCATCACTTTTGGTGACCCAGTGGAGAGTTGGGAAGGGGGGGGGGGGGGGAGAAGCTTTCCGTGATGTCATTTCAATAGCAAAAAAAAGAAAAAAGCAATTTAATTTTAAAAAAAAGGTTGCTCGAGTCAAACTTGAGACTCCATGATGCAAGGCCACCGTGTTTACAACAGAGCTGTTCAAGTACCTTTTTAAAACAAGAAGGTTTTATTAGTCTAATTTACGAACGACCTAATTCTCTACATTAGCCTTCACAAGACTCCATATAAAACAAAATTAATAAATGACGACTAATTAGTTAATTGATTTAATAAATCATTGATTCATCTTCTGTCACTGACAACGAATAATCGTGCAAAAGTTTCAATTTGATCCGAGAATGGGAAACGGGAGAAATAACGTGGAAAAGATTTTGACCAGACAGACAGGGAGGGAATTGATAGAACAGAGGTAAAAGTGCTGACAAACTAAAGACATTTCCCAGTTTCAATTTCAGGTTAGTTTGATGAGATGTTTCTTTAAATATTTTTTGAAGATCTATAGAATAGCTAAATGGAGAACAGTCAATACAGTCAACAGTCGGGACAGGATGTGACATCTGACAATGTTAACTAGTTAACAAACAAGACATGAGAACCAAAAAAAACCAACAACAATACAGTAGATGACTGACCTAGAAAACGCAAACCTATGACATTAGTATATGAAATAGAGACAACCAATCAAACAGGCAACATTGATCACGTGGCCAAAAGGTAATAATTCAAGCACGTGCCTGATAATGAAAGGCTGAGGATGGCGGGGGGGGGGGGGGGGGGGGGAAATCAGGGAGACCAACAAGTTAACAACTAGTCTTTCCTGCTATTACTGCTGATAGCAGGGGAACATTATCGCGGGCGTAGACGTGAACGAACAAATATTTTTGGAAAAAAAAAAAAAAAAGGGTGGGGGGGGGGGACAAGCATTTCATAAAGAAGCAGAATACAAAAGCTCAATCGACCTAGATTGCACTAATAGATTTATCATTTCCGTTTCGAAATTGTAAAATCGGGAAAGCGATTATTTATTACATATAGGCATGTTTTTCGTATTTTCTATATCTATAATATAAAGCACAAGGTAAATTTTATCAAGGTATCTCTTATTATTACTATTATTACAGCTTTTATATAGCGCTACTTTCATGCTTATAGCATGCTCAGAGCGCTTAGGTCCAATCTCATTTGTGGACCAGTGGGGGGGGGGGGGGGGAGGGAGTATCTAGGAGTTGGTTTTCCGTGCTGCCTTAGTAAAAGCAACTCTGCTAGAGTCGGGTGTCGAGCCCCCTTCTAGGTAGCCAAGACAAGCCAAGTTCAAGCTCACTTAGCCTCTCGACCACGCTTCCCACGCTTCTTATTAACACATCGGCATCACTTTTGACTGCATTTTATATTAGATATGAATATGTCGGTTGAACGGGTAAACCCACTCTACTTTTATTTTCAAGGCAAAATAAAAAAATGTGAAATGAACATTCTCCATGTTTGACATAGATCTAAATTCCAACCAGTAGATCAGTAATACCAAAACTAAGGCCCGCAGGCCATGGGTCATATCTGGCTAGTACAATATAAAATTTACAAAAAACAAAAACAAAAAAAACCACATAGGGGTCTAAAGAAGCCTGTAAGATCCTTTAGCAGTATACGGGGCAAAGACCCGATGGCGGGGGTATTCCTTTATTCCGAGCTTTATTTTTAGGGCGTCTACAGCACAGAAAACGAAGAGGGTTGAACGAGAGGATACTTAAGTATTGAGAGATCTTTGAGGCAGTGGAGCAGGTACTTTTGCAGTGGGCTAGATGGTCATAATATCCTCCTGATGCTCGGCACGTCGTCTGGTAGCGGGCCTGTTTTGTTCATACAAAAGGACATCAACAGAAACGATAGTATGTCACTAGACTCTAGAATCGCATGGGCAAAGTAGTGAAGCTTTATTTAAAAAAAAATAAATTTTTTTGGTCTTACTGCTGGTGTATATCACACACACACACACACACACAACGTATGAAAAGCCATGCCTATAAAACAATAACAACTTCAACAACGATAACAATGGCATTTTTGCGTGATTAATAACTCAAATACAACACAGTTTAAGAAACGCTCGTTTAACTCTAACCTTTAACCCCATGCCTTTTTTTGTGTTTGAAAAAAAAAAAAGCTACTTTGACTAAAATCAGTATATAACTCATTTTCGTTAAGGTCTTCCAATTGTAATTTTTTTTTTAATCATCAATTACATTGTCGTAAAGTGTCACATAAGACTAGACTTTTCCAATACTTAAAAACAGAGTGCGTTATGTGAAGCAAGTCCAGACCTAGCACTCGATCATGTAGCATTTTTAGAAAGAAACCAGTATCTATAAAAAAAAAAATGTGGAAGAAAATAGCATATCACCCCCTAACCCTAACCCTAACCCAATAAAAATAGCAATAATGAGACTGAGCACAAAAGTCGGCTATACTTATTTTTTTTTAAATTTTCGAGTATACGAGAGGGTTAGGGAGAGCACGAGAGTCAAGGCATGAGTATGGGGGGCGGGGGGGGGGGGGGGGGCATGAGAAACAATGCAGGTATTTAAAACACTTTTTGTAAATAAAAAAAACGAGTGCCGCCTCTGGAGTTCCTAATCTATTTGTTTTAAATAGCATTTTATGCTTTAATGATCTCACCACCACCCCTCAATACTCCCCACCCCCCAACCATGGTTAATGTGTTTACGTGTAAACGCCGATGATAACATTACTATTAAAGTTGCACCAGGGCGCAACCTCTAGTTTTAAAAGTAAAATCTATCGATCAGAATAGTCAATTCAACTTTTTTTTTTAATGTTCACGTTGACGTCATAAATGGTATTTCACGACGTTTAAGTAAATCACGCGAGAATTAAAAAGCACGCGAGAGTTGAAAACATACTCATTTCAAATGATAGAACACTAATACAGTCATTTGTGTTTCAAACAATTGTTTATGATGTACTTTTTAGACCAACATAGGGCCGTGTCATGTGATTCAACTGATTATAGAGAATTGTGGGATTTATTGTTTTTTCTTTTTACATCAGTGTGCGTTATTTTTAGAGTTGCGAAAAAAAAATAAATTTCAAAACGTTTAAACCAAAAATCCATTTGAATGATGCATGTTTGCATGTTTATAAGTCCCGAAGGAAGCCGAAGATTCCAGGATGGAGTCCACGGAAGTATCCAAATGTAAGAGTGCTTCCTTTTTAGAACTCAAAACGTATACGTCTGCAGGAACAGGAAGGCAAGACGTATTATTACGTTAGAAATACGTTTTTCAGCATCCCATTATCCATCTGGCCAACAAGGGGTATAACTCATATTTAATTTTATGAATTAACACCCCTTATTAAGAGCATTAAGCAGATCTTCGCACTCTCTTTAACTGGGCTATATCATTCCTAGAGCCGGGCGACATACGTCTTTGGACCGGGACACAAACGTTCAAACTTGGAATATTGCTAAAAATTTCAGCTAAGTCCCAAATCCTTTAGAATTCAAAAAAATCAAATAATATTTTTTTCTTCAATTATTGACAATTATTCAACCGGCTGTTTCAGGCGAAGAATGGACATGGTGGCCAGGGCCGGTCCTACAGATTGCGGGGCCCTATGCGAAACGGATTGCGCGGGGCCTAGTCTGGGTAGGGATAAGGATAATAAGTGAAAATTAAGATTGTTTGTTAGAAAATAAATTCGTCTTTGTATATTATTCGTAATTTACTAAGTACAAAATCAAGATCAAACTTTACGAGCCATCTACAATAGAAGGTAGATTTTCAACATAAGGCCGATAAACAATCAGGTCTGCCTTTTAGATCAACTAGCAAAATATCGTGTTTGGGTTTTTAGGATATTTTAATTATTTTAGATTTTTATTGACTTTTTTAGTATACTTTGCAATTTCAGGAGATTTCCAGGAGCTCCTGGAAAATCAGGAGACCGCGGAAACCCTGTTATTAGTTCAAATGGTTTAGTTTAATAATTTACAACTAGAGGTAGCGCGGGGTATACGAAAGTGCGGGGCCCACTGCATAGGTTGCAGTGTCCTAAGACCGGCCCTGATGGTGGCCATCTTTTGAGTTCCTTGGAAATGTGATTGTACTCGTCCTTTAGCCACAAAGAAGGAGCCAGGTCTAATACTGAAAGTTACAATTTGAAATATTTTTTACTTTAGATAACCGAAAAACACACACACACAAATTTAGTCATTTGAAGTAGAGCAATAAATATCAAACTGTCTGAAGTGTTAGACTAAAGTCGTGATAGATCAGTTAATTTGACTTCTAAGATGATTAGTAACACTTTAGTCTAGAGAAAAGGAAAGAGAAAAAAAAAAGGAAAAAGTGGGGGGGGGGGGGGGGGGGGCAACAAAAAGAAAAAAAGTAATTAGAATAGTAAATCATAATTAATTTTTTAAAAATGTGTGTGTGTGTGTCTGTGCAAGTGGGGGTGAAACTAGAAATGTAAGGTAATTTTTTTTCTTTGTTTTACAAGTTTCAGGACGTTCCATCAGAAATAAAGATCATTACGTCCTTGCCCAGACGTCTTGAAGACGTCAGGAGATGGCAACAGGCTGGGTTTAAACTCGGGACCACTGTGACGGACGTCCTAAGCGCATACCACCCGACCAGATGATACATGCTTAACTCAACTGTTCTCGGTATTTAGCTCAACGGAAGAACAGTGTTAAAGAGTTAAGTGAAATTCACTGAGACTTCAAAACAGTTGAGTCCAGGTCAGCTTGACCAATGACTTCCTGTTACAACCACATTTAGATTCTATTTATACAATGGCCATCGCTGTCCGGTACAATTTTTGTACATGTCATTTCTTCCACACCCAATCTCGGATCAAGTTGAAATTTCGGACAATTATTTCTTGTACCTGACATAACAACAATAAAAAAATAAAAAGACCAATTAGTTAATTATTGATCCAAACAAGTGGTAGGAACACAGCGCATTGAGAAGAAAGCTTGCGCTAAACAAAAAAAAAAGTATAGGTAAAAATATATGTAATGACAGAGATTTATTATTGTTAGTCTAGATCTATTACAAATGTAATTACATGACTGATCCAAACTAATTGATAAAATTGCTTCCTTTTTTTAAAGTATTTTTTATATATTTTTCTTGTTTAAAAAATTGTTATTGTTTAAATAAATAAACAACACGTTGACTGTACCATTGAATAAATCTAGAACCATCTATTTGTTTATCAACGATTTCCTTTCAAGCTTTAACTTAAGAATGTCAAGAACGCCAAATGAAACTCTAATGCTGCCAGATGAAATGTTTCAAAACTTAACCTACAAGCGGAAGAGGTTAAAACATTGGAGTCCGCAGTGCTAAACAATGCACAGACATTATCATAGGTACTTTTTTTTAAAAAAGCTTAACAATTCCTTTATACTGTACTCCGGATACACCAAAAAGCTAATTATTTATTTTTTTCCCCCATAGATAAAATTCTCTGTTTACTTTAGTGACTTTAGTGAACGAAATAATTACATAAAATAATGATATTTGTTTTGATATATTTTAGTTTTATAGATGATTCGACATCACTACATATCACTACATATCACTACATATTTTGTTGTTGTTAGTTTGCGTTTTGTTTTTCTGTCAAACTAGACGGGCTATCACACACTCGACAAAAACCATGCCGTCCCTGACGGGTGACTTTTGACTGTCCGTACTTTGTTAGGACAGACGATAATTGAATAACGTTAACTTATGGGTTAGGTTGAGGAGCCAGTTGATCGCCTGTGTGAGCAGCACAGATTGAGAAAGCAGACAGACAATTAAGTTAAAAAACAAAACCAAAAAGTGTCATGGATATCACAGCCGGGGCGATAGTAGGGTGGAAAACTCCCGCTTTTGATGAGATGGTATGGGATGGGGTTTAATTCCCACAATGCACTAACCAGAGGGTAGGTCAATATCAAGAAACAGTTGCCCTGTGAGGAAGTAGAGGCGGAATCGGTTTGAGGGTGGGGTGTTTAGAGAAAGTACGTGTGTCTTACCTGTATGTTTATGAGTACAACATTAATAGGCAATGTCCACAAGAATAAACATAAAAGATATGCATCCATAAGGCGTTAACATTTTAACATTACACTTGACCTTTGGCTTAATGATTGTCTGGGAGGCTTAACAATGGCGTGGGAGGATTAATATTTGTTTGGAAAGATTAATGATTGTCATGGAGACAAAAATTATGTGTGTGTGCGTGTGTGTGTGTGTAGGATGGGGTTAATAATTTGGACTGGGCTTAGTGATTGTATGGGAGGCTTAAAGATTGTGCAAGAGGCTTAAAGATTGTGCGAGAGGCTTGAAGATTGTGCGAGAGGCTTGAAGATTGTGCGAGAGGCTTGAAGATTGTGCGAGAGGCTTGAAGGTTGTCTAGGGATTGATTGTAAGTTTGATAAACTTGGCTTTTATACCATGTTGCTTTCTGGTTACATTGCGCCTCTATCAATGAATGCTGAGAGACTTAGGAGGCTTTGAAAGGAGGTTTTGAAAGGAGGCTTGCAATGACGTCTCCATGATCATCTATGAAGGGAGGTGCTGTCTTGTGACGAAATAAAGGAGGGAGGACTATGTGTCTGCTTCTGTCTCCATTTCCACCGGAAGATTCAACACGACAAGACGGTAATGAAAGACAGGTCTCTAAGGAGAAGGCTATCTTTTAAACCGCTATGCCAAAGTCAATCATGCATGACACTCATCTGCATTCTCAACCGAAGATCATAAGTCGACATAACACTTAATCGTAAATAATTCCGCTACTTTCTATCTCATCGTAAAATCTTTGTATTTGAAGGATATCTGTAGCAATACACCTATCTATATCTAACATGACAGTTAACTAAATATAGCTACAGTCACGTGTCCAGACATGAGTAGATTAATTGCCTACTATGTTCAGGTATTTGTGTTTGTATGTTATTGATATAGACATGATCAAATGTAAACGTTTGGACTGTAGATTTAAAGATAAACAACGGACGTTCATCTCAATATATTAAGTTAGGTGCCGGGTTTTCAAAAATAAAAATTGTGTTTAGGCAGCAGCCAAGGTGAAGTCTATGTATTAGAAAAAGAAAAATCAAGAACGCATTGTTCATTATTATTCGGTGTGTAAGATAAAAGTTTCCCCTTCACACGTTAGTCGGTGTCTCTGCAGATATTAACGTATAACGTATACAACAATTTTCATCTTCTTAATTTCTTTAAATTTGAAAGCCAATGTGTGCATAAGAGACAATCACAATGTGTATTCACTATTTCGAGGTGAGAATTAGGTTAAAAACTTGAATGTAAGGTGTTCTGTACAGACTTAATTTGGTTCCTCTGCAACGGATAAACCAGAAATGTATTTTACTGCAATAATTAACTTAATGTACTTCTTATATAAAATTAAAAAAATAATGTTTGCTTCCCTATGGCTCTATAAGCCAACAGACAAGGCAAATGCCACACAACCGCTCAAATATACAAAAAATACATAGATCTAATTGACTATGGTAACCATTTTTGGCTTCTGTTGATTTCTTTGAAAAAAGAATACGAGTAATTCCCCTTTTTAAATTGCATACTACGTTGTTCTATTATTCCCATGGAAGACCTTCCGTCAATAAGGCGGGATCCAGTATAACTTAATTTACATGTGAACTTGGAGACAGAACAGTAAATTTTCATATAGAGATAATAAGTAACTAACCTTCAATAGTCAAGAGGTCTTTGTGGTCAGCGTCCAAGAGGTCAAGGTCGATCTCTTTACATTCGTCGCTAGCAGATAATGTCCGGTTGTCGGGAATGTCTTGAGTGACGATGGTGGTGATGCGGGAAGCAGTGCAGGTGGTGGATGTTGCCGACATGGCCGTGGATGACGCCGCCGTCGTGACTGAGGATGTCGCCGATATGGCGATAGGGGACGATGTGGAGATGCATGTCTGAGGGGAGGGGGGTCAACCAAGATGTGGTGGTGGTGGGGATAACCTGGACAGTGGTGCAGGCCGTGGTCTCTTCTTTTCTCTGGGACAAAGGAGTGGCTGGGTTTGCTCTGTCGGAAACGGCTCGTGGAATTTCTTGGGAGACATCTTCAAAGTCTTTGACATCGTCGTTCTGCCTGCTTCCAGCGGAAATTTCTTCCCCGGAAGCGGGAGAGCTGTTTTTGCCTGTCTCCGCGCTGCTTGAAGGAGCGACAGAGGCGTCGGCCGTAGCCATGCCGGACGAGAGGGGCAATTCGACCATGGACATAAGCCTCTGGATGCCCTCCGGAGCCACGTTGTGTTTGTTAATGAGGTGCTCTTCCAGAGGCCCCGCCCCTGAGCACTCATGCCTGCACAGTGGGCACAAAATGCATTTTACAGCTTCCGCCGCTGATCTGGCAGCTCCGGCGGGAGACGACGGAGACCCGTGGCTGCTCTGTTGATGCGCCGCTGCTCCGTGGTTGGACTGGAGATAGTGATCGTTGCAAGGGCGAGCCTCAGATTTTCTGCCTAAATGAAGGACCCCGCTGGTGTCTGGACTGCTAGAGATTCTGTTCGTCAGAGAATGTGCCTGCGTGATGTCTGCAATAGCATCAAAGACAATAATTAAAATAGTAAAAAAAAAAAAAAAAAAAAAAAAGTAAAATAAGTTACAAGTCTACACAACTTTTGTTTAAACTTTGAAAGTGAATTTAAATGGCTCTACCATCTACTCTATCTGCCATCATCACTGGACATTTATTACTACTAATACTGGACACCTATAACTAATATTAGTGATCCTATTAAGACTATATAGACTACGATTTTTATTTTCGGGATCTTTGGGCGCCTCTGAGACCACCCAGTTCAAATAGGTACCTGACATTAGTTGGAGAAAAGGAAAGGTGGTTAGTCGTTGTGCTGGCCACATGGCACCCTTGTTAACTGTAGGCCACGGAAACAGATGACCTTTACATCATTTGCCCTATTGACTACAAGGTCTGAAAGGGGGACCTTTATTTGTACTTTTATCACTAGTATTGCACACCTACCACTAGTATTGCACACCTACCACTAGTATTGGACATCTAACCCTATAACAGTACAAATACAACTTATGTTGATCGCCTATTACTAGCATTATACACAAACTACTAAGAAGCTGGATACCATTCACTAATACCGAGCTACTAAGCAATACACCTACCATTAACACGCACATATATGAATTAGATTGATTTTTTTTTTTTTTTTGTTAAATGCTAATTTCTGATTCGGATTCTCAAACTTAATTACGAAGTTACAAAAAAAAACAACAACAAATACACACAAAAAAACCCCAGAAAGATTTCATTCTATCTGTTTAATCAGGTTTATTAATTATGTTTTAAATTACATTTGATACACAAAACGTTTCACGAACTGCTTATCGAGTTTCCTTCGGTTCGCAAGAGTCCGAGCCTATTAATGTACCGCAGATAAAACATAAATTAAATTGTTCATCAAAAACTGATCTGATTTCACCAGGATATCAAGTGACATTTAACTTCGCTACCAATGCACGAATAAGATACAAAAAAAATATTAGTTTTAATGTTTGTCTTTTTTTTTTTTTTCTAACAGAAAGAAATTCAGTCCCATCATTCCAATATCAATATCTTTCCCATGAAATACAAACACGGCATTGAGACATAATGGACATCGTTGTTTTCTTCCTTTGGTCAGCTTCACTTAAAAGGCCACGGATAGATACTGCCCAGTATGGAAGTTGTCAAATCGAAATCCGTCCAAGCGTTTATCTAGCTCAGCAAAAGGAAGGCTGTTGAGAATGTAGTGACCATTTGTCCCCTTCGTTAACCATTGGCCGAAGAAACATTAACTGTACATAGTCTGGTCATATAATGTCAGCCATCGAAGGGAAACATGTGATAGAATAGACTAGAATATATATTGGATGACTTCATAGCTTTAATAAGCAGAAAATGTAAAAACATTAAAAAATGTGGTGTGTGTCAGTTCTGATTGAATCCCATTCATTTGAAAACTCAGTAATGGTCAAAAGTATAAGAGGTGGTAAACCGTTGAACGCCACTTACTAAATGCATAAAGACACATTTAAATTGTAGAAATATTACTATACAATGACTCCTTGACATGTTCGCATCATTTTAAAGCACTCTATTGAAATAAAAGTACTTTTAACACACATAGAGACAAACATTTTTACTTTTACTAATTATGTTTTTTTCCCAATGTTAACTTCTTAACAATTAGTTGACCAGAAAGAGAACAATAAACAAAGTAAAGTTCAAGCCAAACTGACAGAATCCTAGAGACTACAATCTTTACAGTAAACAATAAATACATAAAAAAAACAACAACTTAGAAAATCCATCGTTAACACTTTGATAAATGTTTTCACTTTTTTTTTCATTTCATGTTTTCCTAAGATCTTCTCATCCCCCCCCCCCCCCCCCCCCATTCTGTTTTTCTTCTTCAGCTGGTAACTAAATTTCATTTAATTAGTTTCCTATTTCAAATTGCGACTCAGTGCGCATGCGCTGAAGTAAATAAATGACTTTCCGATAATGTCACGTTATAATAGCTAAAAGGAGGGGAAAATCAGAACGAGGCTATCAGACCAAATTGAAAGCCGCGTATACCTTTTTTTTTCTTCATCTATAATTGACTGTCATTTTCTTTAATTTCAATACAAAATATTTATCTTAAGCTTTTTTATTTTTTCGTTTACCAAAGATAGAAATCCCCCCCTCCCGTACTCTCCTATAATTGTCTGTTTAAATTAAGGTAGGTGGGGATGGGGGGAAGGAGAGAAATAATTGACTACGTTGCCCACAGACGTCTGATAATACCGCTAAAAAGATATTAATGGTTACAATTACAGTACTCGGTGGGGGTAGGATAGTAATCGATTACAATACTTAGCTTTAATGTTTCCTTCTTGAGCGAGTTCTTCACGATACTGTACGATGGGTGAGATGGAAGGGGAGAGGAACGAGAGAGAGAGAGGACAGAAGGGAATGGAAGCCTGTAATAATCGTTCATTTTGAAAACAAGCTCATTTCCTCATGACATCAAAATTTAATAAGCCTTTGGATGGCAATTTCAAGTGTCGTCTGCGACCCACAACACCATCGAAACAATTTGTCGGACGATTACAATCCCAATAAGCGATTACATCTTAAGAATTTTAAGATAATTAAATGCCATTCTATGATGGGGGAAAAAAAGGGGGTATCTGAATGAATACAAGAAAAAAAATGTTTGTATGTTTGTCAAAGAAACTCCCTCGGATGTTCTAATTTTCAGAAATACCAAATGTATTTATTCGAAACATTTACAACATGTGTAAACAGAATCGGTGAGAATGACGTGTCATCAAACTATTTATAGATACACAGTCACGTTTGCTTGAGCTCAATTTGGACTTCAGAGAGATGAACAAGTTAAATATGAAGACCCTTACGTTACGATAAGCATTAGAAGCCAACATTAGACATAGACTCAAGAGACTTTGCCTGTTTAAAACGTCTTTGAACCATAGGAAGTATTATTTTTAATGCTAGTTGTTAATGCTCTGTTATGACAGAGGACGTACGTCGTCAGAAGTGTTTTAACAATTAACAATTAGTTTAAATCATTAACTATTTCCTGCAATAGTTGCATTCATTAACGATTTCCTGCAATAGTTGCATTCATGAACTATTTCCTGCAATAGTTGCATTCATGAACTATTTCCTGCAATAGTTGCATTCATTAACTATTTCCTGCAATAGTTGCATTCATTAACTATTTCCTGCAATAGTTGCATTCATTAACTATTTCCTGCAATAGTTGCATTCATTAACTATTTCCTGCAATAGTTGCATTCATTAATTATTTCCTGCAATAGTTGCCTTCATTAACTATTTCCTGCAATAGTTGCATTCATTAACTATTTCCTGCAATATTCAATAGATGTATCCTGCAACTGTCAAAAGATTTATCCTGCAATTGTCAGGAGATTTATCCTGCAATTGTCAGGAGATTTATCCTGCAATTGTCAAGAGTCAAGAGATTTATCCTGCAATAGTCAAGAGATTTATCCTGCAATTGTCAAGAGATTTATACTGCAATTGTCAAGAGATTTATCCTGAAATAGTCAAGAGACTTAACCTGCAATTGTCAAGAGATTTATCATGCAATAGGCAAGAGATTTATCCTGCAATTGTCAAGAGATTTATCCTGAAATAGTCAAGAGACGTAACCTGCAATAGTCAAGAGATTTATCCTGCAATAGTTGCATTCATGAGATTCTTCCGATTACCATAATAGGCAGGAGGCGGCCTATTGAGTGTCGAAATAAGTGATGAGTCGTACAAATGTGTATGTGTGTAAGTCAACGGGGAAAGTTGGGGATAGCGTACATGGATTGCAGAACTCTTGCAGTCAGTATATCGGTAAATGATTTCCCCTAGCCAGAAAACTGCATGCACATCGATTTGGTGATTAAAAGTAGCAATAAGTCAACACATGAATTCAGCAGCTCTGAACAGGGGAATCGCTTACAAGTGTGTGCTTAGGAATTGTACAACTAGAAAACTTTAAGATAAATAAATAGACCAATATATAAAAATCCATTTTTAAGGGGGGGAAAAAAAAAGCTTATTTAAGGGGAAGAACTCCACACATACAACAATATATTTCAATAATGTTGAAGTTATTTCCTGATATCAAACAAAATAATTAGTTACCAATACTTAGCCTCCTTCAGTTCCGAAGCCACTATGGATCATCTCATGGAAATGAAATGAATGCCTGGGCATTAGCTGTGGTCGGAGCGATGTCGCCTACACAGCAGTCCCATCCCCCCTTTTTCATGCTGCAGTTGTATTCAAAGGAACGTCAAGTGGCGATCTAGTTTCAACTTGATCCGAGAAAAGTGTGTGGGAGATTATAGCATGTACAATTATTTAAGAAGACCAAACCCTACATATTTGTAAATGCTGAAGGATTGCTTTCCCTTGTTGGTATCAAACAAAATAATTAATTACCAATTCTAAATTTAATAATTTTCTTGTAATTTGATTCATGTCTTGTTCAAGTCTCATAATGCCGTAGCAACGAGTGTTGGAGAAATAGCGTGTACAAACTTTTACCAGACAGGCAGAGTGAATTGATATAAGCTTTGTTAAAAAAAAAAAAACTTTTGAAAAAAAAATGTTTATATTAAGTGTAATTGTATCAATGAGTTTGGATCAGTCATGTCATTACATTTGTAGTAGATTTAGGCTAGCGATAATAAATCTGTGCAATTAGAAATATTTCTACCAATTGTTTTTGTTTGGCCCAATATCACTTTTTTAGCTTTCTCAACGCGCTATAATCCTATCATTTGTCTGGACCAGTTGGGAAAGGGGTGAAGGGGGGGGGGGGAGAAAGGGGGGGGGTGAGGGGGGGAGAAAGGGGTATCTGGGTCAATGTTAGCGTGTTTGCATAAAAACAACAACAACAACGTGTTCAGCCAGGGCTTACGCCTATTGAGGGGAACTAATTCAACTTATACCACCACATCTGTCAAGTACGCTTTCTTTCCCTAGATCAAGATAACAAACAAAATAATTAATTACAAACAGTTAATTAATTGACTAGTTAATGTTTTATTGATTCTTGTGTTGTCAGATAAAAGAAAAAAAGATTGAAAAACTTCAGCTTGATCCGAAACTGGGTGTGGGAAAAATAACGTGTTCAAACTTTTTACCAGACTGACAAATCGACTTGATATAAGCTTTGTAATGACCAAAATACCAATTTATAAATTGTCTTAAGCGGCTAAAAAAGACAACAATCAAAATGCTCTAACTGTCACAGGGGACTTTTGTTGCTGTTTGAAAAGCTCTGGAGCGCAAGAAGAATGCCTTCAAAGAGATCAACAACCCAAGACTTGGTCTCTTGTGTACATCTAACAACCGGAACACTTTTCCCGGATCTATAAATCCAAGTTAGTGATGACACGTAGACTTCTGCTTCTAGAACTAGATCTACAAAGGTGAATAGCGCAAAATCATAGGGGAAAAGAATCCAAAATTTGGGAGAATAGAAATCAGAAGTAAAATCTGCATTCTCATGCTAGAACCACGTAGATCACGTGGTCCCACCTTTGTGGAAATCTTAATGAAAAAATGTAAAATGAATCTGGTCAAAACAAACACAGTGACACCCAGGTTACAGAGATAGCCATAACTGAAGAGTGACACACAGACTGGAAAGGTTGTAGAAAGTTTAAATTCTGAAATATGCAAATACTTGTTAGTAAAGGGATATAATTTGTTTTTAAACTTTAATTCGTAATTGTGTTTTTTTAATTAAAGATGTAAAAAAAGGAGAGTGATTTCTCTTGATTCATACGAGTGCAACAAAAGTATGTCATGTGATGACTAAAAAAAAAGGGCATAATAGAAAAAGAAAATAGACTCGGTGAAAAGTTCATCGTAAAAATCAATGTCGTTAAGTTTTGTTTTTATGCGTCTGTTTCAAGCGACATTTGTCTTCATTAAACTCTGGGAGACTTAAGAAAGGGTGGGAGGGGGGAGAGAATTCTTTTGATAAAGAAAGTGACAAGCACAAAAAATGTAATTAAAATGTTCCCCCCTCCGTGGCCACCACATGTCGCCATCACCTGAAACACTGCACGAGTCACAATAAAGCTGTGCCTACAGAGGGATAAATAGAAGGGGCACATAACAAAAAGGATAAATTCGATTTACTTCTGTATCAGTGACACGAGATATTTGGGAGAAATTAGGACACGGTCTTTTCATTAAATGTCTAACTTGGAAGAAAAACAGCAGATTTAGGGAAACATTTTTTCTCTCTAAATTTTGGACTGTAAAAGACTTTTCTAGACAGCTGAACTTGAAAACTTCTTTTGCCTTCCAATATTTAGAAACACTACTCTGCAAGACTTTGTATTCATTATAGCAAAACTAATCTTTTTTTTTCATCTTATAGTAGAACGTCGATTATCCTGAGTGTCGGTTCAAGTTTGTAATAGTTCGGATAAACGAATGCGGAATATTATAAACGGTCTTTACAACAAAATTATAAAGAAAATGTATATGGTGGTATCTCACCGTACTTTAAGTAAAAGGGAAACAAAGCGTTGTACGTTGTAGCCTACCAATATATATTAATGAAAAATAATGGTTTATCTTTCAGTGCACATCAGCAAGACTACTTAGATACCGTACTGTCAGATAAAGAAACAAAAAAAAAAAGGCAATCCGGGTATTTGACTTTCCGGAAAACTGACGTCCTGATAAACGACGTTCTATTGCATTTAAATTTGTATGACGATTCGAATTAACCACTGTGCCAAGGAAGTGCTTATGAAAATAGAATTTTTTATAGTATTTATTGCTAGTTTCAAAATTCTCTCTCTACAAAGTATAAAGCAGAGTAATTAAACTTATACCACCACATCAGTCAAGTACAATTTCTTTCCCTTGTTGTTTTTTGTTTAAATTGGTTCTTGTTTTGTCAGGTTAAAACAAATAATTGTTCAAATTTTCAGCTTGATCCGAGATGGGGTGTGGGAAAATGACGTGTACACACTTTTCGCAGGCCAAAAAGAGAGTGAGTTGATATACATTTTCGTTAAACTGTGGTTTAACATTGAAAACAAAAACGAAAAAAAAAGATAAATTCATAATATAAGTTTTTCATAATGTAGTTCAGATTGCTTCAATATATATTTATTACTAAGGCCAGGCTACTGTCAATAATCTCTATGGACCTACCAGAGTAGTTAGCCCTTGAATTAGCACGTTGTGCTGTATATCCAATAGTTCAAATAAGAACTTAGTCTTGAGGTCATAATAGCAAAGTGTTGAACTGCTGTTGTTGCTGTAACATGTACCAATCTCTCCTACCCCCCCCCCCCATCTCTCCCTTTACTAACAAAGTGTAAAGCAAAGATCTCCCCTCCCTTACATTCACCCATCCCCCATTGGACGTCCTAATATTGTCAGCATATAGCAGCAATTAGGACAGTCCTCGCCAATAGAAGCATATAGCAGCAATTAGGACAGTCCTCGCCTGTAGAAGCATATAGCAGCAATTAGGACAGTCCTCGCCTGTAGAAGCATATAGCAGCAATTAGGACAGTCCTCGCCTGTAGAAGCATATAGCAGCAATTAGGACAGTCCTCACCAATAGAAGTTTTAAACGAATTGAGGCTGGCTCAAGTCTCGTAACTTGTACACGCGTAAAAAAAAAAAAAAACTTGAGGAGGTTTGGGCGGATGGTGGTGGGGGGGGGGGGGTGGAAGATGGAGGAGTAGACGTGTACTGTGCGGGTTATGAAAATTACAGCCATATGTCACCTTCCTCAATAATTATGTTCTTATATTTAATTAACATTAGCTGTTGGCTGTCGTTTAAGGAAAGGGGGAGGGAAAGAAAAGTAAGGGGGGATGTTTGTTGTATAATTCTGTGTGTCACTACAGCCCTAGCCCCCTCCCCACCCGCCCATTTCCAACCAAATGAGTAAAAAAAATGAATAACACAGAGCATTCGTTAGCTGGACAATTTATGACCAGCTGTGCACATAATAAGACCTACATTACTTAAGATTATATGGTATTTGTGTTTAATTCTTAACGTGAGTATATTGGGTCATATTCAACAAACAACCGACCAAACCACTGATATGCATCTAATTGTACAAAGACAAACACTTTTTTTTTTAAAGGGGGGGGGGGGGTGTGTTGTATTTTTCAAATATAGATATCAGAAATATCTCAATCTTAGATTAATTTTTATTGCAATGGTAGCTGGTGGGTTATTCAACAATTAAAAACATCCTTAGCATATACCCACAGTAAACATTATTTTCTTCTTGTTAGGAAGGCCAAGTTTTGCTCGTGTACCAATTACTAACTCACTTTAGTCTTTAGAAATTACTACGCGTGCTTGGAAGAACGTTTGCAGACATGACACAAATATGACTAAATTGTAATTTAAAATAGAAGTAATTTGTTTACCAGGACTGGAACCCCAAGCGTCCATCTGAAGACAGCTGTCCACAGTGCTAAGCATGCCGGGATAGAAAGGAACAAAAAAAAAGCCTCACTCAGTGCTAAGTATTTCAATTCACGCCGGCCACGTGCGGACTCAATCTGTTACTCAGTGTGACATTCGTGGAGGAAGGATATTGTCTCTCTCTCTCTGTGTCAATGATGCAGTGTGACACAACATAATTAAAAAAAAATAAAAAAATTCTGGTCTCATTCGTCGTTATATCAAGCGAATCGTTCACAGGTAATCCACTGAAATGGTTTCTACTACACTCAGTAAATCACAGGCTACCACCTTGAAAGTACATTATTGTTCTACAAGGATACGAGAAAACGCTTCCCTGGCAAATGGTGTACTATCACAATTTCTTTTATCACAATACTAAAGTATCTAGTCTCTTTCGTATCTTGTCTTATAAAATACAGACGTTACTTCAAAAAGAAGAGGACAACGTCCTACGCGTCATGCATGTTAACCAAGGACTTAAATTCTGCCTAATCCATTTGGCGAAAAATAAATAAAACTTTCATATCAATAATATCTCATCTAAATTGAATATAAAATTTAAAGAAAATAAAATAAAAGAGAATGCATACGAAGAAAACAAACCAACATATATTGTAACTGAGAATGAGTGTGAGACTGTTCCTACGCCACTATAACAGTGGTCACATATATTGTAACTGAGAATGAGTGTGAGACTGTTCCTACGCCACTATAACAGTGGTCACATATATTGTAACTGAGAATGAGTGTGAGACTGTTCTTACGCCACTATAACAGTGGTCACATATATTGTAACTAAGAATGAGTGTGAGACTGTTCTTACGCCACTATAACAGTGGGGTAGTTATGCCCCCAACACCCAGTTAATTAGCACCTAGAAAGAACAGAAAAAAAGAGGGGGGGGGGAGGGATACGATTGAGAATTCTAGGCCATGGCGTAAATGTGTGTTCTTTTATCTTTTTCTTTTTTTTAAACGAAAAACACGTATATCTGTATCAGCTCCCTTATCCAGACCCTCCTCACTACGCTCATTATTTAGAAATGTGTGTTGAACAAAGGACGCTCAAATTTAATGTGTGTTACTTTAGCGGTATTAAGAGTTGACCCCCCGCCCTCTCGCTGGCCTTGAAAGCAATAAGGTGATTTCACGTCCGATACCAAAGTTTTAGGATAAGACTTTCTACAGTTTTAGAAAGAAATAACAAAAAATAAAGCTACGACTATACAGAAGTTTAGGTCTCAATCGCAAGCATGCCAATGAAAGGCCGGGGAGGGGTGTGTTGGGGGGGGGGGGGGATACGTATATTTCTAAGAGATTTTATGGTAATCATTTTGTGCAGTGTGGATACGAGGTTGGGGAAACTTTCAAAATCTATAAGATATTGAGTTTCATTAACACTTCAATAGAAAGAGGGACAAAAATGTGTATTTGTTTATTGGTTGCTTTTGAAACTTGTATTTTAAATCAATGAAATTAGGCTTGAAACGTAACGTGGCGATAGGAGAGGGGAAAAAATGTAAGTGGGGTGTGGGGGGGCTAAAGAGAATTGAGAATGATTTATTAGAAGTGATAAGTGTGTGACACATGACTATGTTGTAAACGAGTATGAGGAGAGGGCCGCAGTATCGGCCCTGGTCTTCAATGAGATCTAGTCATAGCAGCAGTGTAGATGTACTAACTAGATAGACGTCAATAGTGTAGCCTAGAATATGTACTCTGTGCTAGATGTCTTTGCCAATAAGTATGGCAATACCTGTGAGATAACGATAGAGAAGAGAGTGAATGAGGGTAAACATAAATAGATGCATATTTAAAATATATATATATAAAAAGTAACAGGAAAAAAACAACTTTTAAAAAAACGAATAAACATTTTGAATTAAATTGTCAACTAACCAAAGAAACGAGAACAAAACTAGAAACTAGACTCTTTGAATACTAAAAGCCAGCTCATCTACACACACAAATTTACGTAATTCACGATGAATTATCAATTCGAAGCAAGAGAGAAGTCTAAAATTCCTAGATTTTTTTATTTTTTTTGTGTGTAACTATTTCGCTGCTGAACTAGATATTTAATTCTATACTCAACAAAGTAGCCTATTGTTTTAGTCGTGTGCACCACTTTTTGTTCTGACACTCTGTCTAAATGTATTCGATCCTATCGATAGATTCCTACAGACACAAACACTAGATACTAGACTAAAGGGAGTGTCTCCTGAAGGTTACTAGTTTCACAAACTCGACCTCATCAAATGCACAACAAATTTCTTGTGTGTACTCTTACAAATCTTTCTTACGCTAGCACAAAAACACATTTTCTTTGCAAGTTTGTCGCACACTTCAGACTTTTTGAGAAATTGTGTCCAATTGTTGTAGCATAGCCAATAAATATCCAATGAGAGAAATGACTTTCAAAAGAACACACGCTGTGTCAACAAGAACTCGATCAGAAAATCTTCCAACTGATCCACTTGGCTGATGGCTTTTGTTAATAGATCATCGTAAGCTTTGGTGTACGCCTCGCCCAACTACCCCCTACCACCCCCACATCAGTAGATATCGGCGCCCCACCCCATCCCTGGCTCCACATTATCACCTGCCCCCCACTCTTAAATCACATCTATTCACTCTTCCTCCTCTCTCATCATCCCCCCTCCCCCCAACCAGTCCCGTTGATTCCCAACCCTTTAACCACTATTTAAAACTAACTGGTGTTTGCCACAGCAGAAATTTTAACTCAGGCCACAACCCCCCCTCCCCCACCGCTTTATTTCTTAATATATGTCATATTCAAGTTATCACCCCCCCCCCCCTCCAAACCACCACTACCATACTAGAAAGTAAAGACTATTACATTCGGGTTGATGGTGAAAGAAAGCACAAATAATCACCGGCGTAGCTTTTTTAATGAGTAGCGACATCTAGCGAGGACGTTCTGTGCCGGGAGAGAGGAAGAGAGGCAACCCATGCTCAACCCGCCATGGAGACGAAAGAAGGATTGATTGAGTTTCAGGAGAAAGAGAAGACAACAAAAAAATTGCCGTCGCTTGGCGGTGACTGGAAGACAAGACTTGCCCCCATGTGTAAGGTAAGGTGGCACCGAGCAGAGCGCGAGGTTGAAGGCAGGCGATGAGTTTCACAGGTAGACACACACAAAGAAATGCAACAAAAAAACATTCGTTCTTTACATATGGACCAGGGGTTCCCAAAAAAATAAAATAAAATTCAGCCCCTGAAATCCAGAAAACATTCCAAGGATAAAGAAATGATGTTGTTTGTTTGATATCTACTGAACCAGCTCTAGACAAATACATTTCAGGGAGCATTGTTAGCCACTGGTGTACAGCCATACATAGCAACCTTGATGCAAACAAAAGAAGTGGATTCATTGAAACAAAATGACTGATCTATATAAATCATCTAAGTTGACATCACACAATGGCTGGTCTTGACATGAACAGTGTCAAATGCGAGTCTTTACCTAAAAATATTGTCAAAAAGTCATAAAGGAAATGGAACCAGAAAGCAAATTCATTAAAACGAATTTTTTTTTTTTTTGTATTTAAAAAGTCTCTAGACAGAAGTTAATTTATCTATCAAAGAACATAGCACCTTGCTACCTAACATGGCACCTTGCTACCCAACATGGCACCTTGCTACCCAACATGGCAACTTGCTACCCAACATGGCACCTTGCTACCCAACTTGACACAGTAATTTCTCATCATCATTGTATAATTGTAGAGGTACATCTAATCTCGGAAAGTCAGAAGATTTCAAGTCTAAGACGACCCAACACCAGAGCTTTGCTTCAGCCTAGACAAACATATTACCGAACCCATTTTGCAACAAAAGGGATAAAGGCAGCATCGATCTTACGTCGAGGGGCTAATAACTGCGAGCGTTTCAAGTGATGCGGATGGATTGAAGCGCTAACAATAATCACCATCATTTTTTAAACATATTTTTAAAGAAGAATTGTGCGCGAGACGGCGCTGTCATTTTAATGCCACTGTCATTATAGATGCCATAAGTGCTGAAATTTTCAATCGCAAGCCACAAGCCAAATATTAAGTTTGCAATAAAAAATCTGTTTTTCTCTCTCTCTTTTTTTAAAAATGATATGTTTAAACTTGAAGATAAAGCATTTGATACAGCTTCATTATGTTTAAACTTAAAGACAACGCATTTGATACAACATCATTATGTTTAAACTTGAAGACAACGCATTTGATACAACTTCATTATGTTTAAACTTGAAGACAACGCATTTGATACAACTTCATTATGTTTAAACTTGAAGACAACGCATTTGATACAACTTCATTATGTTTAAACTTGAAGACAACGCATTTGATACAACTTCATTATGTTTAAACTTAAAGACAACGCATTTGATACAACATCATTATGTTTAAACTTGAAGACAATGCATTTGATACAACTTCATTATGTTTAAACTTGAAGACAACGCATTTGATACAACTTCATTATGTTTAAACTTAATGACAACGCATTTGATACAACTTCATTATGTTTAAACTTGAAGACAACGCATTTGATACAACTTCATTATGTTTAAACTTAAAGACAACGCATTTGATACAACTTCATTATGTTTAAACTTGAAGACCACGCATTTGATACAACTTCATTATGTTTAAACTTGAAGACAACGCATTTGATACAACTTCATTATGTTTAAACTTGAAGACCACGCATTTGATACAACTTCATTATGTTTAAACTTGAAGACAACGCATTTGATACAACTTCATTATGTTTAAACTTGAAGACAACGCATTTGATACAACTTCATTAGGCAAACGTTAACGTGTAGCAGAGAAATTATAAAAGAGTCTAAGAGTCAGTGACTGCGAATGGAGAGACACTTTGTAACAATAGTAGTGACATCGGGTGATGGAGTGTGTGTGTTTCTATGGTGACAGTGGGAAGAGGTTAGCGATTGATTGTGAATGGTGAATGGTGCAACATAGGTGGCATTGTCGTCATTTGGTGATATTTGGACACATGAATCCAGAACGTGAGACTGAAAGGTGGTGTTATTGTAGTGAGTTTTATTTTTGTAAAAAAGATATCATTGCTTAAGTCTACAACATGTATTTAATTTTATCACAGGCTGATTTAGTCTTTATTTTAAATAAAGGTATATTTAGAATTGTTCAAAAGGAAATTAATTCAAGTTATGTAAAGTTTTATTACTTAATACATACTATGTCTACAACGGTTAGTTGTCTACCAGCAGTTTGGTGCTACAAGTCAACGACCGGCAACAACACATTGAAGTATCAAAAGACAGAATCAATATAAGAGTGGTATATGATGAACAAGGGGGCGCGTTGGCTGAGTGGCTAAGCGCTCGGCTTCTGAGCCTGAGGTCCTGGGTTCGAAACTCTGTGAAGTCTGGTATTTCGAATTTCAGGATTTTTAGGGCGTCCCTGAGTCCACCCAACTCTAATGGGTACCTGACTTTAGTTGGGGAAAGTAAAGGCGGTTGGTCGTTGTGCTGGCCACATGACACCCGCTCGTTAACCGTTGGCCATAGAAAAAGATGACCTTAAAATCATCTGCCCCATAGATCGAAAAGATTCTGAAATGGAAACTGTACTTTTTTTTTAATATGATGAACAAAATATGAAAAGTTATAGAACCAGGCCTGGTGTGACATCAACTTTGGTTTGATTATGCTTGGTATTAGCGTCTCGAAGATGGATGAGTGCCTACTAAATAAACAATTCAACTACCAGACAACTACTCAGCTTTATTCAAATATTTGTCTACGTGTATTAGGATAAGACAAATGAAATAAAATTGTCTTAAAATGAGTTGAAAGGGAGCACAATTATCAGCGCAAGGTACGCTTGAAATGCGTTTATAAACAAAACGCAATTCTTCGAAGAATTTTATCCTCTTTTGCTGTCCAGCTTTCACGGGAGGCTTCATTATTTAAAAGAAAATTTGGACTTAGCAGAGGCATGAGTTAAAACTAGCATAGGATGATGTGCCAATTTCAAAAGTTCTATGGTGACATTTCCACATAAAACTTGGTGACTTTCTACATCCTAAACTTACGAAGACGACCGACTTTAACCGACTAAAAGACATGCGGTGAATAGCTGACCAGTGAACAGACTCACATCCACAATTACCTTTACTTTCATCTGTGCGGTCGCCTCCAGGCTTATCCCTGCTAACAGAACCCGCACCCCTGAAGGCGCTGTAGTCTGTGGCGCTGGTGGTGCCCAGCGAGCTAGAAGCAGCCGTGGTTGTGGAGAAATGGGCGGGTGGTGGTATCGTGACCTTGCCACCACCAGACGTAACTTTGGGGTACTTGCTTAAATCTCGGCTCCCCTGCGAGAAGTCAGGAGTGTCAAGTACGTCCTCATCAACTGTGAAGTACAAGAAATAAAGGAAATTATCAATAAACAAAAACAAAAACAAAAATTACTTGGAAAAAAATTAAGTCGATAGCGTGAAATAACTAAGTAGACAACAGCAAAATATCAAACAAACAAACAAGCAAAAAATACAAGGGCAAAGCAATCTCCCGAAAAGAAACACACGTTATATAATAGACAGTCAAAGAGAACTACAGAGATGATTTTTTGTTTTCAAACAGAATAAAGAAAGTACAAGTCAAGGTCAAAAGGTCATCTTCAACAAGAGACGTACTAAAAAAAAAAAAACCAGAACCCTAACATGAAGTCCGACAAACACTTCAGGCTACCCAAAAGTGACAAGAACAAATAAAGTGTTTTATTTGTACAAGGGCGTGTCCCTTTAAAACAGGCTGCAGTTTAGTGAGGAGATAGAGGAAGGTATGAAGTCACAAGAGAAATGTTTTACAATACAAAGAATTGCATCGACAACCAATTACTATCGAGACATTCGCCTAGATACAAACACATATTCGTCCTACAGAAAGTCTTACACAGTCAAAAGTTCGTCTCCCCTAGACGGGATGACGTATAGTTTGACTTCTCATTTTCTCCTGGCAGACTCTATAAACATCCCTCATCCACCCTCTTTCAATTTTAACACAATCAAAACACATTTGGAACGCATACCAAAGAACCCACACCAGCTTTGAACCCACACCTAAGGTTTAAACAATACGTAAGTACCTATCACTTTTAAGGGCGCCAATAGGTCGTCATCACAGAAGTCAACCCCTCTTCCCCGGCTTTCAAGACCGCGTTCACACAGTAGCATGGGAAGGGAGCTAAACCAAAGGTACTTTAAATAAAAACACAAACTATTTCAGATCGGAACTCAGTGACGTAGCTGGGGGGGGGGGGAGAGAGAGAGAAGGGGGAGAATTTGAAAGCCTTCTCGAGCCCCCACTTGAGCGGGGGGCCCTAATGATTTTTTTACTTTAAATATTAAATATTACGCAAAATGCATGGGCCGCAAATAGGTCAAGCCCCTCCCGGGCCCCCGAATGATGGCAAATTCCTATCTACGCCCCTGTCCGAACTCAATCTTTGTGGTAAACTTGTATTCTGTTCACTCTCCACACATATTTCAAGTATCGCATCTCCAGGTGAGAGTCGATATTGTCACAAACGTCAGAAAAAAAGAAGTGGGAGGGGGGGACATAATTGACCTAACAATTAGCAATTAAACCAGGGCCGGCAACTTTTGATGATTTAATACTCGATTTCCCTTGAGTGTATTCGAATACAGGCTTGCCGTGATGAATAATTATATCTAGAAAGTGGAAGCTGTTTTCGATTTAGCTAATTATAGTTGAACAGCAGATGACAGACTCAACAAGACACACACACACACTGCACGATTACACTGGCTGTGTCACAAAGTGCAGAATATATTGTTTCATTCACCCATTTAACCGCCCTAAAACACACACACACACGCACACATTCGCTCTTCTTTCTCGCCAACATTGCTATGTTCGAGTAATCTTAAAGTACAGACACGGTCATAGAATAAGCTCCTTGGGGCTCGCTTAAAACTTTTCTGCAGGGAACAGTTCCAGGAAAAGAAGTAGAGGCATACGAAGAAGGCGATGAGAAGACAATAAAGTTGAGGAATGAACGCGACTATAGAAAAGATTCTAGCCCAGGCTAAAGACAAATCGCAAATCGTCAACAGATCGCATGTGGAGCCCCAACGGTCCAACAGACTAAGGGAAAGATGAAGGTGAAGACGGTAACACTTTTTTCTTCTTTTTTTTTCATTGCAAAGTTTCCTTAACAGCGCTTTCCTCAATGGATACCATCACGTGTTCTTAAGACTCAATTCTATTGGGTGGCTAATTAAATCTTAACCAAAGCGATTTGGTAGAAGTTTTACCTAAGCGGCGAGATACGTTCTACCTAAATTATCAAACATTTTGTTTTTGGTGTAGATCTACATGTTTTTCTTTTTCAAAAGGTATTCTTTAAGATCTAGATCTATGTTACAAACAAGCTTGCACAAATATATAGCAATGCTATGATTATATCTAAATTACTGGAAAAAAAAATATACATATAATGATCCACGTGATAAGCGCACGCGCTCGTGTGTGTGCGCATGTCTGTGTGCGCGCGTGTACGAGAAGAAAGTAAGATCGTTGGAAGACCGGCACAGGTCACATGATTGGAGAGAAAAGGTCAAATATGAAAAAACGTTCTAAAATCAATCACTATACTTTTTTGTTTCTCGAGACCTGGCTAATTAGTGGGTCGTAAGTACCCTGAGCTGTACAGAGCAGGGGGGGGGGGGGAAGAATGGGAACTAGGAAGAGATGGGGGGGGGGGGGGGGGGACAAACGTGTATTGGAGGGGGGGGGGGAGCAGAACGAGATATAACAATTTAAACCAATTCGTAATTAGAGTTTGAGAATCGGGAGATCATTAAAAACAAAACCTAATCAGAGTTTTAAATCTGGCGGGAAATATAGGTTGTTGTTTTTTTTTTGTCTCTAGACCTAGGCGTGAAAAAAAAGTTTGTCTACATCTCACTTTCTCCAATAAATGTTTGCGCGAACACATGATGCTTAGCTAAACAAAAAAAAAATCAAAATGTTTGTCATTCCTAATGCAAACATGACACAAAATAGAAAGGCTTAAATCCATTATAACAGAAATAAACAGGAAAAACCATGATATGAAAAAACAAACAAAAAAAAAAAAACTGTTTTGTGATCGAGTTGAAATTAAGACTAACAAAACAGGGCGTCAGAAGAATAATAGGAAGAAAAAGAATAACAATAACAATTACAATGATTTTAAAAAAAGCAATTAAATGTATTTGACTTTAATCTCACAAAGTAATTAAGTTTACTGTAAGACTTTCTTTTCTTTTTTTTCTATTTCGACGTAAAATGTAAGGACTTTGTTTTCCCAAAGATGAAAATGTAAACCATACCCAATCTTTTGTTACAAAGCTTCTATCAACTCACTCTGTCTGACTGTCTGTCTGGTAAAAAGTTTGTACACGTTATTTCACTGACGAATCTCGGACCAAGCTGAAGTTTTGCACAATTATTTCTTCTACCAGACAATACAATAATCAATTTTTAAAAAATTAGTTAACTATTGGTAATTAATTATTTTGTTAGGTATCTAGAAAGGGAAAGAAATTATACTTGGCTGAAGTGGTGGTATAAGCTGAATTATTCCACTTTATAGGTCGACGATCGAAATTGAAACAATCAATATGTAACTATACAGTCATCTCTAGTCATGAATACCTCACTACCAGACTGGACAGCACGTCGGCCCGAGCAGGCGTGAGCCACGCGTTCAAATTGAGGTCGTTCCCCCCACCCTTTTTTATATAAATGCTTTAGAAAACCAATTACGGTCAAATCCACACAGATGTCCCTTTCTCCCCCCTTCCCCACCACTTTTCCCAAGTCGTCCATGATCCTAGCGTATTGAGAGAGATAAAAGCATAAAATAGCGCTGAACAAAAACAATTGGTAAAAATATTATTAATCGCACAGGATTATTATTGTTGGTCTAGATCTACTACAAATTTAATTACATGACTGATCCAAACTAATTGATACGATTGCACTTTATACAAGCTTTGATTTAAAAAAAAAAAAATTAATGTTGCTCATTTTTCTTTTTCTTATATTAAAAGACTTCAAAGTGGTGTTTTACCGTAATGAGATCTCAAGTTTTTTTTTCCTTTCTCTCAAATGTTAAAACCGTTTATTCGATTAGCCAATTAATATTATATATCAGCGTAGATCGCATGAAGACATACAGAGTAAAAACAAAGGGGGATAATTATTGAACATTTCAAACAACAACAACACAAAAACCTGGGTGGGGACAAAAAATCAATTATCAGTCAGTCTGTGAAGAGTTCACTTCTCTTACCGCCTGCATTGTTGTCGGCTTCCCTTCCTGCTCAACATTTAATGGCAAACAAAAAGGGGCGTGTTAAGTCAGTAATAAACAAAAGAACAGGAGGAAAAAAGGGCATGGGTAGGGGGGCTCTAATTGATATACATGTAACAAGAAAACGCTGCGCGGCTTCAGATGATTACAAAGGCAGAAACAAAGAGGGATGGGGGAGGTGGAATATGGTGGGAGGGGTGGGGGAGAGTTATGGGGGTTGGTGTGAGCTGGAAATCTTAAAGGCAGGGTGGGGTGGGGGGCGCACAGGCTGGATCGAGAATAGAAATAGATGCTTTATTTTAGTTGGCAGCAGATGAGATTTACTGACAGGGTAATGGGAGCACTGCATTGTTAGAGATGCAAGCACGGGGGATTACGATAGGTGTTAATACTTGTGGCGCAATTCTGGAAAAAAAAGAGGGGGGGGGGATACGGGCGCAGATGGCACCCTATCACAAACAAACGGCAGTAAAGAATGCCTGAGAGATAAAAGTCATTCCAAATTTTGCTACAGAAACATGAAGCCATTACGAGTTCTCTGGTCTAGCATTGATTAGCGCGACTTACTGAATAGTTCTATTGCACTAAAACCTTTCATTAACTGGTCGCTATATACAGAAACTATTCAGAACTAATCTGCGTGGCTAGGTAGTTTACCGCACTCTTCATTAATCTTCGACAATAATACTATAACTTCATATTTTTTTATAGAAATAATGGTGAAAAATGACGTTTGACGCGAAGAATTATTTAAATTTTAAGCAAATATTGAACAAGGATAGGGTGATCTAAACATGACGTCAGAGATGTATACTGGAGGTCGTGGTTGTGTGTGTTGGAAAAGGGGGAAGGGAGGCGCAAAGCCAGGTATTGTTTCAACCAGAGGTAGGTTGTCAGTCGATACATAATTGGTGATTAGCTCTTTATTTACACACGATGTCGGAGAAATGTGCGTGAGTACACACGTAGTGACGTCACAGCGACGGGCGGCTGAGCTACCATGAGGAAAAAAAACCTTTAAGCCCCTAGGACGCCAGCAAGTCATTGGTAGATAGTACACGAAACACGAGCCAGTGAAAAAGTATAATATTAACAACGCTCAAAGCGTTACCTAGGTGTGCGTGTATGTAATTTGTATTTATTATCTAAACTCTTACAACCATTTTAGAAAAAAAAAAGTTGACTTTGCAGGAGGGTTCACTTTTGTGATCTGAATAGGTGAAGAAGGTATGACCCCAAAAAGGGAAGATGGTGCATTCCCAACAAGTGGACATCCCAAAATATCAATCAGCAAATAAATACGAAAAAAAACATGAAGAAAGACATGAATTATCTACCGAAGACATCAAGAAAGGTAAATTTTGTTCAGTTCAATTAGAATGGCAACATGAACGTGTGATAAGCACATTGGGCTGTCTAGTTCGAATCCTGTCAGCTGTCATCCCTCGCCGTCGTGCGGGAGGTTCGGGCTAAAATGTAGTAATCTTCAAATTCTAATGGGGCGAAACTTTCAAAGCAATGAAAGTAAATAATCATTAAAACCAATACGTTCTGTCATGTAGGTCTGTCCAGGAATATAACAAATAGAACACTAAGACCTAAGGATAGTCAACTTCAATTAAAACCAATGCAAACATGTACATTAATTATTATTTAAAAGTAATGAGATGGTTCATTGTTTGCAGGTTATTGTTTACCTAAAATATTACAACAAACTATGAAGATAATAAGCTAACAAAAATATAACAAATCAGTTGCCACACATACGCCAAACAGAACAGAATGTCAGGTAAAGATCGAGAGCAGCGAAAGAGAACCCTGCGAGGGGAAAAAAAACCCTCCAACACCACGAGGTGATACTTGGTGAGCGTGTAATTACCCGGCTGATTACACCATTAAAATATCAAGCCAGTGTAACAATTTGTTAGCAAATGTCAAGAACAATTTGTGCACTGGCATATAAAAATATAATTGATATCAGTCGTCTGTTGGCATGTACGTAAACCAAAGGTCACTCGGACGATTTTTAGGCTCGATGTTGACAGTAGGTAGTGCTGAAGATGCTTGAGAGGTGGGGGGGGGGGTGGTAGGAACGTAGAATGAAGAGTGTAAAGTCGTCATTATGTCGAATTGGATGACGTCATAATGCCAATTAGTGGGGATGACTTGCATTCTTTGCAAGGTGAAAATAGCCATAAAAATAAGCAGGCTAGCAGACCAACAAAGGGAGATGACTGTTAAATGCTTACACACAGTCAGATGAATACGATCAAACAGTAGTAAGGATAAACACTTTGGATACAATAATTTGTATAAATGTCTCACTAAACTCTGCACAAAATAATTTTAAAATAAATATACATTTAGATAGATAGATAGATAGATAGATAGATAGATAGATAGATAGATAGACAGGCAGGCAGGCAGACAGACAGACAGACAGATATAGTGGAATTGTGTTATGCCTATAAAATATACTAGTAGTGATCAAACGAACTAGCGTCCCGTGAGCGTCGAGACCAAGTACCTGTTATTAGCCCATCGTTACAGCAGGCATCGTGACGTCATACAAATCCAGGTAATAATAAGCATCTAGAGGCTAGATGCCCTCCCCCTCCACCTTTCTCCCTGATAATTGCAGAGATAGAATGCAAGGTGATGAGTCGGCAAACGGAGGTGAGCTACAGGGTGGGGGGCTGTCTATTGATGATTTGTGTTAAGGATACGTTAACAATAGGAAGATTGGGGTTAAAAAAGGGGGAAGGGGGGAAACTAAAATAATGATTCCAGTGACCTGCCTGGTAGTCTCGGTGTGATGAGGGGTAGCAACAAATGGGGGGGGGGGGGGAAACAGGTAGATTCCTTAATATCCAGATATTGTTTTAACTTCTTATAAAGTCGAGAGCTATTTTCGTATCACGAATGAGTGGAGGCGAAACGGGGGGGGGGGGGGAGAGAAGGGGGTTGTTGGGGAGGAACGAGCAAGGAGGAAAAGAAAAAAAAAGGTGGTTGCTTAATTAAAAGGGGTGAAACAAAAAGACACAGGGTGGCATAACGACGCCCAGGAAATAGAGTGATTATTCTTGCATTGTATTAGTGCAAGCTTGCGCTGTCTAATTATGATATGGATTTTACAATGTACGCTTGGCAAGCTGGAGACGAGGTGATCAGGAGGAGGGTGGGGGGTGGGGAGGTGAGGGATGGGAAATGTGTGTGCTTGTGTGGGAGGTGATATTCTAATTCAGTTACTTGTGTGCTCATTTTATTGCTATTCCGAAAGCAAATGTACTTACATAACGAAACCTTTATACACACTTTACAAATACAAAAAAAAAAAAGGTTTCGTGAACAGCTGACAACAAATAAGCAAATCATGAAAACAAAACCATAAAGAAAACTTGATGATGATTAATAAGTTAATCACTTTAGTGGGGGGGGGGGGGGGGCGGCAACGCTACGCAATATTTTAACATCTTTTTACGTTTACGGGTGTTCACTCCAGAATCGAAGAATACTACATCCTAGCGGGACATGGCTGTGAGCTGGATTCGAACCCTAGACCATCCAGAAGACAACCCAGAGCGCATACCACACGAACAGCCAGCCACCCTAGAAGTAATGAACTTAATAGAAATAGTATTGTAATGCAAGTTAAGTCAGGAAGGTCATTCGTAGTGCGTGGTCATGACTTATGACTTAAATCCAGATTCAAGTGTAAAAATTTACCACAAACAGTGTATGTACAACAGATATCTCTACAGCATATCGACGTCTCGAGTCATCCCGCCCCAGGTTTACACGGGCCTTGACTGCGTAACGACTACCTGGCAGTGGGTAGGGTGAGATCGATACTGGTATTATACCATTATAACTAATGTCCTGTTATTCACGGCACTGATAATAATTGTCTCGCTGGCAGTACACCATGTGGTATCGGGAAGTCAAGGCGGCTTGAGTTTTTTGGTATCGCAAACATATAAAAAAAAATGGAATGTATTGATTTAAAACCGAAACTAAACCAACAAGATATATATGCGACGCATCGATTAGCTTGTGCAACTCTCTCTCAAGCATGGAAGAGAATGGAAAGGAATGGGGTGAATGCATATGTGAAAAAAAAGAAAATTGGAACATTGGTCATTGGAGTAAATTAAAGTTAACCTCCTATTTCAGACAGTGTGGTCTATAGGGCAGATGATGTAAAGGTCATCCGTTTTCTGTGGCCTACGGTTGACGAGGATGTCATGTGGTCAGCACAACGACCAACCGCCTTAACTTTTTCCCATCTAATGTCAGGTAACCATTAGAGCTAGGTGGATTCAGAGGCGCCCTAAGATCCCGGAATAAAAAAATACCAGTCTTCACCAGGATTCGAACCCCAGAGCCAGGTTTGGAAACAACGCGCTGTATCGCTCTGCTACCGCGCCTCCATTGGAGTAAATAAGGCGACGATAAATTTTGAAATAAAGTTACTGGTCAGTTTGGAGATCGTAAGAATTTTTTTTTTAAATTCCTAATCAACATTTTTAAGCTAAGAAGAGCGTGCAAACTACTTAAGGATTTGTTCCCGCTATGTTGGTTCAACGTTCACCAATTAGTTCTATCGTTTTGAATATTTACATTTCCTTATTCGTGAATAGTCAAAATGCCAAAAACTATTTTCAAGTTCGAAATACAAATTAGAAAAGGCCAAATATAAACAAATGGCCATATTACCGTAGTAAAAATCACACATTGTTATTATTTGAAAGACGCTAAGATTACAGGGATTATGTGAGAGAAAAAATAATGGAATGGTTATTAAAGCACACCATGACATCCAGAACCAATGCACGAGTTGCGGAACCTTGTATCCTAACACAAGCGAACAAATCCTTATATCTTACACTTGAAGAGAGTAACAAAACAAATATTCTAAACATTTGAATTACATTAACATTTTTATAATACATTCACATATATTATTTTGCTCCCAAAAAAAGTGTATCTATTCCTTAATTTCCTGCCTCAAGAGTTTCCTTAAATAAAAAAAAAAAAAGAGTGTAATTACTAAACAAAACTTGAGAAAGACAAAAAAAATATGTTTAAAAAAAATAAACGAACCTAGAAACAAAACCAAAAAGTTCGAATTTTTAATGAGAGAACGAAATAAGAGGAAAATTGAGATGGGTGGAGGTCCGTGGGAGGAAATAGAGGGAGTGAAGACGAACAAAAGACAAGGAAAGATAACAAGCATTCGAGAAATCTTTACCAAAAATGTCAAGGGAGACTACTGATTATTTAAGACAATAAGCGCTTACCTCCCCTGCATATTTATAGCCTTTAACCGGGCATGCTGGTTTATTAAACAAGGTGTTCGCCTCACAAGAGGGAAAGTAGGAGTGCTCCGAAATAGTTACTAATTGAGCCTCAACATGTAAGCAACGGTGAAGGACCAATTTCTTATTCTTGGCCTTTGGAAGAAAGCCCTTCCGCTGGTCTTAAGGAGATTAACCTCGACATCTTGCAAACAATTTTACAGTGTCGAGGGCCGCCAATAACAGAGTTCCAGAGCCACAGCCTAGATCACCCTGCCCCCAACACTTGATCTAAACTAAGTACGATTCAGCACCGAAGCTTAAAACTCCCTATATGCTTTGCGAGTAGAAACAATCCCTTACTTCGTGTGGCCTTTTCCATTTTAGTGCTGCTAGTCTGAGAGTTGCACCCCCCTCCCTTTAAACTATAGTGTACCCAACCAAGTATCATCTCTTTTTGATTTCTTCCAGACTACAACGTGGCACATAGGCTAAGTTTACAATGGTTAGGCTGGTATAAACAAGTAATATCCCTGCTAAAAACTTTCCCTTTAACCTTACGCAATGATTTCACGAGGAATGTTATATGTATTGGTTCCATTATTTAGTAGTGATTTCCCTTGGAGCAAAAAAAAGTTGAGCGGATGGTTTTGGTTGTGTAAGCTGAATAAATTCTGATGAAATCACGAGGTGCTCTGTCGTAATTCAAATTGATAAATACGGGTGTGAATGTTGAGGAGAGGAGAACAACCGAGAGACGCGTGACAGATTAGACGTGCATTTGTTTGTGAATTACACTCATTTTTTAAAGCATCATTTTTAAATTGTGTTTCTACATACATCTATATTGGTTGGTATAAAAAAAAAACAATCTCGTTCAAGTTTATTTCAAGTTCTACATTGAAAATATAATACACCTAGGTGGGTTTAGTTGTACTAGATGTTTGGTGCTACAAACCAACGACCGAGTATCAACACTTGTGAAAATTTTTTTAAAATTAAGTGACACTTGTTACAGCAATTATGACTTTTTGAAAAATCTTTTCCAAGTTAATGTTTCTGTAACGCTTCTGATCGAATTAAAGTAATTTCAAAACTCGATACCAATTTGTTGTACCTTAAGCACGTAATTAGCCTGTATTTGTTATACGTTGTCTAGTTTTTATAGCTATTTGTAGAAATTGATTACTATTATATAGTCCATGTAGTTAAATGTAGCAATCGATTACCATCTAAGTGAAGAATACTCAAGAATAGCCCAGTAACCGCGTATAACAAGTTCATGACGATTAATTTCCGTGCTTTTAGCTTTGAAGAGCGTGCGTTTGTATGCTCACACACATGTGCGCGCATTTACATTGTGTGCAGAGGAGGAGTTATATAGGGGTGTGAGTCAAGGGGTTGGTCCAGAGATCGACTGACCTATTGAGGTATAACAAAGACCCGTGGTGGCTAAAGAACAATCATGTCGGCTAAAAATGACTACCTTAAATCACCCTATAAGAAAGAAAAAACATCACGATGGCGGTGACGGATTCGATTCCATGGTAGTAGCTTCCCTTTGATATTTGCTTACGTGCCGGAGTGATTACAGGCGTGGCCTGGGAGATCATTAATTAATATCAAAAACACATAAAGAGATTTGGGGGTTGGGGTGGGGGTGGGGTTGCGTCAAGAGAGCAAGGAAAAGGGAGGAGGTATTACAATCAATAAGACAAAAGGTTACCATTGTATTCCCCCCCCCCCTCCTTTCCCCTCCCGAAAACTTCGTGGCTTTTTCTTTCCGATATTCAGTAATGAGCTATAGTAGAAAAGGAAAAGAAAAGGGAAGTAATTAGCTTGTGTAGGATTATGTTCTCGTAAGTAATGTTCATCGATTGTTTAAGATGAAAACAAAACGCTTATATTATGCAACCTGTACAAAGAGAAAAAACTAGAGAGAGAGAGGAGACAAAGAAACGGAGAAAAACAAACTCAAGCAGCTGGAACCTAATGTCCAACTGTCCACTCACAATCTAATTTAACTTTCGTTGCCTGTCTGGTTAGAAAAAGAATGTGTTGATGGCTTATATAGTCACTATAAGTACCCAAACGAATTTGAGCGACACGAATTCTGCAAACACATATTTGGTTTAGTAAGTGAGCTGAAGTTAAAATCTTACAGGTAGATCATTTAGTTGAAGATAAGCTGCTATAATATCGTTAATGCCAAAAATGATGTATTCATCTCTGTACTCACGAATGATTGCTTAACACAACAACAGAATAAAGGAGCTAGATCATAACACTTGTGTATAGATTCCCAGCACGGGAATGGGATTGTATTTTTATTCTCTTACTGACCACACAAGTCCAAAACTATAACAGAGCATAATGTCATTTAACACAAAGATGATAAATAATCTGGCCACTGTCTGAACAATATGGCGCCTGTATTGATTTTTTTTTTTTTTGGAAAGGGGGGGGGGGGGGTAAAAATCGATCGTTTTCAAACCTATGACAGAGACTTCATAATAAATTTGTAAAAGACATCTTAAGACAAAGGGAGTGACCTCCCCCTTGCCCCTTGACCTTAAGCACTGACCATCTGTGGTCCTCAATAAGTTTTAATTAATAAGGCGATAAATTAAGTCCCATTCGAAGTGGGACATGAGTGGAGATGGGAATGAGAAAGGGAGGGTCTACTTTAAACTAGATTTACTACCATAGGTTTATGCTAATCATTGCAGGTGTGTGCGGGTACCAGAATAGTGAGGGGGGGTTGTGGAAAGGGTGGGTGGTGGTAAGAGACGTGTATTGGGAAGAATACTTCATCTTAGAGCTTGTAAACAGATAATTGCGTAAATAACGAGAGAGAGAGAGAGAGAGAGAGACATGAGAGGCCGGATGGCGGGGGATTCACTAATCATCTATTGGTAGCGATTTAAGAGTTGAGACGAGGACTCTCGAGGTCTAAGCGAGTTTTTTTTTAAGTGAGTGTAACATTTTTACTCTTAAATGAAGAATGTATTCTCAATGAGACTTAAAGACTTTGTGTCTCAATGAGACTTGAAGACTGCGTGTCTCAATGAGACTTAAAAGTCTTAGAATGCGTGTCTGACAGATACAACCCTTTCAATAAGACGTGCAAAGCTAAGTATTTCGAAAACCAGGATTGACAAGAACTATTATTATGCAACAATGCTTTCACAATGGCCTTTAAATTTTGTTCTTTTTCTTTATTTCACCAACCTATACATTTTTAATTTGAAATTATAAAAACATTAAAGTGATGAATTTCTACCATGAGCCTCACCTACCATAAAATACTGGGGAGAGGACTTGAGGCAAATTATATATGTCGAACGTGAGTTGATTATAAATACTATATAAGCAGAATCAACCATAAGACGTTAGTAATGAGAGTTATGTACTTCAGCGGAAACCATACGACAGACAATGATCCTAGCAAGACCTGGTTTGGCGAGATACTGTTATTTTAAACTGGTAACATAAAAGAAAAAAAAATCTATTCTGACCAAAGAGAGGAAACCGGGGTTTGTGTCTTAGGCTGGGAAGGCTTAACAATTCAGACAACAGTCAGACTAATCAGTGTCCAGAAGTTAGTTCTACTATGTCTACATACCACGCAAAGTCTCTACAAGACTCATGCTCGGAGCTCATTCACGTGAAATCGAACTCAGTCAGCCTTGTGAACTGTTTCTTCCTGGAAATGTCTCTTCTTGAAAAGGTCACCAAGGAATCAGAGCGTGACATCCAACAGGTGTGAGAAACACGAGAGAGAGAGAGTTGGAGTCAGCTTAAAGCGATGAGGCCACTAAGTCACTTCTGGAAAACCACTGAACCACTTCTGGAGAACCACTGAGTTCGAATAATATCCGAAATATATTCCAGGTTTTATCCTTCAACGTATTAGAACATACAAAACAGACGAAGACTCCTTAAACACGTTGTGATTTAGTACCTAGGTACTTGTGTACACATAGTGTCTAACATTAAAAACTAGTTTTCAGGGTAGGCTGTCATGCGTGTGCAGTAACTGACATCTCTAATGAATATATACACAACTTCACAAAGGAAATACACAGACCGTGCAGGACAAAGGAGGAAAAAGTGGAGAGGGGAGGGGGAAGATGTCCACGAGTACACTGAGGCGCTCGCTCATTAAAATCTATTTTCATGTCTTAATCCAAACAAGATTTTTTTTTTAAATATCCCCCCCCCCCCTTCCAATGTATTTAACCCTCGGTTTCGCCTCCTCTTCCATCTCTCTCTCTCTCTCTTTGTGAAGTGCAACAGCTTGACGAGTCCAGCCAAATTGAATGATTTCTTCAATTTCATAATCTTTCAAATGAAAAAAAGACGCGACCCAAGACACACAAAGATAGAGAAAAGAACAAAAAATCAATCACTATCTCTCCCCTCCCCCCTTCACTTTTCTCTCTCTCTCCAATTCAGTAATGAACTTCTTGCCACGGATTAGCCCGGGACTAGCCTTAATAAGTCTTTGGAAGAAGAACAAGAAAAAGAAAGAAATCGATTACTGTGATATCCTTCAAGAAAATGACCAATACAAAGAAAATAATTACTTGAAGAGTAATCAACGGCGGTCGACTTCAACAGAGTATCGTTTTCGTCCACGACCAGAACTAGATTAATTTTCATGCGGGCTTAATTAAAATATTTTTCTTTCAGGGTATCGAATATCGAGGTTGGAAATTACATAACTACAGCTATAAAGTCGTTCGATTAATTAAGTCATTGTTTAATTTAGGAAATCTTAGACAATTTTTGTTTCATGAAGAGTTTTACCCTCTTTCTTTCCTATAAAGAATATTTTTTAAAAAATACCAAGCACACCAATCGACAAGAGCATTTATATAATTAGATCTGATGTTATTAGAATCGATCTGTTTTTATGTCTGATTAGTAATCGGGTTCAAATAAAATGTTTTGTTTAAAAGGAAGCATGCTATCATCTATTTCATAAAGAAGCCTGGGATAAAGCCCGCTGGCTACTGGCTACACCCACCTCTCCACACCCCAACATTTCCACTTTTAACATTAACAAAATCATCAAAGATCGTCGGGATATTGGGAAATCGAACTAAATATTTGAAAAGTTTTAATATCATTAACAATCTGCTACTACTGTGTCTAAGTTTTAAATAGGACCCCCCTTTCCCTTCCCACAATCCTTCTCCTTTCACTTAAATCCTAAACTCTGTGTCTCTTAATACTTTTGACTGATTCTTTTTTTTTCCTTTCTTCAATTCAATAGACTTAAGGATTAAATAGAATACGTAGTTTATTGATTACATCTGTGGTATCACTTCATTTGAATTGGAGTGGGGGGGGGGACGATTCACGCTCGGAGAGGGGACAATTTTTTTTTTGAAAGACAGGAGGGCGGAGAGCAAATCTTTGACTTGCGATAATTAAGTAGATTAAGGTAAAATATGGCGAAGCGAAATGTAAGATCGAAGAGTAACGCTAAGGGAGGGGGTTGGGGAGGGGGAAGAGTTGCAGGGAAATAATCTAGCCCGTTAAGCTGTAAGTCTCTCTGCCCCTGCTGTGGTATTGGTTGAGGGGGGGGGGGGGCATGAGGGACCACCAATACACGAAGAGGAACTTTTAGTTAATGTGATAGCTGTAAAAGAAGAGGAGGCAGTATCTCTCTCCCCCCTCTCTCTTGATAAGTGAAGGAGTGGGCCCTACTGATTGCTTCATAAAGTTAATGCACGTACGTGTGAGCAAAGCCTGGGTTTAGTCTGTTGCTTGTGTTCAACTCAACTTTGGATATCAAGACAACAGGAACGAGGCCATGACCTTTAACCCTAGCAATTTATAATTCTTTAATTAATGGCATTATATCAGTTAATAAAAATAAACAACAGCAAAAAAACATGTTTGTTATATTTGTTTCTGGTTTGTTATATTTGTTTCTGGTTTGTTATATTTGTTTCTGGTTTGTTATATTTGTTTCTGGTTTATTATTACTTTGTTACTTTGTTATACTAATGTCTGGTTTTCTATTTCGATTATATCTTTACTTATATATAAAATTATTATTTCGTTTGGTTGTTTCCATAACACTCTCAGTGGCTATATCCGTGATATGCAAATTAAGAGATGCGGGCCGCGGGTAATATATAGTTAGTATTGTTATATAGTTTATGGAATTGATATCCAGTTTGTTATATTATTTACAGATTTGTTTTACCTAAACAGCTTTCAAATAATACCTATCTTTTTTTTTACGAACTAATTCATTTACTTAGAGAAAATCATCGTAATAAGACTGTGAAGAGAGAGAGAGAGTGGGATAGAAAGAGAGAGGGAGAGTGGGAGAGAGGGAGAGAGAGAGAGAGAGGGAGTGGGAGAGAGAGAGAGGGGGGAGTGGGGGAGAGAGAGGGGGGAGTGGGGGAGAGAGAGGGGGGAGTGGGGGAGAGAGAGGGGGGAGTGGGGGAGAGAGAGAGGGAGTGGGACAGAGAGAGAGGGAGTGGGGGAGATGGAGGGGGGAGTGGGGGAGAGAGAGGGGGGTGGGGGAGAGAGAGGGAGTGGGGGAGAGAGAGAGGGAGTGGGGGAGAGAGAGGGAGTGGGGGAGAGAGAGAGGGAGTGGGGGAGAGAGAGGGAGTGGGGGGGGAGAGAGGGGGAGTGGGGGAGAGAGAGAGGGAGTGGGGGAGAGAGAGGGAGTGGGGGAGAGAGGGGGAGTGGGGGAGAGAGAGGGAGTGGGGGGGGAGAGAGGGGGAGTGGGGGGAGAGAGAGAGGGAGTGGGGGAGAGAGAGAGGGAGTGGGAGAGAGAGAGGGAGTGGGGGAGAGAGAGAGGGAGAGAGAGAGAGGGAGTGGGAGAGAGAGAGAGTGGGAGAGAGAGAGTGGGAGAGAGAGAGGGAGTGGGAGAGTGGGAGAGAGAGAGTGGGAGAGAGAGAGGGAGTGGGAGAGTGGGAGAGAGAGAGGGAGTGGGAGAGAGAGAGGGAGTGAGTGAGAGAGGGAGTGGGAGAGAGAGTGGGAGAGAGAGGGAGGGAGTGGGAGAGAGGGAGGGAGTGGGGGAGAGAGAGAGGGAGTGGGGGAGAGAGGGAGGGAGTGGGGGAGAGAGAGGGAGTGGGGGAGAGAGTGGGAGAGAGAGGGAGTGGGAGAGAGAGAGTGGGAGAGAGAGGGAGTGGGAGAGAGAGAGGGAGTGGGAGAGAGAGAGTGGGAGAGAGAGTGGGAGAGAGAGAGAGGGAGAGAGAGAGAGATTACGACCTGTAATACATGCATACATCACACAATATTGACATTGGGAATAAAAGATAATTGACCAAACAACATCAGTCCATTTAACAAACACAAAATATAAAAAGACCAAAAAGCCGCTCGCCATTAGTAAGCCCAGACAACTGTCCCAAATAGTTCATCGATCGGGTCAGTCAGGACTATCATTAAACTTCCAATGGACTCATTGTCCCTTTGTCCAGCAGACCGTCTTTTACGTTGGCACTATTTTTTGGTTATTAAGACAGCCACACGCCTAGCTGACACGGTAAGAAGGGGTTTTGAAATGATATAAATTGTATATGTCATTGTGTGTCTTCTCTTGTTGTGTCTAGACACACGCTTTGACATTTGTGTATATTTGGAGAACTATGTGTGACAGTGTGGAATGTGTGTGGTTTGTTTTATGTGCGAGTGAAGTGTGGGCGAAGCGTTAATGATAGTAAATGTGTGAACTTCGAATGTGTGTTGCACATGTGTGTGGAATGTGAATGTGTAGTGTGCGCATGTGTGGAGTACAAATGTGTGATGTGCACTAATGTGTGTATTTGTGTGTGTGGAATATGTATATTGTGCGGACTACGGCTTTATCTGCACGAGATGCAGAAAAATGTCCAGGTCGTAACTGGGTCTCAGTAGTCATGTGAAACACTGCACTCATCTTTAATCTTCTAAATCGAAGACATTGCCATTATGAATGTGTGCTGTACACATGAGTGTATTTAGTAAGAATGTGTAATGCACTAATACGCTAAGTGTTTAAAAAAAATTTATTGTAAAAAAAAATAATAGTGATATGTAATGTACATCTACATAGAAGTTACAAAAAAAAAAAGACTTAGATCTAGATCTGTTTACGACACATTTCATTTCTTCCGTCGACCAACGCTCGGTCGAATCCAGGTTTTTCAGATAGAGAAGGTTCATGATCAAAGTGATTTTTCTAGTACGTTGATTCCTAGTCTACTTTCTAGGAAACAAATAACTTGAGTAAGAGACGGCTGCACTGATACAACGTCAATAATTCCAGTGCTACGTCTGCTAACACTTGTTACTTCTGCTCTGCTTTAAAAAAACATGTCCGCTTTTACTCTTATGCTGCAATTCGTTACAAAAACTGCACATCTCAATTCCTACAAGTTGAAACTTCTCAGCCTTGACACCCCCTTCTTGCCCCTTTTTTGTGTGCTTAAAGAAAACTATGTTACTCATATTCTTGTCTCATTAAAACAAAACAAAACAAAACAAAAAGTAGTGACCACACAGGTCACTTCATCCTTTTGTGTGTTGGGAGCAATGAAGAGGAGGAAATGGGAGAGTGGGCGCTTACTTTCCTCCCTCGTGAAATACACATCTCTAAAGTGTCAAATAAAAGCTCTAACAAGTGAGAGAGAAGGAAAGAGAGAGTACGAGGAGAGACAGAGGGAGGAATCTCGAGAGGGCGGGTGGTTTAAAAAAAATCGATGATGGTGTCAGAGTTTTTGGGGAGATTGAGCTGTTTGTTATCTGGACGAATCTATTATGGTGCTGGAATAAAAAGGGGTGCCAGGTCATCCGAAATGCCTCAATATAGATCGTCTCATTTATATTCTTATATTTAAAAAAAACAAAACATTTGGATGGAAGCTTTATGTACTCCCCCAGACATTTAATTTGGACTTAAAACTGGAGCGGAGCTTGCCGCAGTGGGCGAGGAGTGGTGCAACACTCTGGCTTGCAAAGACGCAAACTTGTCTTGGCGGCATATCATTGAAGATCGATAACTGCCTTTTTTTTTTCTTGGCCCTTTTTTTTTTTTAACATGCCTAAGTGCAATTTTCGCTTTAGCTCAGATTTCAGCATATGTATTGGGACTCATTTTTTGGCTTGAGAGTGTTCGCTTTAACAGATAGCCATAGTAGTGAAAGTAAACGTACAAAATATGGTCTACAGAGAACAATGTCAACATTGACCGATGCAACAAAACTTGTGTATGTATGTTTAATTTGGCGATGACAAGTAGCTCATTTTTATAACACACACACACACACTAATGAAATATGGAAAAAAAATGTTGGATCATCTCTATTTGTTGTTGTTGTTGTTGCTTCCATTGTTTTTTTTAGGGGGGGGGGGGTTCAGCGCCCAGATAGATACTCGAGCTTTTGTTGTGGGCAGTACGAGAGATGATGATATTTAAGACAGCTTTTATTTCAACTGTTGTACATTATCTTGTTCAAATGTATAGCCTATCAAAAGTAAAATTTTTAGAGGCTTTAGTTTATAATAATTATACATTAGGTGCTTCATTTTATACAGAATCATACGTAAATAAAAAAAAAAAAAAAAAAAAAAAAAGGATTTACTTCGTAAGCATATTATATGACTGGCTGGTTATTCATTGATAGTGATATCATATTAAGGATACATGTCATTTGTATTGTATTATATGTTCATTATACAGAGGATAAATAATTCAGAATTTGAAGTCACATGAATTCAGAAAGCCGACATATTTCATTACTCTGTATTTTAGTACCGGTATTTAAACAGATGATTGTGATCGCATGTCATAGCACAACAAACCATTCAGATTGAGCACACTAGGCTCAACCTATGACCTTTTTCCCATATGACCTCTCTCCGCCTACGACCTTTTTTTTTTTGTTTTAATAAGAAACTGTCATGTCACAACGTCACCGAGAGTTTGGGTCACGAACGTTTTCCAAGTGTTTTCACTGAGCCGATACCCACATGTAACATCGGTCGATACAACCAATACAAGATTTATCAGAATCGGATATATATATCCGTGTTTGAAAGCTGCTTGAACTTTCCATCTTAAATAGCTCTCTCTGTTTGTGATATGAAACCTGTTTATTCCACCACAGACACGTGAGAAAGCACCGTGTTTACGCCACGGCTTCGTGAAACACAGGACATGGTCAGCGAGGAGGACTGACCAATCGGTACTGGTCAAACACAAATAAAGGTACATACCGATCTGTGCGTGTGTAAACACAGAGTCCAGTGCCAGCACAAATCCAGGAATCCACACTAGCACGCACGCGCGCACTACTATCTCCGTCGCCTTATCCAGCAGCAGCACATATTATATCCAATCAGGGAATTCACAGCCTCAAACAGCCCCGTTCCATCCATCGTCCGAAGAGACACCGAGGGCATACTGAACTGCACCCAGCGACGACAACTCGTTAGAACAGTAGGAGGAAAAAAAGGGGGAGATAATGGTAATAATAAAAGCAACCCAACACAGTTGTCCCCCCCTCTCCGCACAAAGAAAAGACGGTGTGTTTGGGGGGTGGCGATCTTTAGGACATGTCTAAAAATATGCTAATGAGAGCCACAAGATGGGCGGTCAGCTCTGGCGAGGAGCAGACGAGGGGGAAAATGGTGGCTTGGTCCCCACTTGGAAATACACTCATAATAAATATAAAAAAAAACTAAATAGGGTTGAAAGGGGGGGGGGGGAGAGAATAGAACTAAAGGAAAAGGGGAAATAAATAAATGAAAGCAATTTTTAGACCCACAATAGAGAGAGAGGGAGAAAGAAAGAGAGAGAGAGAGAGACAGAGAGGGCCTCCCGCTTTAATTTAGCAACTCTGCGTTCATATCGATGGTGCACACACAGCATGCCCACCCATCTTTCTCCTTCACTGGCTTTACAAGACAGAAGCTGATGACCCCCGCCACCCTCCTTCACCAAACCAAAAACCTCCAATCGGGTCCCCAACCCTCCCCCTCTTTTTTTTTTCGGACCTTCTTGCTACCAGTGTCAAGACACATCACATGCCCGTTGTTTCTTTCTGCCCGTTACAGAAATGCGAGCGAGCTGCTGGTTTGGGGAGAAGGGGAAGGGGGTGGGGGTTGGGCGAGAGGAGAACCGGGTCAGTTTGAATGCCCCAACCCTTTCCTCGTTTCTCAACGTGACCTCTACGCCAGACCAATTTATTGAATTTTTATTTTTCTCTTGTTGGGTTTTTATTTTAAACCTAGCCAGTTTTATTCAAGTTTTAAAAATTCTTTGCTGACAAGTGAATATATAGGGTAGTGTTGTTAGGTCTAACGCTGAGATTCTATCAGACTTGAATTCGATATTGTGACACTCGGGATACATCAAGGGTCTTTTAGGCAATAGACTTTTGATGTTTAGACTTGACCAAAAGTTGTGGGGTGAAGGGCAGTGTTTAGACTTTTGTGCTGCTTTTTTCTTCTTCTTCTAAATAAAAAAAAAATATTATTGGAAATTTTCACTAATGCCGGCTAATACAAAGCTATACATATTTTAAATAGCCATTTGGTGCATCCTATGTACATAAATTAGTAAGTGTTGATCAACTATGCAATTTGGAAAGTACATTACACGATAAATGTTGTGCACCTTTTAACACTTATTAGCACTGCGAATTCAAATTTTCTAAGCTCATTAGCAAGTAGCGCAAAATAATTTTTAGCGTTTAGTTGTTTACTTTTTGACTTTTGCGTCCTTGACATTGTTTAGAGCCCAAGATGTATCGTGCTCATTCTCAGTTGACTTTGATTCCTACTTATTAGTATTGAACTAGAGTTTTGGGTAAATCGTATTGAAAATTTGAGGAGATTTATTGTTACTTGGTTTTATTGTAAATATCATTTGAGGATCGTATAACTTATTGTTAATATAAGTTGTTTGATCAATCGCTTGCGTGAATCGTGTTTGCAGTCATATGTCGTAATAGTTGTTAATACTATCATATAAATTATATGACCTATATATATACAGGGTAACGAACGTGTTCCAAGTGTTTTTACTAAACGTATTCGATACTCACATTAAACATCGGTCAATACAAGTTTCATCAGAATCGGTTATATATCCATGACGTAGCTACGTTCAACGTTCAATTTTAAATAGCTCTCTCTATTTGTTAATTATACAAAACTTAATTATAGATTATATATTATACATATTGACTTATATTTGTTTGCGTTTTTTATTTAATTTTTATTGCTCTGTTTCTTTTAACATTAGTATCAGTCATTTTTTAAAAACAAAGCCAGGCTTTCCATCTGAACTGACACGCCCCCCCCCCCCCCCAACATAACACACCCTAATGGCCTATGCGCCTTCATTAAGAAACAAGTCCACGAAACCTTAATCCAGGGGTCGATAAAAACGGAATGGGGGAGGGGGGACGATGGGCTAAGAGGGCGCTGTTTTTTCGACCGGGGGTGGGAGAGGCAGATTCGGATCATGTTGTCACACACGCCCTACGCTCCAGCTACCCCCATCCAGGGTCCAAGCATTCCTCAACCCACGCCCGCATTACCACTCATCAACAATCAAGATGCTGTGAAATAAAGAGAGAGAGAGAGAGAGACAGACAGACTGGGAGGTCGCTAGTAAGAGACGGGGTGCAGGCTGTAGGCGCGGAGTGATAGAATCACTTAGCGAGGAGACGGGAGAGGGCCTCTATTGATCAACCATGTAAGAGAAGTTATCCTCTGGTACCATTACATGTCTCCTGATTAGTGGCGCCACTTGGCAGTTACAACAGTTTAGTGTGAAATAATCAGGAGGTCTTTAGGTTATATCATCCTCACAGTGATATTAAAACTTCTAGATATAAAACATCAACATTTATCTCATGCATGACAATAAAGAAAAAAAAAAGACAATGTACACATTAAAATGAAACTTTATGCAAAATCCTGATGATTTAACAAATAGTACAAGTTGGTGTAGAACATCTAGATGTTTTTATAAATAGATAGATCATTGTGCACGAGTCTAACGGTTAATGAAAAATACATTATTTCACGTGACTACACAGAACCTGTAATGACCTACATATTTTGTTATACATGACGCAGACAAATCCGTTGTTCATTGGGGTTTTATTAAAATTTTCATCTCACAGTCTGCAACTGTCTTCGACAAGGAATTTTTCTTTTTGTGTTACAGAACCGAAGCAACGTTTCTCATTTCAAATTTTTTGTTCGCGCCATTTAAAATACTGTTCCAATCGTCTGTTGCTGTTCAAGAAACAAGACAAGGCACAAAATCGAGATTTCAATTGGTAAAACCAAAATACGTTTTTCAGAGTTGTGTCAACTTGTTGGCAGAGTCAAGCACAGAGTGAAATCAATAAGATGGTGCTTATATCAAACGTCATGTTGCTTACATAACAAGCAAAATACTGACTGAAGATGGCGAGGAGGCATCCAGTTGTAACATCAGAATGAAGATGGTGAGGAGGCATCCAGTTGTAACATCAGAATGAAGATGGTGAGGAGGCATCCAGTTGTAACATCAGACTGAACATGGTGAGGAGGCATCCAGTTGTAACATCAATTAGGGTGAGACAGTTTAGGAATTCAGAGGAAGAAAATGAGCTTACGAAGCTCTGATGCACAGACTAGAGACAGATGAAATAGATACAGACAGACATACAGACAGACAGACTAGAGAGATAGATAAAATAGATACAGACAGACAGAAAGGCAGGCAGACAGACTAGAGAGATAGATAAAATAGATACAGATAGACAGACAGGATAAGATAAGATAGATAGATACATAGAGATAGATAGATAGATAGATACAGAGATAGATAGATAGATAGATAGATAGATAGATAGATAGATAGATAGATAGATAGATAGATTACCCAGAAATACATAAAAAATTTTATGCAGACAAGCGAGAAAGAGGGGTCAAATGGGAGGGGGAAAAAAGGAGGGGGAGTAGAGATGTAACTGACTTTATGCTCTTATCTGATTGGTCTACATTATACCGCGGCGACATTGCAAGCTCATTGCGTGCAGAGAGTGAGAGGTATAGAAAGGAGGGGCAGGAGGCAGATGAGCACGAGGGGCAGATGGGACTGGGGAGGGAGGGGGGGATGCAATACCCTTTCAAAATATTCTAATGTTATGGGGGTATAGTCTGGTGAAATCTACGACTCTTGCAGGAAAAAAAAACGCCTTAGACAGGCAAATAGGAACACGGGAGAGGGGGGAGGGAGAGTACTCGCGTACCATACATAAATATATGTATAAAAAGAAACTGAAAATGCAATTTACTTCTAAAGTGGGCGTGGTTAATGAAGTGAGTGATACTGGAAGGATGTGTTGGTGGGGGGGGGGGGGATGGAGAACTGCAACTAAAAGAAAAAAAAAGATTGGAAGGATTATTTATTTCGCCTATAATTATTAGGAGAAAATAAAGTCGGGGAGTTGGCAAGCTTTGTGAAGCCATTGGAATCTAAAGTATTGATTTCAAAGTTAGGGTTAGGGTTAATTATAATAATAATGACTGTGACTCCACTTGGAGAGAGAGAGGGAGAGTGAGACAGAGAGAAGACAGGGAGATACAGCGAGAGAGAGAGAGAAATACTAAAAATAGAAAGAAAGACTAAGACAGCGAGAGGGGCAGAATTAGAAATACAATACACACATACAGAAAAGGAGAGAGAGAGAGAGAGAGAGAGAGAGAGAGAGAAAGAGAAATATTAAATAAGCTCGACAGGTCCACAGTTGTTTTAAGATCGTTTATGTCCATTAAACCAAAGGGATGCAGGAATGAACCAATGTCACCTATAGTTTTTATTCGAATTTTTCATGGAACATTTGTGTGTGTGTGTGTGTGTGTGTGGATATAACACCATGTTTAGCTATCTGAAACAATGTGTCGTATGAATACCGCCCCATGACATAAATCTAAATGCTTTCCATGTCTAGCTAGCAGCTGCTGGTCGATGCAGTTAACTGTTTGATCACGTGACGCCTGTTGAACAAAGTGTGAACTAAGCTACATCCAGTTGGCTCTACAAGCGAAACTTTATTCACCTGACGCTATTGACGTGTTTATCTTTCTGAAAAATCACTCTTGGCCCATCACTCTCTCGCCCTTGGTCTCGGGGAGTTCAGAGACTTAAAAGACTAGACTACAAGTCGTCAAGCAATCAGGGAAAAAGAAGGGAGCTAATCAAACCCTCTTTGGTCTTGAGTACTGGGATGGATTGTCTCACCAGAATATTAATTAGGCCATTCATGTTATATACTAGCTAAGAAAAATAAAACACACTGAAGTGGAAATACAATCCTAATACGTTTATTGAAACAATTTAAATCTCATACTATGTAGCGAGTGTTATCTTTTACACGATTAGGAGGTTATACAGCAATGATGTCAATGAAAATAGAAGAAAAAAAAGAAGAAAGAGAGAGAGAGAGAGAGAGAAAGCATGAGAGTAGGGGTAACAGAAAGTATATCTGCCTTTGTCTTACAAGACCTATTGAAAATCGTCTTTTTATAGGTTTAAATTTTTGTTTTGAATCAAGTTTTTGACTTTTAGAATAATACATGTGTACACAGATAATAAGAGACTGGCGTGAAGCCAAAGAAGAACAGTTAACATTAAAGCTAAAAAAAAAAAAAATGAAACCGTTAACTCACGCTAGTGAATGGACAACTCACACACACAGTAAAGTATGTGGTCCTTTGTTGAACTCATAAATATGTCACTCACAACAGCTGACGATACAAATCACACAAGAGACGGGGGGCGGATGAGGACAGCAGGGAGGGAGGGGGATCAGCGTGAGTAAAGAAAGCCGCCAAGACTATTATGCGAGGTGAAGACATCGAGGCGCCGGGAGGAGGGGGCGAGGTATCGATACTAAGTGGGGGACACTCTGTTCACGGGAGGTCCTGTTTTAGGTGCTGACCGGGTCCTGGACGATGCTCACTTTGAGTGAGCTGGACATTGAATTACGCCAATAGCACTGACCATGTACAGCAGAGAAGTTCCAGGGGCGACATCAGTTTCAGGATCTGATTATCACCAACGATCTAAGAAGGAAAAGGTCCATTGTGTTATGAAAACTATCATTTCCGCTTTCCCTTGTAACGTGGCTTAAGGTAACCCAAGCGAGGCTAGAGCGAGCGTTTAGGGCATGGCAGAATGTTGAAGATTGATGAACAATAAGAAATACAGAATTGAATTTTAACTATCAACACACGCAATGCTTGTCTAGCTGAAAATGTTGCGGAACTATCCTATACAAGATCGTTACAGAAAAATTGTAAAGATTAAAAAACAAAATAAAGTTAATACACAATATGAAATAAAGAACATCATGAAAACCAAGAATAGTAGTTCTAAAATTTAACTTTTTTCCACAATTCTTATTCATTCAGTATTTCGGGGTTCGTGTCCAGTACAAATTAATTAATGGTCATACGTGTAATGGTCAAGAATTAAAATTTAAATAAATAGCAGCAGACCCAATTCAATACATTGAATATATTTGGGAAAAAAAAAATCGCTATAGAGAAGATCACCAAGCTTCAAATAGTTGACAAATGGAAGCTCGTCGTGAACACTGGGTCTGATTGCAACAATTGTAACAGCCAGAATTTGTATAAATGGAGAATATAGAACTAAAGATTTTGTCACGGGAATGAGAAATGCCAATCCAGTAACTCGGCGGGAGGGTGGTTGGAGCAACCCCGTGTCAGTTCCCGTTCAGCAGCCGATTGGGGGGGGGGGGGGGGGGGTCGATAGTAGGGTCGTTGGCGCAATGTTGGTTATAAGGAGGTTCATTAGTACACTAACTGTTTGCTCCGGGGGGGGGGACAAATGGGCACCTAATATTGGCTCATAGGGAGGGTGGTTGCAGCATCCATTGTTGGCTCTTTCAAGCCTTAAGTACCAGTCCTTAAACTGTTCTCAATAATTCTGAGCGGCTCCATAAGGTCGCAGCTGTAGGCGGTAAAAGTAAGACTGCTCCCACAGATGGACGCTGTCAACTCCAAAGTTAACCGATGTGGTCACGTGACAACCAACTAACAACAAATGAACGTATCCCAATGCAAGACACGGAGAACTATCAAAACGTTTTCATATTATAAGCCCTTACACTTTATTGCTTACATGATTCAATACGAGTTGAAAAGTAAACTCCAAAGGCAAAATGACGTGAATTTTAAACTGGAAACATAAAAACTTAATCCTTAAATCTATAAATATACAAAAGCTAGACCTCAGCTCATTAGCATATAAATAAATCCTAACGTGATTAAATGGCGCCGCTGTCATTCCGTCTGTTCAAGGAAGCCTTTTCGGCGCAGATAATCCTTACATCCAAGGGTAAAGTATCTATTAGCCCGAGCCGGGAGCATGACGCAGATATCGACCCGAAGCTCACCGTCCCGGCATGCCCTGTAATTTTGCATGTTTTAAGATTTGAGAGAAAGAAGAAAAAAAAAACGCGCAAATTTAAACTTCAGTTCATACGTGTCTTAAGCGAACCGCGCGGTTTCGTGGAAATTGTCGGTGTCGCCTTTTTGTTTTTAAATAGTATAGTTCTCTTTCTGAGTTATTTCTTATGGAAATGATTGCTAGGATTATAGACGAAGCAGTCCTCATGACTAGAACTAAGATGGAGAGGAATGGGGAGGGGGGGGTGTCATTGTGGCCGCATCACAGCAGAAGTGGGATGGGCGGGAACGGAGATTGGATAAGAATGAAAATCACTCACAAAATTCCTGCATTTGTGTGTGTGTGTGTGTGTGAAGGAACTATTGAGAGAGAGGTGATGGGAGATTTGTGTGTGTGTGTGTGTGTGTGAAGGAACTATTGAGAGAGAGGTGATGGGAGATTTGTGTGTGTGTGTGTGTGTGTGTGAAGGAACTATTGAGAGAGAGGTGATGGGAGATTTGTGTGTGTGTGTGTGTGTGTGTGTGAAGGAACTAGTGAGAGAGAGGTGATGGGAGATTTGTGTGTGTGTGTGTGTGTGTGTGTGAAGGAACTAGTGAGAGAGAGGTGATGGGAGATTTGTGTGTGTGTGTGTGTGTGTGTGAAGGAACTAGTGAGAGAGAGGTGATGGGAGATTTGTGTGTGTGTGTGTGTGTGTGTGTGTGAAGGAACTAGTGAGAGAGAGGTGATGGGAGATTTGTGTGTGTGTGTGTGTGTGTGAAGGAACTAGTGAGAGAGAGGTGATGGGAGATTTGTGTGTGTGTGTGTGTGTGTGTGAAGGAACTAGTGAGAGAGAGGTGATGGGAGATTTGTGTGTGTGTGTGTGTGAAGGAACTATTGAGAGAGAGGTGATGGGAGATTTGTGTGTGTGTGTGTGTGAAGGAACTAGTGAGAAAGAGGTGATGGGAGATTTGTGTGTGTGTGTGTGTAAAGGAACTAGTGAGAGAGAGGTGATGGGAGATTTGTGTGTGTGTGTGTGTGTGAAGGAACTAGTGAGAGAGAGGTGATGGGAGATTTGTGTGTGTGTGTGTGTGAAGGAACTAGTGAGAGAGAGGTGATGGGAGATTTGTGTGTGTGTGTGTGTGTGAAGGAACTATTGAGAGAGAGGTGATGGGAGATTTGTGTGTGTGTGTGTGTGTGAAGGAACTAGTGAGAGAGAGGTGATGGGAGATTTGTGTGTGTGTGTGTGAAGGAACTAGTGAGAGAGAGGTGATGGGAGATTTGTGTGTGTGTGTGTGAAGGAACTAGTGAGAGAGAGGTGATGGGAGATTTGTGTGTGTGTGTGTGTGTGAAGGAACTAGTGAGAGAGAGGTGATGGGAGATTTGTGTGTGTGTGTGTGTGTTAAGGAACTAGTTAGAGAGAGGTGATGGGAGATTTGTGTGTGTGTGTGTGTGTGAAGGAACTATTGAGAGAGAGGTGATGGGAGATTTGTGTGTGTGTGTGTGTGTGTGAAGGAACTAGTGAGAGAGGTGATGGGAGATTTGTGTGTGTGTGTGAAGGAACTAGTGAGAGAGAGGTGATGGGAGATTTGTGTGTGTGTGTGTGTGTGAAGGAACTAGTGAGAGAGAGGTGATGGGAGATTTGTGTGTGTGTGTGTGAAGGAACTAGTGAGAGAGAGGTGATGGGAGATTTGTGTGTGTGTGTGTGAAGGAACTAGTGAGAGAGAGGTGATGGGAGATTTGTGTGTGTGTGTGTGTGTGAAGGAACTAGTGAGAGAGAGGTGATGGGAGATTTGTGTGTGTGTGTGTGTGTTAAGGAACTAGTTAGAGAGAGGTGATGGGAGATTTGTGTGTGTGTGTGTGTGTGAAGGAACTATTGAGAGAGAGGTGATGGGAGATTTGTGTGTGTGTGTGTGTGTGTGAAGGAACTAGTGAGAGAGGTGATGGGAGATTTGTGTGTGTGTGTGAAGGAACTAGTGAGAGAGAGGTGATGGGAGATTTGTGTGTGTGTGTGTGTGTGTGAAGGAACTAGTGAGAGAGAGGTGATGGGAGATTTGTGTGTGTGTGTGTGAAGGAACTAGTGAGAGAGAGGTGATGGGAGATTTGTGTGTGTGTGTGTGAAGGAACTAGTGAGAGAGAGGTGATGGGAGATTTGTGTGTGTGTGTGTGTGTGAAGGAACTAGTGAGAGAGAGGTGATGGGAGATTTGTGTGTGTGTGTGTGTGTGAAGGAACTATTGAGAGAGAGGTGATGGGAGATTTGTGTGTGTGTGTGTGTGTGAAGGAACTAGTAAGAGAGAGGTGATGGGAGATTTGTGTGTGTGTGTGTGTGTGTGTGAAGGAACTAGTGAGAGAGAGGTGATGGGAGATTTGTGTGTGTGTGTGTGTGAAGGAACTAGTGAGAGAGAGGTGATGGGAGATTTGTGTGTGTGTGTGTGTGTGAAGGAACTAGTGAGAGAGAGGTGATGGGAGATTTGTGTGTGTGTGTGTGTGTGTGAAGGAACTAGTGAGAGAGAGGTGATGGGAGATTTGTGTGTGTGTGTGTGAAGGAACTAGTGAGAGAGAGGTGATGGGAGATTTGTGTGTGTGTGTGTGTGTGAAGGAACTAGTGAGAGAGAGGTGATGGGAGATTTGTGTGTGTGTGTGTGTGAAGGAACTAGTGAGAGAGAGGTGATGGGAGATTTGTGTGTGTGTGTGAAGGAACTAGTGAGAGAGAGGTGATGGGAGGTTTGTGTGTGTGTGTGTGAAGGAACTAGTGAGAGAGAGGTGATGGGAGATTTGTGTGTGTGTGTGTGTGAAGGAACTAGTGAGAGAGAGGTGATGGGAGATTTGTGTGTGTGTGTGTGTGTGAAGGAACTAGTGAGAGAGAGGTGATGGGAGATTTGTGTGTGTGTGTGTGTGTGAAGGAACTAGTGAGAGAGAGGTGATGGGAGATTTGTGTGTGTGTGTGTGTGTGAAGGAACTAGTGAGAGAGAGGTGATGGGAGATTTGTGTGTGTGTGTGTGTGTGAAGGAACTAGTGAGAGAGAGGTGATGGGAGATTTGTGTGTGTGTGTGTGTGTGAAGGAACTAGTGAGAGAGAGGTGATGGGAGATTTGTGTGTGTGTGTGTGTGTGAAGGAACTAGTGAGAGAGAGGTGATGGGAGATTTGTGTGTGTGTGTGTGTGTGAAGGAACTAGTGAGAGAGAGGTGATGGGAGATTTGTGTGTGTGTGTGTGTGTGTGAAGGAACTATTGAGAGAGAGGTGATGGGAGATTTGTGTGTGTGTGTGTGTGTGAAGGAACTATTGAGAGAGAGGTGATGGGAGATTTGTGTGTGTGTGTGTGTGAAGGAACTAGTGAGAGAGAGGTGATGGGAGATTTGTGTGTGTGTGTGTGTGAAGGAACTAGTGAGAGAGAGGTGATGGGAGATTTTGTGTGTGTGAAGGAACTAGTGAGAGAGAGGTGATGGGAGATTTTGTGTGTGTGAAGGAACTAGTGAGAGAGAGGTGATGGGAGATTTTGTGTGTGTGAAGGAACTAGTGAGAGAGAGGTGATGGGAGATTTTGTGTGTGTGAAGGAACTAGTGAGAGAGAGGTGATGGGAGATGTTTTGTTCCTCTTATGATTCGTTTCTTCTCTCCTTGTGCCGCACTAAAAGCAAATAAAAAAAGAAAGATGGCCGCTCCAGCAGAAGCCATTCAAGTAGCTCATAGCATCTCCGTATCACTCAGACTCTTGATTGTCTTACAAATAAAATCTTACGCATTTTTTTTTTTTTAACGAGATTGTGTGGTGCACAGAACGGTTGTTCTTGATAAAGGTAGGCAACTCCATACGAGTCGGGGACCAAAGCGGTAAATGATATTACTCTTGAGAAAGTTACAAGTTCTAGAATCTAGAGATAATGTTTTTATAGGACTGTGCAAGGGAAAAAAAAATACATCAACATTCTTTTAAAAGTAAGGAAAAAATAATTCGGCCAAACAACAAATACATAACTACAATTATTTCAACCAAGCCTCATTGGGTTCGACTTCATAGTTATACCATTTTAGTATGCAGTTCAAATACAAATAACAGACTAACCATACAATCCAATAGTTAATCATATCAAAATGAATGTACTGAGTAGAACCTTGGTGCTGCTTCTTTGATTTGTAAATTGGATGCTAAAATGAGCGAACTAATTCACTTTAAATACCACATGATGCCTACATGTCAACTGCACAAGTCAAAATATTATCATTAGCTTTAGGAAAACATATCTAAATAGTGGAGTTCAACACACTGCCTTTCGTCATGTTTGAGAGAATGAGAGAGAGAGAGAGAGCCAAAAAAAAAGGGGGGGGGGAATTTTATAAATGTCGGACAAGAAGAAATAATTTAACAACCAAATTTTCTGGATCAAGCAAAACAACAACAAAAAATGTGTAAAAAAAAAAAAGGTCTTTTTTCAAAGTCGACAATCTAAAAAGCGCGTGAGAGGGGAAACAGAGAGTGAAGGGGAGAGTCAACGGAACCAGGGTGAGCAGATGAAACCAACACACAGACTTGTCTGGAGGGCAGATGCAACAGGTCGTCACTGATCGATGACCACCCACCCTCGTCTTCTCCTCGGCTGCCATTGGAACCGCCTAGAGATGCTATCCCTGCCCTCCTCTTTTTCTTTTCAATAATGGAGTGCAGACAATGAGAGAGAGAGAGAGAGAGAGATGAAGAGAGAGAGAGAAAAAAAATCACTAAAATAATGTAAAAACTGTAAAGAGTTTTGTAACAAGGAATCATTTGCGTAGAATGATTGAAGGGGGGCTGGAGGTAGTCCAAGGAGGTGTACAGAAGGCGGGGTGGGGTTGTTGAGGGAAAAGCAGTTGTTGTAGAGGGAGGGTTGGATACGTTGTGGGGCCAAGGATTATTTAAAAGAAAACTGTCAAACGTGAGTAGGTGTGCGCGTGCAAGTCACACTCGTGAGTGAGCAGCACCTCCGAATATTTTTAAGGCCATTTTTGATGCACTGTAAATGTTGGACCACATTGAATGTATGTCAATGGAAGGAGGGGGACAGGGTATTGGAAAGAGGAAAACAATGCACATAGTCGCACATGTTAGAGGACCAACACACTGACACATATATCATGTTCAGTAACTTTTATTACCAATACATTGTTTACACTAACACTGACCCGTATATTTTGTGAGCTAACACTGACCTAAACAAAAAAGTCAAATGTTGCGTCTGGACATATGTTTGGTAAGAAAAGTCAAATTAAACGAGAGACCAAAGAATGAAACCAACACAATGAGACCAAATGTTCTCTTCACCGTGTCAGGAAGTCAGGAACTAAGGCGACATATCAGATGACAGCATCGATCAGACCATCCCCCCCCCCCCCCCCCATCTTTTTCCCTTTTTTTTTCTTTAAAAACAGAAGATAATAACCAATCATATTTCGTCTCAGGCCCCCAAACAAAAAATCGATTTCTTAAGTCTCCAGGTCAATGGTTTAACTAAGGAGGTCAGTGTTGGACACAGCTTTTCTTTAATGAACTATCGATCGGGCTATTCCTCCTCCCCCCCCCCCCCCCCCCAAACCACATTTTTATTTAAAGCCACTTTGATTAACTGCGGGCCTCTTCTGTCCCACGCGAGACTGAAAACTCTCCATCAAAAATGTTGGGGAAAAAACACGATACCTCCCCCCCCCCCCACACCACCACCACCACCCCAGCCTAGAACTCGTGTAATCACTTTTTTTAAAGTTATAAATATTTAATAAGGGGTTGCATTAAAACGATTCTCCGATAAAGAAACAATAAAATTAAAAACATTTAGAGACTCCGCAGCAACAAGTAGTTCCTACAATTAGTATTAGTTCAATACCGGTGCATGTAGGCTACTACTACTCGATGACTAGCTCGTGAAGAGATAATCTTAACTGATTATTTAGTCACGTGTATACAGTGGATTCTTAACCTGCAAGATATTTAATTAATTATATATGAGGATTCTCTATTGTACATGACTAATTAATTAAACGCGTTTAAATTTCATGTTTCGAAAATTCAACAGAATTCTTTCAAATTAATGAATGTATTTTTTTTTTTATTTTCTTGCAATTTTTCATTTGTGTTTTTTTTTATAATATAGATGAATTAAAGTAATGCTCTTCAGCCTCAATGTGGAACTCAGGGGTGGAGACGGTCGTCAGAGGAGACGATAGGGCCAAAAAGAAAAGGAAGCAAAACTTTTAAGCTCCGCGAACTATATTTCAGTTTGACAGCCATAGAGGCAAATCTCTTATGGCACAGGACTGTCCGATTCGCGCATCAAGCTTCGTGATTTCTGTCCATTGATGTCATCTTGTTTAGCTAGCCTCCACGGAGAAGGAATTGGTGACCGGAGATCACAAACATACAGCTGTACAATGTGATGATCGTAAATTGTTGTGATATGACTACCAAAAAATGTCACTGTGACACTTGTGTATAAAATTGAGCTTACCCCCTTATAAATCTAAGATTACCATTGCAATGGGCTTGCACAACGAGGCAAAGGTAGCAGTGCTGTGTGCTATATTGTTTCTGTTTTATTTCAAAAGTTCAGTCATAGTAAACAATGTCATAGAGAAGCATACAGAGTAGCAATGTTTAGGGTTAGTTTATATTAGGGTTAGTTCAGGTTATATTGTGTGCACTGGTTAAGATTAGATCTAGTTAAAAACCTGAGCATTAGCTAACGGCTAGTTATATCGTGAGGCTCGTGAGCTTTTGCTAAGGTTACGGTTAAATGCATTGTGAGAATTAGTTCGGGTTATGTCTAGCTATAAATTGAGCACAAGTTATGATTTGGTCTATCTATATCGTGCGTATTAGTTCGGGTTAGGTCTAGCTATAAATTGAGCACAAGTTATGATTTGGTCTAGCTATATCGTGCGTATTAGTTAGGGTTGTAACTAAAAGAGTTACCGGAGAAAACTTGAAGCTAATTCGATTTTGTTACGCATTGCTACAACGATAACTGTTCTAACTGGCGTTGCGCGTTTTAAAATCTATAAATTAAGACCCACGTTTATTGTACAGTTAATTCCGATATCCAACGAACTTTATTGAAACGTGCCAGTTCGAGTCTCCAGGACTAGATATTGGTTATTTTAAGCCCTGACGTACGGGGGGGGGGGGGGCTCTAATCATTAATTCGTTCCCTTCTTTCTATATCAACAAAAAAAAAAAAAAAAAGTACATTACAAATATCAACCCTAACGCCCTGCGCTACTAATTACGACCAGTTCCCAGACGTGGGGTATGTGGCGCTGACTCCCCCCGTCCCGTTGATAAGACCCGAAGATAAGTTTCAAGATTCGGGCGGCCAGGCTTCAAAATCTGAGACTGCCATCTAGCTGGGGCTAATTAGAACGGTGCCAGGGTGAGTGTCTTATCTAATCTAATTACACGTGCGAAGAAGGATTGTGGGTGTGTGTGTGTGTGTGTGTAGCCGTAAAGATACGTATTATACAACCTACATATTAACACATGTATCAGAAATTTAATATACCCAGACAGTCTTAAAACCAGCACAGGTTAATGTAAGCGCCGATTGATTCTGAAACTTTAGTTTATACTCACGGAATGTGACGGATAGGTTTTATACGTGTACGTTTTAAATACCATTGGTTTTTAATTTCTTAGACTTGGTTCCAAATTTCCTGATGATAATTACACCCGGATGATAACCGAAGCTTGATCCGAGATTGGGTGTCAGGAGAAATAACGTGTACAAACTTTTAACCAGACAAGACAGACAGAGTTGATACAAGAGTTTGTAAAAAAAAAAAAAAAAAAAAAAAAAAGTAGTAGATCAACAGCTTGCTACCACCACAGAATACGAATAGGAAAATGTTTAGACTAAAAGAATTATTGAAGAACTTTATTTTTTTCTATTACCAATTTGCAACTCCTTGTAAAAAATGAGATTTAAGCCATTGGGAAAAAAGCTCAAGGTGAAAACAATAAATGGATATAAAGTCAAACGTCGACGAGGGTATAAGCTGTCTTCTTTGCTCCACTATTCCAAGCAACTAGAATCTTGTTACTTCTTCGACTTGGGCGATGGGGAGCTTTCTTCTTTTGCTTCACAGCTCCCCCTCTAGCCTACCTCCCCCAACACCATTTATCTTCCAAATTCGCAAGCCCCTCCCATGCACACACCACCCCCTCCCCTCGTCCAGCTATCATCCTCTCACGAGATCCGTATTACATAACTGCCTTTTTGCTCATCGGACACATTGCCGCCCCACGTCTGCCTGCAGCTCCTGTGGTAGATAAGACGAGGCGAGAGCGAGAGAAAGAGAGGCTGGCGCTTTCCGAGCAATGCGTGCGTGCAACGCGCGGCGCTGCCGTAGGTTGACAGTGTCACATTTATCTTGCCTACGCGCTACTGTTGTGGTAAAGCAACGAATGCAAGAAAAACTGCAATTTGTAATGCAATTCTGGACATGGAAAGAAATGTAGAGATGGCTTACTTTTTTTTAAAATTTGTATTATTAATAATCTACAACAATAGTTAGCTTATTAAAAGTAAAACACTAGCCTTTATTGTAAGCATTCGAAATAAGATGTATTACCCCATAACACAACAATGCTTTTCCTGTGATACAATTTTTTTTATTGATTATTGCCCTTTAATTAAAAAAAAAATAAAGGTTTTCTAATGTCAGTGATATGATTTCATTACTTTTCATTGCCAGCTGTATTTTCTTCATGTTTGCCTATATGTGTGACGTAAAAAAATGCTTTACATTTTACTGTAAACGCTTATAGTAATTAATGTTACGATACTGAATAAACACATTGTCAGGCTACACAAATATATGTATATACATTTATATAATTTGTGATAAAAACATATAAGAAAATATAACGCCCCCCCGTCCTCCTTATTCTCTTCCCCCCCCCCCCCCCCCGGGGAGCCAAACTGATACTCCAAACATAATAAAAGTTCGTATTTATTATTCAAACGAAGCCTGGTTAATGGATTCAAGGCAATCTCCTTAGCATAAGTTACTTATTATCTATCGCACCGATTCGTCGACCCTGGGATTAGTGGGCGCCCGCAAATGATCTCGACGGAATCCCTAAACTCGTCGCTGCTGATCTAATTGTCGTCTGCATGACGGAAAAGAAATGCATAAGGCGCTAACTCGATAATCCTCAGTTAAAGATGTCCTGTGCGTCCTTATGCACAGCGCACGAGCGAGTCATGCATCCATGTAGCATATTTAACCCATTAGCAGCCTTCACAAGACGAACATATCTGAATATTTCTTCCCGCTTTTGAATTCCGGACATTGGTTCGAAAAGCTAAGCAGGTGTTAAGTCATGAGAAGACAATCCAACCCTGGTTCGGGTAAAGCTGCTAGTCGCCAGACCTTAATTCGCAATCTTATTTAGGGAACGATTCTGGAAATCTAGATAAATCGTGTTTTTGTGTTTTTGTTTTTACCCAGGCTTCAGAAAGGTGTCGAAACTTAGATTAGCAATAGAAGGACAGTAATGGGCAGCAAGGTTATGTAGATTTGTTCGATTAATGTAGACAACAAATAAAGAACGGGGGCTGGAAACATTTTATATGATGGAAGATGTTTAAATGCTAATTATATATATATATATATATATATATATATACTGTTTCATTCCAAACTCACGTGATATGTATCAATGACACTGGCAGAAGTATCTCATTGTCTACTGTCATTGTTTGTTCTTGCCCAGGGGCTTTCAAAAAATGGTTGCGGGATGAGGCTATCAGGGATGTACGAAGCGAGAGTAGGAATTGAGGGCAGCGAGGGAACTACCAATTGGAACACACAACGGAGATAGCTGTACACGTTTTTTGTGTGTTGTCTGATTATGTTTTTCGTTTTTTTAATGTGACACAAATCGCATTTAATTTTCTCCAGATTTTACATAGTTTGAGAGAGATAGACAGAAACAAGGACGAGGCGTGACGGAGAGAAGGGGTTAACTAGGTTGAGGCAGGGCCGAATGATTCTCTTCCGATTAAAGGGTCTATATACAAAATTTAAAATTTTGTTCACTCTAAATGAAACAATAACATTTGTTTATCATCTTTTGTATTGTCGACACTATCACAGAACCTTGGTTCCCCCTGGGGTCATGTCCACAGGTGTTTGTCAGCGTGGGAAGCAGACGTGAGCAGAGAGGCGTGAGTACATTTCACAAATTAAGACTGTTTGATCACTTCCAGATTTCACAGGAACAAAAGCTAGAGAAAACAAGACAAGGGGCGGAGGTAGGGAGGTTGTTTGACCTGGTTAAAAAGGTCACCCGTTCTCCCTCTAATAAAAGTGTACTAGGTCAGTGAGTGAGGGGGGGGGGGGAGGGCTGTTTCGTGAGATGCGTGGGGAAGTGAGGCGCTTGGACGAATGAGCGCCCCACACCTGCCGACAGCTAATGATAATATAACTGAAAAGGTGATAATTAAGCCGCCTTTATAGTGCGTGTACGGAAGATCGACGGAACGAGACAGACAGAGAGAGAGAGAGAGAGAGGAATGATATAATGTGGAAGTCACACACAATAATTAAAATTTATTTCACAATTTAAAAAAAAAAATTGTAGTCTAGGTCAACGCGAATATTGATTTATACGAGTTAAGAACGTAGTTCATTATATATATATATATATTTTAATGAATGGTTATTAAAGTCACAAAGACACATCTAAATTATTTAAAATAAAATCAACCTATAATGCTCCTAAATTAAAATTTTGACGGTATTTCTTATAAATAAGAAATGAGGTATTAATAACTGACTAGTTATGTGATGACTAATCCAGCACCGACTAGTTATATGGTGACTTATATAGTACTGACTAGATATATGGTGGCTAATACAGCACCGACTAGTTATATGGTGACTAAAACAGCACTGACTAGTAAAATGGTGACTAATACAGCACTGGCTAGTTATATGGTGACTAATGCAGCACTCACGGGACATGTCAAGCACTTATAAGCTCAGAGATATGCGTACTGAATATAATTATCTTTTCTATCAGCGGAGGAACATATCAATCAGGGGCGTAGCTAGGCATTTTGCATCGTTTGGGTGCCTGGGGCGCCTGACCTGGTTGGGGCCCTACATTTTGCGTAATATTTTATTTTTATGTAAAAAAACACTCATTTGAAAGCCCCCTCTAGGCTCTAATCGGGGCAAGGGGGATTTTCAAAATTTCCCCCCCTCCTCCCCCACCCTAACTACTCCACTGATGTCCAATGACGCCCATTGTCAAGTTAGAAGCTTGAAGTTAGAACCAATAAAACAGCTTATTTAAAGGGGAAAAAACGCAAAATCACTGCCATCTATCTCAATAATGCAATGTTTAACTCCTTTTAAAACAGAAATAAAGAGTTACCACTAATTAATTAAGTAATTTCTTTTCATTGATTCGTGTATTTTCGACGACTATGAATAATTGTACGAAAAGTTAGACTTGATTCAAGAATGGGAAGTGGGAGAAAAAAATGTGGTCGAAATCTTGTACCAAACACACACACAGAAAGGCGGGAATGAGCTTTTTAAGCTTTATAATTGGAGCCCTTTTAATATTGACAACGCGAGCATCGGTACAAGATACTATACGGACAATTATCGCCTTAGGAAGTACTGCTTAGTAAACTGCTTAGGCAAGTATTTATCTATGTGGTAATTATTGCCTAGGCAAGTATTATGTGGTAACTATTATCCAGGCAAGTATATCCTGGAATAGCACATCCCAAAAAGAGATGGTCTTACACCTAAATCCCTCTAGAACAACGGCGTACACTTCAAATTCACACACGCACACAGATACAAACTGGAAAACAAAATGATGCGTTCCATCGAGAGAATTTCGGAAAAACACCAAACATTTCTTCATTTTACAAACATTTTACAAATGAACGCCGCTGCTAGTTAAACGAGAAGCCGCTTTTTTTTTTTTTTTAATTTAATCTGTTTTTTTTTCCCTCCAATTCGCCTGGATGGATTCAGTGGTGGCGATGTGAACATATTCCAGAAGGTTATTTAAGTAATGACCTTCCAATACAAGCAGACAGTAAGTGGAATCAGCTTTTAGAAAAAGGAATTAATGAAACGAAGCCAAAAATAGCGGAAAAATATGGGCGCAGAACATTTATCTTCACTGCCTAATATTTACATTTGGCAGAAGTTTTTTTCTTTTTCGGGCGTGATCTCCCTTTGCAGTTCTCCACAGCGTTATGTTTAGTTCCTTGGGGGAAAAAAATGTTATGGAGTAGAGATTTTCTTCATCAAAGAGAGATAATGAGGAAATATATTTTAATTCTAGACATTGGTTGCTTCCCTTCTATCGTCTTGAGTTTTTTTTTTTTTTTTTTTTGCCTTGCACCCTTGGTGCCGTGCTAAAAGAGAAGCGCAGGAGAGAAAGAGAGAGAGAGAGAGAGAGTTTAACAGAAGAAAAACTAACACCGTAAGGAATGACGGAGTAAGGAGAGCGGGTTGAGGTGGTGGAAAGGGACGAGGACTGGGGGGGGGGGGGGGGGGGGGGCATTCTCTTCTGTTTCGAGAGAACAATGAAAATAAATGAGTTGGACCTCGTTTTCACACATTCTGTTTGTCTCTCCACAGGAGATAGGAGAAAGGAATTTAAGGAGTTTTTTTTTTTTTGGAGGACGAGAAAGAAATAAAAGATGGGGAGTGGAACACAACAAGGCTACTGGATGTACAAGGAAGAGGGGAAGGGATGGGTGTAATGAGGCAATGAAGCCGAGAGAAAATTAATGGAAAGATGAAGGGAGACAGATGAAAAATTGGAAGAAGACGAGGCTAAGTCGAGTGCTTACACCGATACAGCTAGTGGCGCCGTTACTAAAGTACTTTGTCAGTCACTGTGTTGGTTGTTAATTCTGTTCCGAATCTGCTGAAGAAATTCATCCCCCCCCCACACCCGATGGCTATTTCGTTTTTATTTTGATATATTTAACCCAATAGTATTCTAAGACTGTATTGGAGCAAGTAATGGTTTTTTCGCGTGTCAAGGTTTGGCTTGAGCGAGGTCATATGTACAGTTATTATGTCTACTTAAGAAACAAAAACAAAAAATAATTAAAAAAAAAAAAAAAAAAAGAACTTCTAAAGATTTGCTCTAATCGTTATTTCATGTGCGGATTTTGAAACGGCTTTTGTTTATACAGCAGTCACTCTGGAGTGATTAAAACACCTATAGCAGTAAACACATTGTGTGAGCTTCAGACACGAGGTCTCAGTTTGTTATTTATATCATCCGCTAATTTTTATCTGCATTACAAAATAACAAGTAGTTTACTTTAAGAATAGTATCTGCTTCCTTTGGACTGATCACAATAGGGAACATGTAAAGACGTACTAACTTGATGCTCTATGTGTGTATTTGTAAAGCAAAAATGTCCTTAAAAGTGTAATTATAAAGCAATGTCCTTAAAAGTGTATTTATAAAGCAATGTCCTTATAAGTGTAATTATAAAACAATGTACTTAAAAATGTGTTATAAGACAATGTCCTTAATATTGTTTTTTATAAAACAATGTCCTTAAATGTGTATTTAAAAAGAAATGTCCTTCAATATGTATTTATAAGTAATGTCATTAAATGTGAATTTATAATTAATTTTCTTTAATGTGTATTTAGAAGTAATGTCCTTTAATGTGTAGTTAGAAGTTATGTCCTTTAATGTGTATATAGAGATAATGTCCTTTGATGTGTATTTAGAGTTAATGTACTTACATATGTATTTAGAGGCAATGTTCTTTAATGTGGCAATAGAGCTAATGTACTTTAAAGTGTATTCAGAAGTAATGTCCATTTGTGTGTATTTAGAGGTAATGTCCTTAAATGTGTACTACTAAGTACAATAGCATTGTGTGGGTAAAACAATCCAAGCTATTGTTCGAAAGAATACAACGAAGATACTAAGATATGATCCTAGTTATGTTTTGTTTCTTTACCAGCAAACAAATAAACCCAAACCTAGGTTATTCTTTTTAAAATGCTTTTATGCATTTGATTTGCATACATTTCTGAGATGGAGTTTACTCGCTTCGTTAACCCCGCCCACAGATATGTTGATCGTATAGAATAAACTGGGTTATATGCGAAATGTCCTAACACATACAAGATGATATGGGTGTGGATTATACAATGGCTTTCCCAAAGACTTATTTAATATCCAACAAACTGGGCTATATGTCCTATCACATACAAGATGAGATGCGTGTGGATTATAGAATTGCTTTCCCAAACAAACTATCCACCCTTCCACCACCGAATACCTCCAAACTCAATTAATTTATCTACGCTATTAATTGACATGCTCTACAACATAGAATGGCCTAAAATACAAGATGGCTTCCACCCATTTGGCTGTCACTATTTTAATTCCACTGCATCACAGGTTACTGTATACACACACACACACACAGGCACAAACGAACTATTAATTGCACCCATCCATCCCACAAGGTAAGAACACTTCAGGAGGAACGGGAGGGGGTCAGAATTATAATTAAACTGTGACATCCCGGATTCGGTCCGCTGATCACGGTTATCAAGATAAACCGTGTTAATGTTATTATTACAATTTAAATGAAAACGTACATTCTCTCTCGTCATATTTCTTTCTTTAGCGTCCCATCACTATTTTTGTCCTCCCCTCTCTTAAGAACGCAGGTCGCCTCTATCGTCCTCCCATTCATATTTGATGCTCCCCCCCGATGTCTTCTCCCGCCGCCACCCCCCCCCCCCGTTCAGGAAGATTAAATTACCCTTTGATAAGCTAACAAATGGTATATTTGATGAAGAGGCAGAGACGTGACCTAAGGGGGGGGGGGGTAATGGGCGCTTACTGGGATGGAAGATTGTGACTTAAGAAAAGAGGGGAGGGGGGAGGACAGCACGCTAATACACAACACTAAGACGGAACTGAAATAGATGAACACAATGTCTACATGAATTTACAAAAACTTACATTCGACTAAACAGTTTGGCAATGACTCCAAACTGTCGAAATTCAGGTCATCATAATGGAAGTACTATTCTTAGTTACAAGTACGTTTTCAGACATTGAGTTGCAAATTAATATTTCATTAAATTGCCAACTATCCTTTTAATCAATCAACATGTCATTCGATTAACAATCAGTTGTTGTTTTTTTTCCTTCGCCGAAACAAGTATAAGGTGAACAGATTTTATGTGCAATGACGTTAACGACTTTCTGAAAAAAGGTTAAACGGAATACTCTGTTAAGTAGGTCAACGATATATCATTAGCTTTTGTCTTCATTTGTTACATAAAGTTGTTCAGAGCGGGCATACGATCCCCTTTGGCGCCTTCTTCTGACTAAAGAATCATTTTTACTCCTTAAATAAAGTTAAATTAAATACTTCTTTGACCTCTTATATTTTTTTTTGTCATTTACACAACACATATACACACATCTACGTTAAAAAAAATATTGTTAGAATTATGCAGAGACTTTTCTACCAATATTAAGTAAGATGTGCATTTTAATTTAATGGTAGACATATCGATAATTTTATGGTTTGAATCCGAAACACTTAGACAACCTACTTTTAAGTACTTGTTATCAATACAAATATTTTGAAAAGTTAGCAAAGAAAAATGCAATTCCAACTGGCAGGTCAAGAAGGTTTCTAATGTTCTCTAATAAAATAAATGACTATGCTGATGGTGGTCAGTGAGCACGAAACTGGTGAAAATTGGACAACTCAAGGACACCTTCTATTATATCTGAACGTTAAAATCGTCTGATAGACTCCATGTACAGACGCTTGTGACTTGACTTGATAAGAAGTTGTGGCTTCTTTACCCAAAAACTCTGTATTTATAGCTATCATTTTGGGTGGTTGGGTTATAGCTCTTTAAGCAGTTAAAAGAAGGTTTGGAGCTCAACTTCCTTTCAGTGGAAGCATGATTTGTCGTTGCCACACAGAGAGGCATTAACCTTTCATTTTGGATCTATTCTAAACTAAACGAGTGTCAGACGAGAGCAACGACTTGTTACAGCGAATCTGTAATTCCACCTATTCACATTGTTTTAAAACAAAAATGGCAATATAATAGCCCGAGACATAAAAGGCTTATCTCTGGGTCACCATTGTAAATAGCGATCTGTGACACCCAGCTGATATGGCTAGAACAGGCAGGATTTGTTCAGATTTACTGAACACCCGTAGCAGTGAAACAGAAAGGGAAGGGGTACGTGAACAGTTGTTCTGCTAATAATATACGGGTATTTATAGGTTAGCGCTATTGTTTATTGACGTCATCGATTCTTGCTGTGCAAAAGGGTGGGGTGCTCTTTTGTTAAGAAAATAAAATGATTTTGTTATTCATTTTAGAGACACCGAAAACTTAAATTTCTTAGTCGCCACGCTGTCTTCTCTCACCAATACATAGAGACAGTTACAAATGTCATGACTTAAAATGATTGCAAATCTCTCTCTTTCACACACACGCACACATATATATATATATACATACATACACACACACACATATATATATATATACATACATACACACACACACACACACATATATATATATATATATATATATATATATATATATATATATATATATATATATATATATATATATATATATATATATATATATATATATATATATATGGGAATAACTCTTTCCTTCCCTTTTCACGGCATTTCCCTGTTTGTTTCTCAGAACAGCTTCGCCTTTGATTTTCTAGGGACCATCGTACCACTGCTAAGTTAAAGACGTGACTTAAGAGATTTCAGCTGCTTTCTATAAAATAAAAGACAGAGAGACGGACAGACAAAAGGAGACAGAGAGAGAGAGACAGACAAAAGGAGACGAGAGAGAGAGATAGAGACAGACAGATAGATTGGGACAGACAAATGAACAACTTACTTTTCATGTGTTGTACAAATCCCGCTCTGTGTATCTCCGACTCTGCAAGAGAAAAAAAAAAGGAATTAAAAATTGTAAAGCATTTTACACATTTTTATCTAAACTAATTAAAAACTGAGTTGAAGGCTGACCGACACGAAGACAGACAAGCAAACAAAAATGTTGGTAAAAAAAAAAAAGAATAGAGCTAGCCATGTAGATACAATGAGCACACACGAATGACACAAATACAACTATAGTAACATTATGGTAAGTAGAAATTTAAGTGGACAATACAAATGGCCACAATGTCAGACAACACCAAATAACAAGACCCGCCCATGTCTCTGTCTCCCACCCCCCCCCCCCCCCCCCCAAATCCCAAAGTATCACGTACAGACCTGGACATCAAGAACATTGAAAAATCCCAGAACCGTTTAGAAAGTCTTGATCCCTCTATCCGGGCATCATTTCAAAAGAAACAACTAGTCAGAATACAGCCTGGTCTTCAACGTAACTAGGCCTACACACACAAGTAGTTAGATCTCAAGTCATTAGACACTACACGAGCCTTAGACACGAGGGTGGGATAAATTCATTAGAATACAAGAGGGAGAAAAAAATATATCTATAACTTCATAGCTTGCACTGATAACACACTGTTTATCTCAAAAGAAGGGGGGGGGGGGGGCGAGTGAAAGAAAGAAAGGAAAGGAGGGGGGCGAGGAAAAATTAAGGGAATTAACAAGCCATTGAATCACACCTACCCGTGCAGTATGACGGGAGACATTGTATAATGTTGAAGGTTAGAGTTAGTGTTTGTTCAAAGAGAAACTATGAAAGGGGGACGGGAGGGTGGAAGAGAAGGAAAAAAAAAGGGGGGGAAGGCTTTTACTTAAAGTGGGGAGGGGAAGTAGGAACGTGATTTTTAATTACAGTAAAATATGAAAAACTGATAAAATGTGGCTGGCGTGGAGATGACAGGGGTGATGGGGGGTGACCGAGTGAAACACAATGACGGATGTGAGGCTGTTGTTTGTTTGTCTGGAGAGATAGGAATAAAAAAAAATCAAAGTGTCAACCCTTCTTCATCTGTTTGGGGAAAAAAATACATCGCCTCGTTTCAATCACAAGAGAAGTTTTCAAATTTATAAGGTCCGTAAATTGAACATGGTCAAGACAATAACAACAACTGATCACAAATAAGTAGTATCTTAATATAAGTAAAAAAAAGAACCCCACCCCCTAAAAAATATATATATTTGTGTTAAAGTTTTAAAAAAATAAAAAAAAATTATTGATGACGATTACAAAGAAATGAACCAAGAAATACCCAAAAGTATTGGGCTACTATTGGGTAATCAATAAAAAATTAAAAAGTTTAACTAAGACTTAGTCAAAAGCACTATCTAGGCGTATTAAGACATAACTGCTAGATCTAAGCAATATGATAATGTTTAAGACATCTATGAAAAGAGAGAGAGAGAGAGAGAGAGAGAGATAGAATAAAAAAAAGTTCACTATTAAGACATATCAGAAACAAGAATGTTCACTTGACAGACATATAGACTACAAACAGATAAATTACACGTGTATGAGAATAGAACTGGATTTCAAGAGAGAGGAGATAATAAAATATTGCAAGTGGAGATTTTAAAGTGTGTGTGCGTGCGTGCGTGCCGAGGGGGTGGGGTAGAGGGTTCTACGTCACAGAATGTAAAAGTTTGATTCTAAGATAAGTGAATAGAAGCTAGTGGGCAGCTCTATGGTAATTTTGTTCTCTGCTTGAAATACTATATCCAAGAGTACACACAAGACACCCCCCCCTTTCTTTTTCTCCTTAGAATCCTTTATATCCCCACCCTCTCACTTGATCTCATATACACTATATGTGTACTTTTGTATGCATTTTGGAAAGAGAGCGAAATTGTAATGAAAGGGAGGTAATTTTCTTTTCATAATCAAGAAAGACAACTCTGTTTACAAGACTGCATAAGCGGATATAAAAAAAATGTATCTGGGAGCAACTATTTTTTTTTTACATAAGCAATAACAGGCAACATTTGTCAGAGACTAAAAGTTATTACAGTTACTGTATTATCAGGTGGTTATATATGTAAAAAAAAAATACTCTACATTTTCTACAGAATCACCAGAGGTCAATATTTTTTTTATAGTTAAAACACATGACAGGCTATTTCACTTTTAAAAGTTCAAGAAACCTTGCCACATGGATGGTCTATTGTACTTATTGAGTCTTGTTACGTGATGAGACTCTTTAGTAGTACATCAACACCAGACGTCAAAATCATAGCTATCTAAACAGTGTCATCTTCATTTAATAGTTTACACTGTTAACACTTTTCCTCCATTTTTTGGCCCTCCTCTCACCCAACACATGAAGAGGTGCACGTAACAGTACTAAATACTTTCTACTCACATTCAAGTACAAGGGAAATTATTCAGCTCACAATTGAACAAACAAAAATGTCAAAGGGAAATAATCTCTCTGTTCCTTGCAAGTATCTATTCACCTTATTCAAACAAAGCGGAAGTGGCAATATACTACGCTAGATATATCTAGAAATCTTTTTATTTGTGGGGAGGGGTGGGGGCGATAGGAAAGTGGGGGGAAGCTTACTAAATGAAGTTGAGGCCCTCAACTTAGGGCTGCATGAATGAAAACCACCAGGGCATCATCTTCTACTCTCCAGGAATGGAAGACACGCCATGACTAGAACCGCGCGTCCTTTTAAATTTTTGTTTCTCAAACAGTACAGAGAGATTGGCCTGCTCGATGTACAGCTAGAAACATAAGATGATATGTATGTCTATGTGTATGTTATATACATGTATGTTTGCAGGTGTATATGTGTGTATGTGAGGAAGAAAACTTGTTTTAAAAAATCATAACCAATATTTTTTTCCCCAGCGAAACAGATATCAATCACGCGAATGAAAAACATGACTCAAGCTTTCAGAATGACTACACAAGAAAACAACAACCTGGAATCTAGTTAATTAAACGAAACAACCCAAATTAGTATCATAATATATATTTTTTTAATAAAATTGGTTACCTTGCACCCTGCGATAATTTTCAAAAATTAAGTATGTGAAATTATTTCCCTTTTATGTAGCGTGGGGTGTGAGATGCAGGACACCGAAACGTATTCTGACAACACCCCCCCCCCCCCTTTTCGGTCAAAGTTAGATATAGACTTTTTTTTGTTAAGCCTTCTCACGGTTAAGCCTTTAAACAACACAAAAAAAAATAATTTCACCCTACGCCAGACTATTCGGAGCCGGGCACCATTTCTTTACTCCCTTCTACCTCGCTTATGCCTTACCCACAACACACACACCCACCCTAGTACGAAATTTTCATTTTCTATTAATAAAAGCCAATGATAAAAGAAAAAAAATTAATCCGTAACAGCCCCCACCCCCATATTTTCCTCCCTTCAATCTGACCTTCTTTTCATTATCAAGATTAATGCGAACCGGGAGGGAAAGGGGGGGGGGAGGGAGAAAGGAGACAGGCGGTGACAAAAGAATAGCCACGTCAAATATAAATTATCATACATTTTCTATGCTGAGACTGAAGACAGAGAGAAGCCAATTCGGGGTGGTTTGGGGAGGGGGGTGGGGAGAAATGAAAACCTGTTGAGAGTAGAAGGACGAACTTTTCACCCCTAAATTGTTTTTACACCCGATACACCCCCCCCCCCCTTTCTCTTGCTGGGCTCTCTCCTTCCCCACTTAGGACCGTCCATGTCTGCCCCTCCCCCTTACCACTTTGTAGAACTTTTGGAAGGAGAAAATAAAATGGAGGCTTGACAAAAAAAAAAGGGGGGGGGGGGAGATTTTAATTTTCTGAAAAGAAATAGTATATACAAAATGTGTCTCTTGACTTGTCATATTGTAAAACCAGGACAATTCTTTCTCACAAATGATCGCTTTCAGTTAGTATGTTCACGCGTTTGTATTTTTTTTAAAGTCTGCAAGATATGTGACATAAGCGGTTACAAATGTGTGTTAGCTATATAATCTCTGTTGACATAATCCACCAAGCCGACACAGTATCAACAGATTGACACACACACAGAGCTCCATAAAAATATCTGGCTGTACATTATAGGCCATAATGACGATCACATGTCTTTAAAGCATGGGCCTTCAACGGGCCTCGTTTGAGAAACAAGGTGAAACGATTAAGAAGTTATATAAATACTTTATAAAATATGGTTTATATTGAGTGAAATGGCATCAATTATTTGAAATTTGAATCAATCATGCAATTAGTTTCTAGTAGATCTAGAATAACAATAATGCATTTGTGTCATTGGAAATACTTTTATTAGGCCTAATCGTTTTTGCTTAACGCCACCTTCATGCTTATAGCATGCTCAGCGCGCTATGGTCCTATCACTTTTGTGGACCATCAGAGGGAGGACGAGGGGTGGGGGTGCGAATTCTAACTCGAGCCTTTACGCTGGAAGAACGAGTAGTTAACTTTTTCTTTTGCTCAACATTCCATGGGCATGTAGCTAAGTTAGGGCCTACATTCTATTAAAGCCCCGATGCCCGTAAGATGAACTGTCTACGCTTCCGTGAAATGGAATAAACATTTCTAGGAGACCTAAAAATACTAGTGAAGCAAGAAATGCTGAAAAAACACCAAAAGTAGCATGCAATCAAAAACAATTTCTTTTTGTTTCTGGTGACAATTTTGAAATCAAAATTAACTGTTGAATAATTATTGATGTCTACATAGAATTGGATGATATGTGCAAAACTGGAGTTACGGCAGAAATATTTATAAAAAACGCAATAGCGAAACAAATATTCGATGCATTGAACAAAATCTTTTCTAAATGGCATTTGTTTTCCATTAAGGGTTTGGATGAGCCTTGACTTGCAACCAATATCTGAATGATATTATCCAATATTATCTAATCTATTGGAATCGGATTATAAACAGTTAAGAAATCATGTCCACATTTCTTGTTACCACTCCAAGACGACACGCCGACAACATGGCGACACTTTCGTATATACCTGTCCGCCAGGTAAGCGGTATCACGGGTCTGGAACCCCATGAAAATCCGCCGGACCTGCAAACAGCAATGGCTTCGTAATAAGAGACCATGGACCTGGGTAAAAATGTACTTCCTGATTTTGGAAAGCAACAACTGTTTCATATCTAACATTTTGAAATATATTCAAAAAGAATCAAGTCAAGATTTAAACACACATGTTGACATATATGAAAATTCTAAGCCCCCCCCCCCCCCCTTCTGTATGCCATAAGACCTCATTATTCTTGCTTCGCTTATTTTTTAAATCTAAAAATAGATGTTAGAAGTCTTTCAATTACAACATTTTTAACCTAATGGCAACAGATGATAGGTCCACAATAAATCTCCCGATACACATCCTCCCTCTTGTCTCTATCTGTCCCTCGCTCCAGGAATGAGAAGACATAAGGCCTCCCTGTCTCTCTCTCTTTACTGTTTACACACCAGATTCAATTTTCAATCTTTACAAAATATACAATGTCAATAAACCAGCAAGATAAGCGATAGGACCGGCTCTGATTAGGCGTGTCCTCTCTCTCTCTCTCTTCGACTTCAAATGTAAATTAATAAAGGCGCCCCCCCCCCTCCCTCTTTTTTTCCAAGCCTCACATCTTCCCGCTACAACACACATAGACAACTTTTAGTGAAGTCTGTATGGCAGACCTTATCTAGTGTCATTAGCTGGGATAAGTGGGGGGGGGGGGGGCGTCCGAGTTTAAGGTAGGGGAGCTCAATTAGATTAGAACAAACAGAAAAAAAAATAGATTTCTTTAGTGTGTGTGTGTGTAGCTTAGAGAGAGAGAGAAAAAAGAGAGAGAGAGATGGGGGGGGGGGGGTGTGCGAGCATGTTGGTGACTGACAACAATTTTAAAAAAAATGTCGCATGCAGAAGAACGGGTGGTAAATTAGGGTGGAGTGGAGAGAGTTGGTGAATATGGGGTGGGGGGGGGAGAGAGACTTGCAACCCAGCTAACAAATAGATAAGGATGTTATAATTATTAATGTTCAGACTAAGTACATTTTTTTTTACGGTGACTTGCGTCAGACGAGCTCAACTGACAACAAAACATGATTCGATATTTGAAAACAGAAGGGGGGGGGGGGAGGTTTATAAACTCTTGTTGTCCACTGGCTTTATCCGGTCATCGAGTCATAGAGAAAATTTCTCTGAGTGAATTGGTGCCAGCAACAGGGTGAGGCATATAATATCAACTGAGACGCGTTTATTTTTATATTGATGAAATTTGAAACTACAACCAAGATTTTATAGCTTATTGTGTGGTATACAACTTTGACTGTCCTCTCCATTATTATGTGTTCATTGTTGTCTTGTTAGCGTTGTCTGTCATGTTAGTTTTGTCTGTCAGTGTTACTGCTGTCTGTCAGTGTTGTCTCTCGGAGTGACCATACAACACTGTCTACTCTGTGACGCCTGGTGGTGTGATAAATAATAACCACTGAGCTAATGTATATGTAACAAGAATGTTTATATAACCACACTTCCTTTACCACTATAAACAATGCATTGTAAGACCTGCTCATTAACAACAAAAAAATAATAGTCACAATTAGAATCAAAGGTAGATAAGTTGAGCTAAACGCGAGTTGAACTGCAGACGACAGACAAACAAACGTAAATTCGTGAACAAATGTTTTTGTTAGGGGACATAATTAAAATCTAATTTTTTAAACAAAGATAATTTAGTACTTAACGAAACTGGTTATCTCTTCTTATTTCGCTCTTATTCGCAGAAACATGCCTTAAAACACAATAGTATATAAGAATGCGTACATATTCTAAAAGTGGTCGACATGTAAAGTTTAAACATTGAATTACAAACAGATACGAAACGATTATGCAATCATTAACTCCCGAAGATGTTCGTCATAAAATTATGCATACCACTCTAAGAACGAAACTAGTTTCAAGTAATTACTAATGCTAAAATATATGGCTTTTACAATAATGAACCTTTTTCAGATTTCAAAAATTAAGGATTGTACAATTTCTAGTGAGTCATATGTAATCAGATTTCAACAGAACTCTGGAAAGAAAAGTAAAAAGAAAACAACACAGTAGATATATATATATATATGTATATAAGCGAGAAAACTGACGCCATGACATACCAGTCTATCTGATTGGTATGCTGCATAAAGTAACCGAAGTAGCTGCCCCTGCTGTCGGTGTTTTCCGCGCTAATTATCACCCCTGGCGTTTTGAAACGTTTCACTGAACTTGATGGTTAATTTAATTTTAGGGGGGGGGGGGGTTTACGAAGGGATGAAAACATAATGGTGAGGGGGGAGGGGGCAAGCATGTGTGTTGTCTTGAAATCATGTTAAAATCTGGGTTAAGATTAAGATGCCATTATTTTACCTGACGCCCCCCCCCCCCTTCTCAAACCTCGCAAACGTGACGACCCTCTCTCACCCAGATCATATCGCTTTGGGGGCCCCCCCGCTTTTTTTTTTCTCCTTCTTTTGTACTTAACTATTTGCGGGCTAACTTTGAATAGTTGAGCTGTACAGTAGGTCTTCTGTTGTCATTGTTTTCTGTGTCCCAGACCGTGTGTTCATCTGTGTCACAGGAAATGGTAGGATGGGACAGGAAGACATTCGAGCTGTCTGCTGTCATGACGATGGAAGGAGCAGCTTCAACCCCTAAAAAAAAAGACGCCGGCTTTAATTGGGAATTGATACTGGTGCAGTGTAAGAGAGTTAGCTAAGGCTTGTTTGGCATTGTACGAATTCTGACACCATTAACGTATCTGCCCCCCCCCCTCTATAAATGACACACTAGAACAAGACACATCCTGAAAATAGGAAGCATACTTTTGTGGAATGTCATCAGAGAATGATGGCCACAGCTTCTCAAAGCTGCATACGTTATCAAGAGGCCCTGATAAGACACTGGCCCCTAATGAAACTATTTGGAGATTTGACTCTCTATAAAACCACCTCGTAATTGCATCTCAAACATAGGACTGGTTAGTTAAAAACATCAGAACGCCAAAGAAGTTCGAATTCTGAACGTTGAAATGTTCACTGGAAATTTTCATATATGTAATAAATACAACAACAACACGTGTGAAGTATTTTGTGTATGCGTAGTGCATGACTAGATCTGTGACAGTAACTGTGTATGCGTAGTGCATGACTAGATCTGTGACAGTAACTGTGTATGTGTAGTGCATGACTAGATCTGTGACAGTAACTGTGTATGCGTAGTGCATGACTAGATCTGTGACAGTAACTGTGTATGTGTAGTGCATGACTAGATCTGTGACAGTAACTGTGTATGCGTAGTGCATGACTAGATCTGTGACAGTAACTGTGTATGCGTAGTGCATGACTAGATCTGTGACAGTAGCTGTGTATGCGTAGTGCATGACTAGATCTGTGACAGTAACTGTGTTTGTTTCGAGTGACTAGTTATGTGTTTTTTGTGACTGTGTATGGCCAAATTTGATTTTTATAATTAGTACTTGGTTGAGTCAACAGCAGAGCGCTGAAAGAGACAGCATGTCCTAATTGAAATGGAATGTCAAGAGAATAAACTTAATTGTAATATTAATTATTTTTCTTAGCTTGTACAATATATCTAATATCGTATCATAGGATGCAATACGTGTTTCATGTATACGTTTTTGTTTTTTACCCCTGACATACAAATGTGTGCAATACATGGTTCAGATTTGTTACAAAGCTTACAAAAAAAAAATCACTTTGTCTATAGCAGAATTCTTGTCCACGTTATTTCTCCCCCATCCCATTCTCTGATCACCTTGAAACGTCACACAATTATCCTTTACCGAGGACAACACACGAGTCAATAATAACATTAACCAGTTAGTTAATTAATTAGCGGTAACTAATACATTTTGTTTTATATAAAAAAGGGAAATAGATCTTGTAGTATTGATATATGTGGCAGTAAATGTGCAGTTATTCTCTTATATAAGCTTTGTTTAAAAAAGTTTTTTTAAATATTTTTTTTATTTTGCTTGCTTTCCACATTAACACACAGTATGGATATTAATTCGGTGAGTGTGTGTGAAGGCAGATCTATATCGAGCTAACTCCTGAACACTGAAAGGTAAAACATTCAATATTTGTTCAAGTGCGGAACAAATTGCCTGACACACTGGGAGACAATACGACAATTTGTGTCATGGGAGGTCTTTCAGCCGTGGGCATTATTAAAAAGCTTTGACCTTCGTGGAAATAGGCGAAAACCAATTAACGCGGGACACGTGGTCACTTATGGTCAAACAGTTAAGAAGAGAAACTTGGTATCTATTTATTTTAAAGTATTAAAAAAATGACAAAAATATCCATTTAAACAGTATAAGAAGCAACATCCAAATGCCTCACAGAGTACATCAACATCCAAATGTCTCACAGAGTACATCAACATCCAAATGTCTCACAGAGTACATCAACATACAAATGTCTCACAGAGTACATCGACATCCAAATGCCTCACAGAGTACATCACCATTCAAATGTCTCACAGAGTACATCAACATCCAAATGCCTCAGAGTACATCAACATCCAAATGCCTCACAGAGTACATCAACATCCAAATGCCTCACAGAGTACACCAACATCCAAATGTCTCACGGAGTACACTAACATCCAAATGCCTCACAGAGTACACCAACATCCAAAGTTCAATGAGATATAGAGCTGGACAGGCCAGTGTACTGTTGTAATCAAAACAGTAAACGTTTACCAAGACAAATAAGAGAAGTAGATATTTATTATCAACGTCTAGACCAACCCAGTGCCCCATTTGTTGTTCTTTCTATTCTACACAGTTACCTAATACAGGCCTCTACTCTCTACTATCCAGTCATGAAAACGTGAAATCCTTTTAGTCAACTTAATACATCAAGACCATAATGAACTCAGTGTTACGAAATCATACTATTACTATTGGACCAAATTCATTTTATGGCTCCTTCTGTCACGGAAGACATTGGATGCGCCCAGATCACTGGCTTTGGCTACGTCTTGAGGTGGGGCAGAATCTGGAGTGACTGATCAAGCCAATTCTGGAGCAGCAGAAATTTCGTGTATGTATATGCATCTGTCCTATGTCTAGCTGACAGGGCAGCGTTCTTTTTCTTTCTCTTGGCTAACGCAGCTTCGGTTTTTTTTTTGCAATCTGCGAGGTTCGTACCAGCACATTCTGTCCGGTCTTGGGTTATCTCCTCCCACATACTTTGGTAGATGCACGTGGCTCTCGTGTCTCGCTTGTAGACATCTCTGTAGGTTAGTCTTGGGCGGCCCTTGGGTCTGACTTCCTCTGCAAGCTCAGCGTATAGGATGTCTAAAAGGATTCTTACATCTCTCATGTGAGTGACATGACCGAGCCAGCGTAGTCTTCTCTGTTGAAGGAGAGCGTAGATGCTGTGCATATTGGCCCTTTTCAAAATTCCTGGTTGGTGACACTATCACTCCAGGAGATGCAAATTATGTGTCGCAGGCAACAGTGGTTCTCAAATTTCTTAACAATGAGCAAAGCAATGAGATCTGACTACTTTACAGTTATGAAAACGCTAAATTCTTTTAGTCAGCTTTATAAAAAAAGACCATGACACGCTCAGTTTACGAAGTGATTCTAAGTTATATCGTGCCTAATTCATTAAACATTTTCGTCAACAGTGGTTCTCAAATTTCCTAACATTGAGCAAAGCAATAAGCTCAACCCTTGCTCCCACAGTGATAGTATCTTCACGCTGGGAAATTCGAATTGCTACATAAACATCATTATACATATATTGTTAAAAAAATTTAGAATCAATTCCATAAATATTCTTCAATATCCTAAGGGACTTAGATTAGGATTATTATCTTCAAGAAAAAAATATCAGACCAAGTGTCTGTAATTACATTGAGACCACGTGGCTTTATGTTGAAAATTAACAATTCAGTGACTGCATCCCCAGGCGGTGTATGATTGTAACAGGGGGCAATAATTGAGAACAATGACTTCAGTAACCATTGTCTTATTTATTACTTGCATAAGACTTGTAAGCTGACATAGATTAGGTATATTCAACTACTGTTTAAGTGATTTGGTCTCACGGCGAGGAAACGTAGAGGGCCATATCACTATAAGGTTTCTAATGAAGAAATAGGCATCGTACCATTTATTTCATTTAACTCGTTAAAAGAAAAAAAAACTTTCTTGCTTTATCACACGTAGACGGACATAATCGATATCTGTAATACAGCGTATTGATACCAGGATAAGAAAGAATCATTAAAAAAAATAACTTACCCTTTATAGTATCCACAATAACAAGGTCTATAAGTTATTATACTTTCATATTTTCTTAGTACAAACAAATATAGTCGTATTGTAGTGCCGCATAACATGAAACTGAAACTGTGTTTGTTATATCCACAAATATACATTACTGCTTTCATAGTTCAGATATACATAAGCCCCTAAGACGGAGCTCGTTATATTCCATTAATATCACGGATACATAGAAACAAAATGGTTCCTGGTGAATATATGTCATCTAAATCCTAATACCTAGAAGTTAGATTCAGACTAATATTCTTCAGTCAGACCACTGCTGGACATTGTAAAGTGACCAGTTGCCGGGTCCGGCTGTGTAATGAGCCTTTCAATCAAGCCTTGCTGCGTGTCCAGCGCGGTTGGACATAAAGGACAAATTTGAAGCGGAACAGAGACAGAGGGGAAAGAAGGAACAAAGGAGGGGCTGGGGCCTAAATGGATGTGAGCTCAACTGAAACAATAGCCGCTGAAGACACACCAGAGTGGACAATGGGCTGGACAAAACCAAGGCTGTTAGACGGAAGGGTGCGGTGTGGAGGGTACACAGGACGCTATAATTGTGTCAGGTTACTAAAAGAATTCTTCCAACGACACCGTCCGGTAGATTCTTCACCAAACGGGAAAACCATTTTTCAAGTAAAGTGCACGGGTGTGTGTGGGGGGGGGGGGGATTTCATGGTGCGTCCCAGCAGCCAATCAGCAATCAACAGGTAATTGGGCTAGCAACGAAAGGTCGGCTTGTCAAGCCAGGGTGTCGGTCATTCAAACAATGGCTAAAGTACTGGCCGATCCCTTTCGGATAGTCATTGCTGACCCCTTCCTCCACCCCTCGTGTTCCCCACAGCCCGTACCCTTCGGTTTTTTTTGTTTAAATGACATGGGTGGGTGGTTAGTGGTGCCTGCGACCAAAACAAAAGCTATGACCACGGTCGGCGCTTAAGTGACAGAGGACGGCTTGACCCAAAGAATTTTTACTCATATGTGGAGCCATTTAATTTTCCTCCTGACTAACTACTTGGCTTGTGTGTGTGCTTCTGGTCAGCTTTGCAATAACCGCTTTTTTTTTCACTGGCGATGATCTGATTGATAACTGACCCCGAACTGCCCCTCACAGAGAAAGGACAATGTAAATGACCAGTTCAAAAAGACAAGCTAAACTTCAACGTGTCACAGGGATCATCTGGACTGTGCAGACGTCTGACAACTGGCTGAAGATCAAATGTAACCGAACGAAACCACCAAAAAAAAAAAACTGGACAAAATTGTAAAGCTGGACAATCGCCTTCTAACAGACATAGTATATGAGATCCTCATCGCAAAGTTTTCTTATCGTACAATAAGATTTGGGATGCAGTGGCCACTTACATTTACCTGGAGTAGGTCTATACATTTCATTTGTATTCTTTTTGTTAGAAATAAAAATCAACATGTAGACAAAGTTGATCGTTGAAAAAGAGGTGTATGGATAGACACATAACTTTTTTACGCTTATCATTTTCTCTCATTCCCCATCTTTTCCTCAATCCAATCGATTTTTGATCATGTGGTTTCCTGCTATCACCGTTAGGTTATTTTACGATTGGATGGTGACATTTACATTGAACGATGTAAATTTGTGAACAGACGAACAGCTAGTTTTGCATATACTATGGTCTACATCTTCGAGTATCTGCAAGTGCGATGTATGGAAAACAAATTTTGTTTATATGAAAATTGTTTTAAAAGTCTTCAGAATTCAGAACCAAAAAAAAGCTTAAACAAACTAATTAAATAGATATGATGGTCTGTAGTTCGGTAAAATTTGCATTTGGTTTGACCACAGATGATGAAAGAGTTGTAACGATCAAACAACGACCACAAACCTGTACCAATGCAATATGTTCTGCACATACAAATCTTTTCCCACCCTTACCCCCCCCCCCCAATGTTTCTACCCTCGTTGGTGCCTCGTTTACTTTTAGCCAATTGGTTTTGATCCTGCCAGGGAGAACAGGCTATTGTCAAACAGTGACGCGAGGAAAGAAGAGGGGAGAGGGTCAATGAGGCCGACCTGTTAGGCCGCAGACAAACAAAAAAAGAGATTCGGCAGTCCAACGCTCCCCCCCCCCCCCCCCCATTTCGCAACCCCATTACCAAAAAGAAAAAAAAATCCAACAAACTAACTTGTTGAACAATACCCCCCTCTCCAAAACATTCATTACTGATGATAGATGAATCGTAACAAGAAAGAGGAGGAAGGTTTAAACACACACAGAGTTTTATTTGTACAAAATTCTAATAACTTTATGACATTACAAAAAAGAAACAAACAAAAAAACAACAGTGAATTAAATGTGTAGCCCGCGCATTTCTATCTAGTCAAACAAAAGATAAGAAGTTTTGAATCAGGTCAGTGCATGGGGGGGGGGGGGGGGGGGGAGGGAAAGACAATTACAACCAAAGCACATTTCTTTATCTGCTGTACGTTTCATAAAGACAAAATCCTATGATGACTACAGTGGGCAAGGCGTGTAAAATGCCACCACGTGGTTCAGGCCCACATAAAAACAACTAGATCTAAGGTTCAGATCTCTGTTTCAGGTGATGTGATCGAATTGGTTGATACAGGTAATTTAACATGCCCAGAATGGGGACATTGGGGGGAAAAAAGTGGAGGGGTGGGGGCCCCATAATGGTTAGTGCACGATTTTTTTTTTCTTAAAAAAAAAAAACGTAGCCGAAGTAAAATTTAAGAGGCCAGAGGTCAAGCGTTCCGGATGGTTTCCAACAAGAACACTATACGAAGTCATTGCCAATCCTTTGCTTTAAAACACAAAACATTTTTGTAGTAGAACTGAGTGAGTACGGTTGTTAGCAGACGTGTGATTTGTTTTAGTTAAACAGTGAGAAAAGGTATTTATAGCTTCCACCTATGTTATGACCAACACCTCCATCTACAATACACCTCTCTCTCTCTCTAGTCTTAACTAACTCGTAAGATGCACGACTTTAAATACATTTTTAAATCTACAAGTTCATTAGCATATTGTTCATTCAATTAACAAATAAACAAAAAACATGATTATGACCCTTGCTAACGGCGACACACACTGGACACTTGTAGACCCCTAACGGAACTGGGCACGTGAACAAAACAAGAAATGTTAAAAGGTCAGACCTAATGTAACAATGTACTTGCTCCTCCTGTACTCCTAGGCTAGCACTAGTACTATCAAATATAAGTCTCCACACTAGAGCAGCAATGATACTATAAAATACAAGTCTAGCTAGAACTAGAGAGTGCTAATGTCATTAGCACTATAGAAATGAAATGCTCTAGCACTGAAGAATGCAAATGCCACTAGCACTACACTGTTTTTTGCTTTGTTTTTTTCTCAATATCATGGGACACCCCCCCACCCTTTTTTTTTCTATAAGTTTTGGTCACAAAAGGGAGACAATGATCTGAAAAATTAATATGACCAACGATTTTGTTTATCGCACGCTCACACGGATAGGTATAAACTCCATCAGCTATTGTTATTATTATTATTTACTATTTATTAGTTAGGACATGACGCAATGACGTGAACATTTTGGTCGAAGTAGGTGTAGCCTACGCTACACAAAAAGTCTACAACAAAAATACCGCCCTTTTAAATATATGCGCACACTTTGGTTACAAAGAACAATTATGCAATAAATGAAAACCATAAATGTACAAAATAGATTTAAAAAAAAAAAAAAACAACGTTCCCAGTTTTTCTTTTTACTGATTGCAGGAGTCGCTGTGAGAGCTGGGGGGAGAAGCGGCAAGATTTGAAAGGGAAAAAAAAGTTTTCTAATAAATTAACGACATTATTTTTTATTATCTGGGTTGACAAAAAAAAAATCTGGGAGAAGACTGGTGACCCCGTGTGTGCAAATATAGCACGACCTTCAACCCGCTGATTAATCACGGTCTATCAGGCTGCTTCCTCGCTTGGTCAACCCAGACCCCTCTCTCATATGCTTGGCGGGTACAGTCACCTGCAGGAAAACACAGCCACGCACAGTCACACACACACACACTGCGAGTCATCTACAGTTGTCCAAATACCCTTCATTAGCAGCCTGACGACATTCCATAAACTCTATCCTTATTACCTGAAAAGAGGGTGAGAGAGTGGAGTTGGGTATCCTTACCCCATTCTTTGCCCTCCTCACTCTTCCTCATGCAACACATTCTCCCCCCCCCCCCCCCCCCCCCCAAGTACCCGCATCTCCATTTTCACTACCTCTCACTCCCCCTCCCCCCTTTTTCTCAGGCATCCTGGGTTTTAAAGCATGTGTTGAGGGTACATATTAATTGAGTTTGGGCTTATGCCCCACCCCCCACACAATCGCTGACGAGGACACGGAGAGACACTTAACTTGATCCGAGAGTAGAAAGAGAGAGAGAGAGAGAAAAGAATATTTGTGTATACGCTTGGTAGTTACCGGGAACCTTGTATAATGTTTCCTTTTCCGTGTTCCTAGACACGTTTATATATTATAGACGTACAGTGAGACAGTCTGCAGCCGTGACTGATTAGTCAACTTGTACGAAACTAAACCACATTTGAAAGCCAGAAATAAACAAATTTAGAAAAGGGAGAGAATTTACCGAAATTTAATATGTGACTATTATGAACAAAGACTGAACAATCTGTAGATCTACTAACACGGTCCCTTAACGTTAATGTTATTTTTACACCAGAGTATGTTCAAATAATGTGGTCTGAGGACCAACAATAATTAATGTATATCATCTCGCTACCCAACAACATTCCACAGCCACACCCCTTTTTTTGTACGGTTTAGAATTTAAACTGATATCATTACAGTTACATAACTAAATTCAGCAATGGACTCGACCATTGCGGGGGGTTCAGGTTTCGGAAATAAAGTTTGTTTTATTGACTATCTTATAACATCACCTAGATTTAAACTATTTGGAAAACAAAATGGACTAGTCACCATTAAAGGCATTCCTAACTACAAAAATATCATTACGAGCAAAAGAGGACACCTACGCGACAGATAAATCTTGGAGGACAATAAAAAAAGGTGGATCTTATAAAACACAGACGTTACTTCAAAAAACCTATGCTCAGTGGGTTGGGGGGGGGGGGGGTTAACAATTCTACTAACCTATAAATGATACAATAAAATCGAGGTCATATACAAATTAATGAACGCGTCGTTGTAAAATAAAATGTCCCTTATTTCTTTTTGTTAGTCTCTTTTCGAAACTAACGTGAATGCTTTCAAATTCTTTTATGTATAATGAGACCTCCCTCTTTTAATCTACAGCACAGCCAGTCAAAGTAATATGAGAAAATAATATCTCTTCCAAAGATTTTTTTTTCGTTTCGCGCAGTGTTGACAATGAATACTCCCTATTCATAAGTCTTTTGTTTTGTGTCAAGGCGAGGGAAAGGCATAGATCTTTTTTTTCTTCTCTCTTCTGCTTCTATAGTTCTAATGAAACAGACGGCAATGGAGGTGAGATTTCATACATCTCGAGGGGTGGGCCGAGTAGCTAAACTTAGTGGAGATTTTTTTTAACGAGGGGTGGAATGAAAAGGGGGTGAAAGGATAAAGTTTTAGGGCAAAGTGGTGGAGGGGTTGGGGAACCGAGTGTCGAGGGAGGGGGGGGGGCGAATCTACCCCAGTGTAAACATCAGAGGAATAATTACACTAGATTTAATTACTACTTGACAAACAGGATATAGGCTGGGTATGGGGCGTGCGTGCGTGCGACGGGAGTGTGTAATGAGGCCCCCTCAAAAGACAAGAAAAGTTCCTAATTCAAACACACACACACACACATAGCTGAGATAAAATGAGAACGACACAGAAGTGACAGTACCGATACAAAGCCTCCAGGCACATAGCATACATAAAACTTTAGTATTCATTTCACTATAGTGTACAGTACACGAAACAAAGAATTCAATCTAGAAAGGAGAAAAACAAGAGCACATACAGTAATATAAAATAGACAACAACATAGGCATACAGTAATGTACACTATAATTAAGTCGTAACAACAAGTCTTGTTAAATAAATGGGTTGGGCGCATTATGTATTAAAATTTTTTTGGGGATATAATCAATAAAATATTGTTAATTTGAGTAAAAGAAGAAAAAAAAAGACTCGTATATTTAACATGTATGTTATCATATTTTTTATAGTCAAGTTCCTCGTTCAGACCGTGTGATCCATCAGGCTGATCGGAACCCTTGCTATAGTCCCGGGCAGATGATGTAAACTTTGTCCAACGAATGTCAACTAGATACATCTGCTCAACTCAGCATAACACTAGCAAAAATTCCGTCAGGAGCACCATGTTAGTTTTTTTTTTTTTTTTTAAATTTAATACCGAGGATCTATTTTCCGGGAGGCGCGGTAGCTGAGCGGTAAGGCGCTTGGGGTTTGAATCCTAATGAAGAGTAAGATTTTGAATTTAGGGATTTTAAGGCGCCTCTGAGTGCATCCAGCTCTGACATAAGTTGGGGAAAAGTAAAGGCGGTTGGTCCTTGTACTGGCCACATGACACACTCGCTAACCATGGGCCACAGAAACAGATGGCATTTACATCATCTGCCCCATATATCGCAAAGGTCTGAAAGGTGAACTTTATTTATATTCCGTGAGGAGCACAAAAGACGGATGATGACGAAGACATATGTAAGTAATGAGACGTCCCACTTTCAATCCACTACAGAATGTTAAACAATACATTAATACAATATTATCCACATTAGTGCCCACTTCCCTTACACAGTGATCCTAAAATCCAACTGATTATATCGCAATGATTCTATGTATATGTATATATATATATGAGAGAGAGAGAGAGAGAGATATAGAGAAAGGAATGAGAAATTGTTCCAGGTAGGAGGTGGAATACAGGTAAGCATAATTGCTTTATTTCCTATTGCTTCTTATGATGCTAGTTAATAATATTCAACACAGAAATATTTAGAGAAATAAAGAAAAAAAAAACAAGATTGATGAAGCTAGAAGGTCAAACAGGAGTCAATCAAAACGTTCGTACATGAAAGCCGCAAGGTCTAAAGGTGAGCGAGCAACAGGTAACATGATACCAATCACAATAAAGGCGCCAGACGAGGAGAGGTCGGGGAGCGAACGTGGAGGCGGACTACACCAGCAAGGCGCCCCCGGACTGCCTTAATTAATTAATTAGTTTAAAATAATACTAGTTAAAAAAATTCTAGAGCACAGGCGTACACACATACACACAGGAGCCAGAATTTTATCATTAAACAATAAAAGTACTAATTATACGCAAGATCACGTGGGCCAGATTCGCGTTATTTATACTTCACTATTATAAGCAATGTTAAAACAGAAGAATGTAATAGTGAACTAGAATCTGGAACTATAATAATAATAATAATAATAATAATAATAATAATAATGATGATGATAATAATAATAATAATAAAATAAAAATAACAATAAAAATAATAATAATAACAACAACAATAATAATAGTAAAACTATTATTGTTATTATTATTATAAAAAACTAAACTAATACATGAAAGCGATACACATATGATTTAGTCAAACAAAGAAATGGAGGTTCCACATAGGCAAAGATAGCGTGCATGCATAAAGTTCTTTTCATTAGGTAATTCATACTTCTGGCTATGCTTCTAACATGAAAGAACTGTACATTTATTTATACTGATTGTGAAAAGGGGGAATTAGGATATTTGATACCTTAACATGGGGATACAAAACTAAAGGGGGTGGGGTCAAGAGGACATATTTGGCAGAAAGCCTAAATAGGGTCAAGACAACAATAAGTCCTGTCAAATTTCTTTCATTGTCCTCCTGTGGCCATATCAACATTGAAATCACATACTTGGGTGTAAGGCTATTAACCATTAATCATAACCTCCCCACCCCTCTGCTTTCTTTTAGAGAAACTAATGTGTTTGAGAGGCTAGGGTTAAGGTTGATAAGGAGGGGAGAGAGAGAGAGAATGTTAACAAAAGTAAACCGACTACCAGTGAGGAGGTAGATCTAAATGAGGATATTGAATACGTCGAGATTTTGGTCGAGGGTGATTAAATGTAGCGAGAGTGGCGTAGAGAGAAATAAAAGGGGAGGGGGGGTAGAGGGTATATGTTGTATCTGATCAATGGTGGTCGTTTAAATGCGTGTCTCGAGAAGACGCAGTGAAAGTGTCCTGTAACAAGCCACAACTTGTCAGTACAGCGGTTACCGTCCTATTGAGACAGTAAGTCTAGAAGTTCAATTAACTGCCACAGGCCTGCCGCACACCATTTTCATTTCAAAATAAACCCTAGCAAGTCTTGTAAGAGCTTCAATAGAGCTGACACAGACAGCCGTTAGGCATGTATTAGACAAACAATGGCTCTATCTAATTGTGTATCTCTCATAATGACAAGTGGACAATATAAATACAGTACATATAGCTTCGAAGCTTCAGTGGGTATGTGCAATTAAGCTGTGAACGTAAATATGGAGTTGAAGCCAGGTGCTGAAACAAATGTGATACATACATATATTAAACATACATGAATAGCAGCACCAGGGACCAAGTTTTTAAGAGAGAAAGTAGTGAATTAAAATGCTACGAAAATAAGGGAATGCGCCAACCGAGGAACGAAGCATTTAAAGCTAGTGGGGCCATCCTGCTAGGACCCAAAAGAGTATTTCAGAACAGCAAGAATAAAAAAAAGTATAAAAAAAAAATTTCTTAAATCTTATATTTAAGCATAGTTTTATCAATTAGTTTGGATCAGTCAAGTAATTCAAATGTGTAATTTGATTTACACTAACAATAATAAATCCGTGCTATTAGAAATATTTTTACCAATTGTTTTTCTTTAGCGCAATTTCATGCTTTTAGCTTTCTCACTATGCTATGATCCTATCACTTGTCTGGACCAGTTGAGAAAGGAGGTGGGAGAAAGAAGGGGATATCTGGGTGAATATTGCAGTAATCGCTTTTTATATGCATTTATATAAAAAATATTTCGAACTCGATGGCTCTATCCTCTTCAAGCCAACATCCTAACCACTGTACCAGAGAAGTGCTTATGAAAATAGAAGGTTTTTATAGTTATCTATTGTTAGTTTCCAACTTTAAAGCAAAGTATAAAGGTGAATATTTCAACATATGCTACCACACAAGTCAAGTACAATGTCTTTCCTTTGTTCGATACAAAACAGAACTCATCGATAGTAAAATAACTAATTGGTTGTTTGTTTTTTTGTTTTATTCTTCTTCCCTCAAGTAGAAGAAATCAGCTACTTCCTAGATTGAGTGTAAAAAAAACTTTTCACCAGACAGTCAAACAGACAGACAGATAGAAAGGCAGAGTTGACTTTGTAAAAAAAGAAAGAAAAAACAATGCCCCTCCCCAAGTTTACAGGTAGCCATGTTTCAGATTTGTTTCTGGTTGTTGCTATTTACCACTGTTCTGTGTGACGACATCTATTTCGTTAATCTCTTCAGCCTCCATTGTTGATACACATACAGAAAAAAAAAAAAAAAAAAGATCGGCATAGAATAAAGCGTCCAAGAGACCAGTGCAGAAAACAAAGAGAAAAAAAAAAAATGCGATTCTTCGCGTCTCTACACATGTAGTAGCGAGATACATCTCCTGGTCTGGGAGCACATCAAAAGGTGCTTCAAACAGGTTTATATTTGGAATCTGTGTAAACATATACATGTCTCTCAAAGGCTGTGCATTGGGGGGGTGGGGAGGAGTCCGTGATGTGAGTTGGATTACATCGCTAAATTGTGCTCCCTCTACACCAGCAGAACAGAACCACAATTTTATTTATTTATTTTTTTAAAAAAGATTTGTCGATGTTACATCAACAGAAAAAAATAAAGAAGAAAACAAGCTATAGAAAAAAAAAAAAAAGAATTACTCTTTCAAACCTAAGCTCATCTAAGGGGAAATAACCACTAATCACTGCCATTTTTCTGATATCTACAGGGTTTAGCTCCCTTTCTGATATATACAATTTTTTAACTAGTACTAAATAGTTAACTAACTATTTGGATTGATTGGTGTATTGTAATCGACTATGAATAATTATGCATAATTTAACTTGATCCGAGAATGGGGATGTGAGAAAAGAAAATGTGTCAAAACGTAACAAGGGGACTAAATCCATATATATATATATATACACACACACATGTGTATAATATAATGTTGTATAGCGAAAAAAACAACAACTATTCCTTGCCTTTCTAAAACGGTGACGTCCAACTTGCGGTCCGCGGGCCACACCAGAATCATGTCCAACTGCAATCTTTTCTTTCCAAGAGGCTCACGTTCAACAATATGTTTGTGGGGGAAAAATTTATAGGGCTCCGAGGTCGGAAAAAAGGTTGAGGCATCACTGTTCTAAACTATCGTGATAAGGATTGAACTCATTCCAACACACAAAGAGTGCATAGAATACCACGCTAACCACACACAACAAATTACAACTTACCAGGCTTTCACAGAGTTATCCAATAAATTAACTAGAACGTCCAATAGATTTGATCAGGGACCTAACACTTCAAATGAAATCTTAAAACAGTGAAGCCATAAGCTCTTGCAGACGAAGGCTAAAATAAATTAAATTAAAAAAAAAAACGCACAAAGGGAGTTAATTGTATTAGTAATCAGAGGTGGAGTTATATTCCCATAAATTAAACATACGAGAATAGTTTGAATCAAGTTAGCCGTCTAGTAAAACAAAAGATGGGGGAAAGGGGGAAGGGGTAGGGCGAGAGAGGGGAAAAAAAAAGGGGGGGAGGGAGCATTGGGCTATAGATGTATTCTAAAGTTCGGTTCTAAAACACAATCGCTAATTAAACATACACACACCCAAACATTCAGGCTGTTGGAGATAGGAGTAGCTGAAGACAATAAGAAAGCCAGGAGCGAGAGGAGTCCCGTCATTAAAAATATTTTGTGGGAAGGGGGGATGGGGCAATCGATAACGCACGGGGGCCTCTCATTATTCAATCAAAACGTCTTGGTATTGTTTTGAAGAAACAATGTGTAGATGTGTGTGTGTGTGTGCGTGTTGCGCGGAGTGTTTTAATCTTAATGTCAACCTGCTCTTGATAGACTTGAAAGAAATTATTATGATACCCAATCTATCGAGCAAGGCTGACTACGTGAAAAGGCGAACACAGAATTAAAAACCAAACACAACAAAACATACAAACTCGTATAGCTGTCTGGATTATCAGAGACTACACACTAGCAATTAACCATCCAAATACGACTAAGAATTGTGGCTTATTGTTGAAAGAGGATCTAGTCTTCATGCACTGGGAAGTAGTGCAAGGCAAAGGAGGGAGAGGGGGGTAGAGCGAAGCCAGTGGGTGGAGTCAAATAGATTTCAATTTAGATATATAATAAACCATTAATATATATATATAATTATTTAAAAAATACTTTTAATTTAATAAAACAGAGCTTAACTATAAGGGGAAGAGCTGTGTATTTAAAGCCATACATATCAGTACTGTAAGATTTATTTCCCTTTATTAATATCAAACAAAATTCATTTCTTAACACTAATTAATATATTTTTTTTAAAAATTGATTCAGGTTTTATTAGGAACACTGAATAAGGGTGCAAGGCTTCGACTTGGCTTCCGAAACGAGGGACCTAAGGTTCGTCTGTGGGTGAAAAATGGGATTTTTAATTCCAGAATTTTTAAGGGCGATCCTGAGTCAACACAACTCCAAAGTGTACCTGACATGAGTTGGGTCACATGATACTTTCATTAACCGTTGGCCACAGAAACAGATGAACTTAACAGCATCTGCCCAACAGAACGAAAGATCTGAAAGTGGTACCTTTACTTTTTTTTAAAGTGTCACATAACAAAATTAACACAATTAACATTAACAGTCCGCTAGTGTTTGCACATCAACATCTAGTTATAGCGCACTTTTAGTACACAACATTGAATATACATAACGTCTACAGAAAAAAATATCTTTATTTGGGTCTAGACCGATAAATATTATACATTTGAATAGATAACACAACTGTTATGTTTGCTGGAGTGAAACCGACCTCTTGATATGCTGAATGGAGAACCTTTGTTGCGCGAATAGTCACTTTTTTTTTTAACTATATAAAGTAAGGAGACAAGTGAACATGGCTTAAACTGAGACGACATTCAGAAGACTGCCTTTATTTGTGACAAGGATATCAATATTCTAAACAAATTCTTAGTCACTCTTTGTAGACCAAAATAAAAGCATGCTTCTAAACTATAACAGGTCTGTTTGAGATATATAACAACATGCTAAACTAGTACAGTTTTAAATTTATACAAAGCTTGTAACAACTCACTCTGTTTGAGTGGAGTCTTGTGCAGGCTATTTCTCCCTTTCCATTCTCGGATCAAGTTAAACTTTGCACGATTATTAATTGTCAATGACAACACATGAATCAATAGAAAGAAAAAAAAAACAACAACCAATTAGTTAATTCATTAGTCGTAATTAATTAATTTCTTTTATATACAGGCAGTAAGGTCTTTAGCTAAAAGTGTTAACCTAACAATAAAATAAAATAAAAACATACAATTTTTTTTATTATAAGTATTAAAAAATTCAGTGGCTAACTACTCGGCCTTCCAGGTTGAAGTTCCAGGTTCAAAATCAGACTCGAGCAACTAAAAAAAATGTTTTTCAAAAGGCAGCACTGAAACCTTCTCCCAGATACCCCTTCCCAACCCCACCTCCATTTCTGGTCCAGAAAACTGATAGGACCATAGCGCACTGAGCATGCTATAAGCATGAACCTTTCATTACAAATGTGAAAGACGGAAATAGAGAGAGAGTAAGAGAGAGTAAAAATAAAAAAAAGAAAGCGGTAAAATAAATAAATAAAAAAATGAGTGTTTAAACCCAATTATCAAAACACCTAATGTTATACAGGTTTCTTACAATAAAAGGCAGACCTGGGCACTGAGGGGATTTGTATGCATGGATTACTTGTCTTTTTGAATCTTGTCAACAACAACAAAAGTAATATGTCTGTAAAATAATATTCATATAAAATGTTATCAAAACATCATTTCCGATGAGACCAAATCTACTTCCAAACAACTTCTAAACTTCTAATGCTAAATCATTCAATCACTATTGTGTTTAAACTGTTACATATGGGGCACTAGACCTAGATCGTAGCCAACAGAAAGACACAACAAGTGCAGACGGAGATTGGAAACGAGTGTGTTGAAGCCCTCAGATTCGTTGCAACAACTCAATCGAAGATCGTGCGAAGGACGAGACGAGACAGACACACGAAGAGAAAAAAAAAAAGATGGAGGCAAGCCCGAGCTATTTATAGAGTGAGTTCAGACAAATGCAACCTCTACCCGAGCATCGCTTCGTGTTGTTTTTTTGTTGTTGACAATCAAAATTTAGAAACTCAACTAAATGAGGATTGGAGGACATTCGGTTTTTTTTTTTTCTTTCTTTCATGAATTTAATGAGGATTATGTGGAGCGTCACTGGTAGATAGAAGCCCTAGTTTAAATTCGAGGCCTCGGGGAGTTGAAATTATTTAGAGGCCTTACATTACAGTGAAGAGGTTTTACGTTAGTATCACAAGGCAGTGCAGAGAAAACGTGTTATTCAAGCAAACGTTATGTCAAAATTATTAATGAATTAAAATGTTAAAACACTGGTAACTTATTAATAATATAACTCAATGCACGAAATGAGATATTAATGTAATACTACACTTGACATTGAATGAATCATTCCATTGACAATAGGAATCTTTAAACATCAGCATTGATGTAGAATTAGAATACATTTTCTTTATGTAACAAAGTGTTTCAAAGCAACAGGTAAATTCACATGTGCCGATTAAGTGTCATTCAATAGGACTTCAGAGTTTAACATCAAAGAATACAATTTTTTTTTCAACTGCTGAATGATCAATGTTTTAAAAATAATTGTTATTCTTTAAAATGTGTTTGAGAAGCTAGGCTACTTCCGGATGTCTAACGGGGTGGTTCATGTTCCAAACCTTGGAAAACTGTGGTAGAAAAGATTGAATCCCTGTTTTGTTTGGCTTTGACCCCCCCCCCCCCCCACCCACACACACAGTCACCGAGATACTGTTTAAAATAGAGAGAAACCAACAAGTGACTCTCCTGCCTCGCACACAAACACACACACCACTGCTCACATCGCTCTCAGCCACTGCATCTTCAGTTCTCACTAGAGTGCAGACTCAACAACCCCCCACCCCCGTTCACAGACACTATCACTGTCACAGAAAATAGCCGGGGATAGAAAAGCGGTTGGTCACATGGGTCACCACTCAACAAGCAGAAGCGACTTGACCATCCATAAAAAAAGGGTGGGGCGGTTGTATGCAACGCTGGACGATGACCAAGTGGGCACTACTCTTCAATATTGTTGCCCCCCTCCCCATTTGAAACTTTATATACACAACAATGTCCCCCACTTTTATGGACAGATTTACCAGAAGGCTCTTAAAGTAAAGGTTTTCAAAACAACGAATCCTATTATTACTTAGAGTACTAAACTAGAGACAGGATATGATACAATACCAAGAGTCTAGCTCTAGAAACCGAAATTAACATAATTTCACCGACATGAATTTAATTGTAAATTATTAGCTTGCCTTCCAAGCGTCTATTCAGGCACGTGAGGATTGTTCTTTAAAGCTTAAGAGCAAATAAATATGTAACCACACGTTTAACAATGCACCTGAACTTTGAGTCTACATGTCAACAACAAGTGACGTACACATTTTTTCAATATAAACTGCCACTAAATACCGCTGCATGTTCAATGTAAATACAGCATAGGACGAAATACTCTCAAGTCCAAGTTAAACCTCGATTTACACTCGGGTAGTACCAATACGTATCACATCAAATATAGCAATGGAAAAAAAAGAACATCGAAAACAACCGAGGATGCAACGAGAGATGCTAAACTGTATACACCCGTTTGATCTATAGTCTATTTATGAACTCTCTCTGTCTGAACGCCACCAACTACACTATATCACTAACGGTATCAATAAACACATTTACAGCTAGATCTAGAAATCAAATTTAAAAAAAACCATCACAAAATGTCCACACTTACCCGAGTAGTTCCATGGAATAGCCAAGTCGTTTTCAGAAACGAATTTAGCAGGTCCAGTAAGCAGTAGTTTTCCAAGCGAGGTAGTGAAGGGGAAAAAAAAACTTAAAAGCTATCAAATGCAATAAAAAAAATGTAGAGAAGGGAGAAAAATCAAGAGAGAGGGAGTGAAAAAAAAAAAAAAAGGAAACACCGCAGTTGTCCCCCTTTTTTTTTCTCCTAGAGTGCTTGAATGCTTCCCCCGTGTCTGTCCGAAATGATAGCACAGACAAACAAAGCCACTGAAACCTCGCTTCTCTTCTATTGGCGCTGGTCGTGTCCTCATTACTAAAAACTTTTTCTCAGGATTACTCATTACGCCGATCAACGGAGCTGCTGTTTTTTTTTATGTATTATTTCCCTTTTGGTTGAAGGAAGAGGGAGAAAGAGAGAATGGCATAGGAGGGAGAGAGAATCTTGTGTGTGTGTGATTGAGTGCTGTTATGTGAGTGTGTGATTGTCTCTTTTCACCCATCTCTATTCTTTCCCCATCTTTTTTCACTCCCCCCTCCTTGTGTCTGCCACCCGAAACAGGGGCGAGGAGGAGGTTGCGAGATGTAGGGGGAAGGGGGGGGGTGAAGAGGAATTTAACATATGAAGATTAATAGCAAGAAGTGATGGGAGTCGAGAGTATATACAAGATGAAAGGGAGAAAACAAATATTTTAAGCATTCTTTTATTACGTCACATAGGTTCACATGACTATCACGTGACCACGTTTGGTTTTTCGCAGTTCAAGCCTTGGGCTATTGTGTTTTTCTTAGATGGAACAGCGATAGCCTCTCATATACTTCAATGACCACTTGCTTACAAATGACAACACGTCGATATTTAACTCACCCATTGATTTCATTGCATTGCCTTCGCTACATTAAATACAAAATTAATTAATAAAGCACAGAGTGTACAGTAATTTGACAGAAGAGAGCAGTGGCGTAGGGTGTATGATGTCCAGTGCGACCCGCACCACCCTGACATTGCTAGCTTTGCCTGTGTAAGTAGGACTCCAAACAATATTATGAAAGCTTGAAGATGTAATGAAAATTAACTAGAAAAATGTGGCCTACTTGTCCGGGCTGCTTGCATACACACATAAGTATAAATGATAAATTCTATGTCTAAAAAAAAACTTTATAGAAATGTTGAAAAAAAAAAAAAAAGAATGTCTCTATATTTTCTAGAAGATTAATTTCTCACATGTCAAACAAAAAGTCAGATCACGACAAAATAATGAACAATGAAATAAATAAATAAAAACATTCGTTGTAATGAAATCATTTCAGTTGGTTCATCAGTGCCGTACACAAGAGTTCTGTGTTTTCGTGGACCCATGTTCTGGTCTTTACATTGAATCATGAGACAAGAAAGAAAGTTACAGTCTGTTGGAATAAGTTGGGGGGGGGGGGGGGGTCCCTGGAGAAATGAATAATCTAATTATCTTAATTTTGACACATACACTGACCACTTGAATTATGTTGAGTTATGACTCATTGTTTGATACTTTCCTCTATTAATATTTTGTTGTGATTCAAAAAATTATTATTGATATTTGACATGAATATAGGAAAATATCATGAAATCTTTTTATAAATGGAGGCTAATCCATAAATATCCGGTTAAAAAAACACGGAAGTATTGATGAGCTCTATATTTTATTTTAATCCGACAATACTAGCTGATCACTTTTCATCTGTGTTGAATCAAATGTCTAAAAGCTCTTTCTCTTATTGTACAAAGTAATGTTTATTGTTTAGGTCATTAATATAATATCTGTTTGGGACCCCTCAACTCAAGAAAACATTAAGAAACTGGAACAGACACAAGATAGAGCAGTGAGATTCATAACAAACAAATATTCACATTTGACTACAGTAACACCTTTAGTAAAATCACTAAATTTAGAAAGCCTTCAGGATAGAAGAAGTAAAGTGCCAATTATACATAAAACACTGAACAATAATCTTCCAATCCAAAAAAAAAAACCTAGTAAAATACTCAGAAAGACACAAAGACAAAGGCACATTCCTCGTTCCATATGCTAGGGCAAATTATTACAAATGCTCCTTCTTCCCTAGTGCTATTAGAGCATGGAATGGGTTGCCTGCGCTAGCCAGGAAAACCAGTGACTTGGCAGAATTTAAGTCATTGGTTAATATGCATGACTAAATGCATGACGCGTAGGACGTAATCATCTTCTTTTTTGTTTGAAGTAACGTCTGTATTATATAAGATAAGTGTAAGGTCATCTTTCAATATGTAAACAAATATATAGGGATTTATATTTTAAATGACTGATTCAACATCAGACAAGAAATGTTGACACACCGGTTGTTCTCCTTTAAAATTGCAGAGTTTTATCAAATATTCAAATCGATAAAATAATGTCGAACAGAAAAAAAAATACAGCCAATAGATGCTGCAAACTGGTATAACCACATATCGTTTCTTGAAACACACACACACACATGTCCCAACGTTGTTGCGAGGATTTTCCATTAAAAAAACCAGTTATACCTAAATATGAATTATGTAGAGGCACGCCGACAACGAGATAAAAGCAAATATTTGATTCACGTCAAAATGTGTAAATAACAAAAGAATCAAGTCCTAGCGCACCAGAACAAAGCGCAAGAAACAGGAAGTGAAATCTATTGGATACGTTTTTTGTTCAGAAGGCATCATGGGCTATATACTATAGGGAGATGTGTCCACCTGACTCTTTTGTACAAAAGGCAGCTTTATTACACAGCAATCTTAGGAAAACTGCAGTATTTAACTACATTGCATACTGGCCCAAATATCTGGCAGAACAGCGGAGATGGTAGGGTTCGTACCCAGAATCACCCAAGCATTTAAGAGCATACAAAATCGAGGATCTTCTTTTTCTACTTACTTTAGGTTAATGTTTTCAAAAGGTCATTTTAAAAACACACAAAAAAAACTACCTCTTACATAACATTAGTGAGTGTGGCCGTTAGTTAAATGGCAACAAACGAATTGGTCAGAACGATAAGACAAAGAATAAAGCGCTTAATTTTAATACTCTGGCAAGGGCCTTGAGAGTCGAGCTGTATAAGTCTGACTGAATCAAGTATAAAAGTGTTTAGTGTTTAATTGATCATAACTTTAAAGTGCAAATCCTAATGAAAACAAAATCTAGAGTATTGCGCATACATGTTAGGCCCCTACATAGATAAAAGCAGCAATGCTACTGGGTACTAGTTTTTAAGTGAAGGAAAATTACATCAACGATGCATTGAAATCTCAAGTCCAAAGCTAATTCTGTATTTTGTCTAACCGAGCTAGAGCTGTTGATTGCAGACGACCAAGCTGACTCAGAACTCAGAACATTGGAAGTTTAGGGAAAGCCTTGAAAGTTCACGCAAGATCAAAAAAAAAAAATATGCCCAACTGACCAAAACCTTTCTGGATTCCATCAGTCAAAAACTTTCAGGTGGTGTGTTATGGATGTGTGCGTGTTTGAGGGGGTGGGGGGAAATCGCAGTGTGTGTGTTGGTGGTGGGGGGGGGGGGTGAAAGAATGGTGGTGCAGGTCACGTTGAACAAAGGATAACAAACATTGTCCTTGACAACGGGAGCATCTTGAGGAGTAATCAGGGTGCTTGAAAATTTGAATATAAATATGAAAAAAAAAAGAGAGAGAAGATGGCGAGGGAAGGGGGGGGGGTGCAGTGCAAATCTCTCCACACACAGAACCAGGGCACCACTACTACACCACCCTCTCCTTTTTTTTTATTCCCTACGTGGAACAATTGGTTGAATTCTTTCACCCTCTACAGGGCGATATGGAGTCGACCTTTGACCTTTGGAACCCCCCTTTCACTGCATACCCGGTAGCGAGCGATCGGGGAGATTCTATGAAGTGTTTTTTTTTTTGGGGGGGGGGGGATAATGGAGACCTTCTATATTTCCATCAGAGTGGTGTATTTAATCAATGTACTGCCAGTTACCTTTCTCAAATTGATTTGCACATACCTGATGTTCATATTGTATTTTTTTTTAAATTTCTTATAAGTACAATTGCAGTGTACCCATTTATTAAATTGCACTAAAAAGAAAGAACTGATTCAATACAAAAGTGGTTTAGTTCAATTTGATTTAAAGCCTTTCAAGACAATTATTTTGGCTGAAAAGGCAGGCAGTTAGCATGAGACTAAATAAACTGACTACATATTAGGCTACGAGAGATTTGTTGCTGTAACACACTCAGCTACCATCGAACAAGAGTTACGTATCAAACAAGAGTTACGTATCGGTCAAGAGTTACGTATTGGTCAAAAGTTACGTATTGGTCAAGAGTTACGTATTGGTCAAGAGTTACGTATTGGTCAAGAGTTACGTATTGGTCAAGAGTTACGTATCTGTCTAGAAATAGCACATCGGGGTGAGATTCCCGGCTAAGATCTGTCATGAAAACAATAGTTGGAACAGCACTGTTGGTCTTTCACTGACCAAATGACGAACTTGCTAGCTGTAGAAAGAAACGACTGTATTTTACAACGTGAACTGTCCTATAGACTGTGTTTACAACGTGAACTGTCCTATAGACTGTGTTTACAACGTGAACTGTCCTATAGACTGTGTTTACAACGTGAACTGTCCTATAGACTGTGTTTACAACGTGAACTGTCCTATAGACTGTGTTTACAACGTGAACTGTCCTATAGACTGTGTTTACAACGTGAACTGTCCTATAGACTGTATTTTACAACGTAAACTGTCCTATAGACTGTGTTTACAACGTGAACTGTCCTATAGACTGTGTTTACAACGTGAACTGTCCTATAGACTGTATTTTACAACGTAAACTGTCCTATAGACTGTATTTTACAACGTGAACTGTCCTATAGACTGTGTTTACAACGTGAACTGTCCTATAGACTGTGTTTACAACGTGAACTGTCCTATAGACTGTGTTTACAACGTGAACTGTCCTATAGACTGTGTTTACAACGTGAACTGTCCTATAGACTGTGTTTACAACGTGAACTGTCCTATAGACTGTGTTTACAACGTGAACTGTCCTATAGACTGTGTTTACAACGTGAACTGTCCTATAGACTGTGTTTACAACGTGAACTGTCCTATAGACTGTGTTTACAACGTGAACTGTCCTATAGACTGTGTTTACAACGTGAACTGTCCTATAGACTGTGTTTACAACGTGAACTGTCCTATAGACTGTGTTTACAACGTGAACTGTCCTATAGACTGTGTTTACAACGTGAACTGTCCTATAGACTGTGTTTACAACGTGAACTGTCCTATAGACTGTGTTTACAACGTGAACTGTCCTATAGACTGTGTTTACAACGTGAACTGTCCTATAGACTGTGTTTACAACGTGAACTGTCCTATAGACTGTGTTTACAACGTGAACTGTCCTATAGACTGTGTTTACAACGTGAACTGTCCTATAGACTGTGTTTACAACGTGAACTGTCCTATAGACTGTTTACAAAAAAAATAATTAAAAAAATGAGCAAAATAAAATAATTAAATAAAAAAAAAACTATTGTGCGTATGACAGAATTTATAAAGTTATAAATGTTCCAGTTTTTTTTTTTAATTAGATACTATAATTTATGATTCTACTAGACATATGTTACCCGCGACCTGCGGGTCTTTATTAGCGCATTACTGTCGATATAGTCACAATTAAACGAAATAGTAATGTAATAAGTAAAGCGAATGTGTCAATGTAAAAATAGTGTGAATGAAGCTATCAAATAAAAATAGCTAATAGGCTTAAATCCAGTTTTTCAAATTAAAACATTTGCTTGTAGGCCTACATATATTTGATTAAAATTTGAGATGAATAGACTTAATTTTGTATGTTCATGTGTTAAAGTATAAAGTAGATCTTGAGGTAGACATAGATCTAAATCTACACTAGTCTAGAGTTGAAAATTGGCTTTTATAGAGTTTATTCTGTGTTGCGCATGCGTGACCTTTTTTCATGAATGAATAATGGCCTATCTCAACACGGCTACGCAACTTTAGCGAACAGCGAACGAATGTATGAAAAATGCTTTAGAAAAACAAATTTGAATGTTAAATTGATTAAAATATCAAATGAATGGACAATAATTAGTATGTTTATGTGTTGAAGCACAAACCTATCTTTGCGAAAAGAGTTCAATAAGACTTTTAGACCTAGACCTAGGAATAGACTCAGTAGAGAGATGTGTTAATGTGTAACAAATTGGTAATGTCTAATGAAAAAAAGTTCGCCAGGAAATCTGTAGTCACAGATATCAGGAACTAATTTATGTAAAAAATGCTTTTGAAACACAAAATTAAAGGTTAATTTTATTATATAATGAAATCAATGGATCTTCTTTTGTATTTTCATGTGACAAAGTAAAAAACTATGTGCGCAAAGTGTATTTCTTAAAATTAGATCTAGGTCTATATCTTTTCGATCTTTTCTCATGTCAACATTGTTAACCATGGCCTAGATCCATAAAATACTATAGCTGTAATAGAGTCGGACAACTTTTTTTTTTTTTTTGAGGGTCTTAAGTTTGTTTTAGGGCTACAATACATACACTACTGTCTAAGTTAGTACCCAAGGAACATCCCTGCCTAGTTTTATCAAGATTGGTCAAGCGGTTTTGATGTCTATAAGTAACATACATACATACATACATACATACATGCATACATACATACATACATACAAACATACATACATACATACAAACATACATACATACATACACCTCACATTCTACTTTATAATATAGATATGTGATGTAATTTTTCAATACATTTTTTTTTGCATTAATGCTCGGTTTTAAAACACTAGATCTAGATTGAAAACACTAACGAAGGGTTTCATCTTGAGCGGACTCGTGAGCTGGCTCGCGATACGGATAGAGCCCGAAATGACAACAGCACTGCAAAGATCTGTTATATGAAGAACGCCTATTTAAGAACTGACTAAGATTGCATTGCTGGATAAAGATCATTTTCTAAGAGAGAAAAAAGGCGGGTAAAAGTGGGAGGTGGAGGGGAACTTCCAACATCGTCGTCTGCTGCGGAATGAGATGTAGGACATAGGAGGAAGGAAGGGAGGGGTGTAAAGCGCCTCTGGGCGCTCCAAGGCGATCTTTTGTTCGTCCGTCCAGCCGTTGATTTGATTAGCCCAGAGGTGATGCGGGGTATGGGTAGGCAGGTATTCGACTAGGGAGCAGCGTTGCCCGTGTCAACAAAATTACAGATTTTATTTGTACAATCAGTTATGGTATCAATATGTTTATTAAACAAAAAGCAGAAATAAAAAAAAATTATGGTCCGCTAGCGTTGCTTGTCAATAGTATACCTACCAGGTTAACATCTCTTGGTGCTGATATTTATTCATCATTAGTTTCACCATTAAAACATCAAGCTCCTTTAAGTTATCCACTTGTAAGTAACATTGTAATAATGTAACGCAAGTTTCTGCTATAAGCATCGAGTACATCACAGCTAATAATAATATTTCGTGTATTTGATAACGATACATTCTAACTTGTTGTTGACTAGTATACGTTAACATATTGACATTATTTGTTCTCTTTTTAATTATCTAATATAATAGCTCTTAGACTGTCAGGGGTGCCAGGGCAGACGATGGCCACAATGACAACCCCGACATACACCAAAGCGAATAATATTTCGTTGTTTTCATGACGATATATTATAGATGTAAAAGTAATGTCATAAATATTTATGAAGTTGTGTGTGTGTGTGTGTCCTAAAAGGGGGAGGGGTGTTAGGTCTGTAGGGAGCAGGGAGACTAGGGAGAAAATAGTTTAAAAGTCTTGTTGATAGACATATTGATACAGATAAGAGAAAACAAGAGGAAGATTAAGTGAGAAAGAAGAGAGAAAGAGAGAGAGAGAGAAAAAAAAAGAGAGAGAGAGAACATTATGATAGCAACTTGTCTAAGGGAAGCAACCGATAAATAACATTTGTTCACAAGGCTGCACATGATCTACAAAGGGAAACGACTGCGCTCACCGAAAAACTCGAAAAAATAGCTAGAATAGCAATACAATACAACAAAAAAAAAAAGAAGTATGTGTTTGGTTAGAGAAGGCTTATTATGTAGATAAAGGGGCAAATGAATAGAGTGAAACAGCAGCTGTATTGTAACTGTAACCATGTTCTAATCTATATTTGTTCACTAAATTTATACATGGGAGTTCAATCCACACTAAAGAGAATGAGATGTTGTGATATAGAATTTCAATATGCAACAATGGACGAATGATTGCACTACGTATTGTTTGTCTCAATGGCTGATACTATATACAGTAACAATATTTATATCGAAAGAAGACAGATGGACTTACTGAAAACCCAGAAGTGAATCCTTACAGCAAAACATTCGACCAGAATGCGAACAGAAAACATGGAAGAGAGAAATAATAAAAAAATAACAGAAAAACAAACAAAGTGTGAGTTGAAATAAGACGCAAGAACTGCTCACCTTCATCCTCAAAATCTACTGGCGCCCCGTCAGACATCTCTTTGATGAGGAAGACGTCAAAGATGGACAGGTGGCCCTGGGTCAAGGACTGCTCCTTACACATGTGGTGGGGCGTCCTGGAGTGGGAGATAAGCTTCTGCTTCGTTCGTACGTTGGTCAAGCACAGGGTGCAGTGGTAGTACCGTGCTCTGGACGGCGCGCTGGGCGCTGTGGCGTGATCCAGGAGCTGCAGGTGCCGGAAGAGCTGAGAGCACGACTCGTGTTGAATAGTACTCATGTGCAGCTGCATCTTGTGGGTGGAGTTTGCATAGAAACTGCAGGCGTTGCAGCAGATCTGCATGGGCGAGCCCGAGATGGCCAACCTCCATTCATTCTCCACACCACCCTCTAGAACGTGGTTGACAAGCTGCAGCTTCTGGAGGTGCTTATCCGTCTTACAGTGCAGCTGGAAGTTGGCCTTTAGGTGCGTCTTATAGCTACACAGGTTGCAGTGGTAAGCGCCGTTGCTAAAGGTGACGTGTGAATCGGAGTTGCCCGACTTTGTCCTATCGTACTGGATATGGTTGTGAACATTCTCGATACTGTCCGACCCGTAATTGTTGCATATGCAGCACTGGAAAAGCTTATTAGCGTCTTTGCTGTAAGAAGATCCCGAAGGTTCTTCAATTCCATTTTCTTTCGTCAGATTCATTGGTAGCTCAAAGCTAGGCTGGGGCGGAGGAGCCGAGGTGGACATCAGCATGTTCTCGTACGAAAACAGACCAGTGTTGAGGTGGGGGCTGATGGCCGCAAATCGCGCCGCCTGCTCTTGGTGATTTAGAGCAAAGAGCTGATTCATCTGGTTGATTTGGTGCAAGGTCATGTCCTGGTGGAGATGGTTGATACTCTGCGTCATCACGAGCATGTTGTGCGTGTGCTTCTCGCTAGTCATGTGAATGCGAAGATTGCGCGCCACGGATGTCTCGTAGCTGCACACCTCGCACCGAAAAGACTGTTTTTGTTTCAGCTTTTTGTATTGGGAGTCATCCTGCGAGAAAGGAGAGACACTGTGAGGCGCAGGGGTCGAAGAGCTGGGCGGCACAGGCTGAGAAGCAGGAGACTGGGGCGGCTGCATTTTCATTTCAGTTCCGCCGTTCGCCAAGTCCTGCATGTTGTTTATGTGCTTGTCGGACTGCATGTGAATGCTAAGGTTTCCTTTCGTGGTGGTTGAATAATTGCACACATCGCACCGGTATGGTTTATAGCCACATGAATAGGACTCCCCTCGAGCAAGCCTCGGATGAGATTGGTTAGTTAGGCAGTATACGCACTGAGCATCACTGTCCGGATGTTTTTCCTTCATGTGGATCTCAAGCGTTTCCTGATATTTGTAATGCCAATTACACTTCGGACATTTGAGGGTTTTGCAAGAGTTTCTCGAATGGGTCATAGTCATGTGACCTCCTAGTGATTGAGACGAACCTAGAACAATGTCGCATTTCGGACATTCCACTCCCTGAGCTCTACCCTGAGGATGCTCGTCGCACGAGCCCATATAGTTCGTCATCCCCAACCCAATAGACTGCAGAGATGAACTCGAGGGTGCAGGCATGCCAAGATGCTGCTGGTGACCGGACGAACTCAGCAAAAGTCCTGAGGCTGACGTCATGGGGTAAAAAGAATCAGAACTCGTTAAAGTCAACGGCGAGGACGCTCTCTGAGGCGATGGCAATACAGATGAAGGCGACCTCTGCCGTTTCGGAGATCTGTCTCCCTGAGATGAGTAAAGAAAATGGCTGCCAGAGAGAAAGTCGGCTCCAGAAATTTGAGGAGAATGAAGATAGCCCTCTTTCTTTAAGTTTGCCGAGATAGCATTGGAAAAGGAAGACCGGTGGTTCGCAAGGAACTCGTCTTGTTCCGACGTGGGGCTTCTGGACACGGCAACTCGTGTGTCCTGATTAAACGATGGCTGTGAAAATGAGCTTCCGTCAGGGCTAGAAGATTTGGCAGGCGAGCGAAGGAAGTTATTATTCAACACAGACTCGTTATTTCGACTGCTGGGGCGAGTTGGTGAACTGCTTTCACGAAGCGAAGAGTGAGGCTCACCGACATGTTGTAGCACTGTCACCGTTGGGTACTTTTCTCTACCAAAAGCCTGGATAAGAGCAGAGGCGCTGGGCCTACAAAGCAACGTCTTCTCTCCCTCGTTCAGTTCCATGCGATGGTCCAGCGTTGCGTGTCGCAAAAAAGAGTTTGGATTTCCAAACGAAAGTTTGCAAATGAAACACATAAGTATAGGTTTACTGGCTGGGATGCTGGCTGGATAAGGGGGGAACAACTCCAGCAGCTCATCGATCTCTGAGCTTCTAAGTTCATAAACGTTGTACCTGTTGATTACGGGACTTGCTTTCGGCGCGTCGTCTGGGTAAGGACTTTCGTTACTTTTAGAAAGTTCAACAGATTTGTCGACTTTGGAGAAGAATACGGCGTTGGCTATTTTCGGTATTGACCGCTCGACTGATAACACAGACTGACCATCCTTAACGACAATGGAATCGGGTGGCAGAGAGAACTTCAGATCTAGTTCACTGTCCGATCCGATGCCTTCAATGATATACGCCGAGCCGTTGGGGTTATATACGATTCTTCCCTTGAAGATTTCAGCATCACACGGAAACGTCTCGCATGAGACGAAGCTAGGAGACGAGGACTTTTTTCCTTCCATTTTATTACATAAAGCATTAAGTCTCGACTGGGGCCGACAGCACCTGTGGTCCATATACCGCTGAAGGTTACAAAAAACCCTGTTGCACTCGGCGCATTCGATTTGGTCATCGTCTTCCTCTTTGTCAGAGCTGCTGCATGCGTCGTCCTCTTTCGTGAGCACGACAGAGTCATCGGCCTCGTCTATGTCCTCCACTATCTCGACAGAGCTCTGTCGAGAACGGCGAGAACACTGATCTCGAGCCAATGCCGAGAGCTTGTCAAAAACATCCCTGGATGAAGCCACGTCTGTGGGTCTTCTCGCTACGTCGGAACAACGTTTTCCATAACCTACGGGACAAAAACTATCAAGTCCGGATTTCTGATTAGAAATTTTCTCAGAAGATCTCTCAGTGTTCGACGGCGAATTTTCCGAAATGAGAAAATTTTCAACTTTCGGCGAAGGCGATCTGGACCTGCTGCCAATAACCACAGGACTCTGCATTGTCCTTGAGAAGCATGGCGTATCTGGACTCACTCTATACTCATCCTTTGCCAACGAATACTGCGATCTTGATCCCGAGCCGCAGAAGGACGCATTGGTGCGACCGTATCCCATATTGGTGTAAGCCGGGGACTCCATCATTTCTTCGCTTTTTGGCGAACATCTCGGAGACGCTTTCAGCGGCGTTCGATGCGGGCTGGAATGAGGCGTCTCCATCTTGAGAGGCGAAAAATCCATTGCAGTTGACATATTCAATAAAGGATTTTCGCCTTGGGCCACACAACTCTCTACTCCATTTCGATATCTGCGCAAAAGAAGAAAGATATAGTATGAACAATAAGTCATGAAAATCAAGATTCAAATGCAAACTGTATGTTTTGAAGTGACATTCACAACTGGCGTCTATAATAAAGGTTAAGAAATCGTGAAAATAAATTTTAAAATGTAGGAAAAAAATGGTTACGTTTTACAAAGATGTCTGATGTCTCTGATCCAAAGATACTATTAAAACAACTTATTGCGGACCACGGGATTCCCCTTCCCCCCACTCCCAACTCTCTACCCAAGGACTGATAATGTAACTCAAGTAAACTTAACTTTTTTTTTTTCTCTCATCGTCTGACTATATTTTCTTAAGCTATAATTAATTCCTTCATGTCGCGGGGTGGAATTTTTTCGGAAAAGGCATTACTGTCGGGCGTGGCGGGTGGGTGAGGGGCGGGGTAGGGAACACCCGGAGAGAGTTGATAAGGCCGCACTTATATTACTAGTTGCTCCTTCTTTCACCATGCTCCTTTTTATTGTAAGAAATCTAGAGAAGCGCTCACCTCCTACCCTGAGAGACTCTCCTTCCCTCATCGCTCGTACTTACCTTCAACCCCCCCCCCCCCACCCATCCACGCACACCATCTAGAAATCTAAAAATTATGCTCACGCGCAATAGTTAATACATTTCTGGGTGAAACCCAATCGTATCTTCAGCGGGGGCCCCCCTGTTAATGCCATTACAAGATGTGTACATTCAGCGACTTCCCCCTCTACCCAACGACTCCCTCCACCCCTATCCACATCCACCTACCCGCTTAAACCTATCTCAGCTTCTCCGCCTCTCTACTTGCTCGCAACATCTTTCCCCCTTACCCCCCTCTTCCCTTCTAATTTTCAGTATATTCTTTTTTTTTTCGCCCCCCTCCCCCACAGTCATTAGAAGGCTATGGGTACAAAGATAAATTATCTGTATAGCGTCAGTAAGCCTTTTCCCAGATACAATGGCGAACATAAACTAAGATTATAGATTCACCACCAGCTCACCTCGTGCTACTCTCTGGACCTTTTCTCCATTTTTTTTTCTTTAAACATTTTTTATCCCCCCCCCCCCCACCCCCATAAGTTATTTTTCTTCACATATATTTTTTCCATCTCTAGATCTATATAGCGTTACAATTAGAAAGGAGACGGACGAGGCCTATATATATTCTGCACAGAGTAATGCCACGAGGGTGAAAGATTTTTACTTCTGTGCAAGATTCTCCAATGCTTTCTGAGGTCTGTGTGGCGACATGAGGAACAAGCTAAACAAACAGCCACAGAAATGTTTTCGCCCTCTCCCCCTGGTTCGTTACGTCGGCTGCTGTCTACAATGCTGGAATTTTTGGAGTTTTTTTTTTTTTTTTATTCTTTCGGTTTTTTTTTTGTTTTTTTTTTTAAATTCTGTATAAACATTTTTTGTTTAGAGAAGTTCAGGAGTGAGACAGTAACTGACCCACATGACGCAAGAAGTGGCGCAGAATAGGGGAATGTTTTAAGAGGTGGGACTATAAATATGAATACCTACAACAACTTGCTTAATAAATGATTGACTGCCACGAGCATTAAACGGGCAGAATACACACAAACAAAGCTTATCTAACGAAAACAACCGCAAAATCACTGTTACATATGTCAATACTGCAGGAATAAGCTCCCTTTTTATATAATGTATAATAAAACTAAATTGATTGATTTACTAGTTGGTTAATTCTTTTTATTGATTTGTGTATCAACTATGAATAATTATGTAAAGTTTCAGCGTGTTCCCAGATTGGGTGTGGTAGAAATAACGTTTACGAAAATTGTACCAGACTGACAGACAGAGTTGATATAAATGTGTATATTATAAAACTACTTGGAAGTAATATTGACGCTATGTAGTTGAAAGTGGTTCAGATACACTCACAGTGACTAGCTCAGGCACTCCATGACGGGTTCTCACAAAGACGTAAAGCTTAAGACCCACAAACTGATAATCGGTCATTTAGACTCACCTTTCACAGACCTTGCTATATTAGTAACCTTAAACCTGCACTGTCCACTGGTTCTCACACTTTCAGTTTAGCCTTTGAGCTGACCAGCAGGGGTGTAGGGAAAATAATTTTATAAAAAAAAAGTGTTGATACATTACAAAATGTTAACTGGAAATTTCACAGAAAATCTTTTAGTGTATAAGGGTTTTGAAAGGAATTCCATAATTGTTGTACAATATGTAGATCTATGTTTTTGTATTAACACTTTTAGGTATCCATCCATTCCACCCCCTCCCAGCAGCTTTATGTCACATTTACTTATTATGTATAGAAAACGGTATTAAAAAGTGGAATTTTATCACTTTAAAGAAAGTCAAAGTTCAATTTAAAAAAAAAAAGAATAATTTATTACAAGTAGTAATTTCGCACGTGCAAGTCTGACTGGATGTTGACAGAGCGTCGCACTAATGACGTCAATGTCGTGGCGTCAATCCCCATACCAGACAAATTTTGTTCTCTTCATTTTTCAACAATTAAAATATGAATGTTAAGTTTACTATATTATTTTAACATAAATACTATGTCAAGCACAAGGTGATGGTTTGCAGCTTCTATACACAATTTAAGACATGAACAAAAGTAGCGACAATTTTAAGTCTGCGATTTTTTAAAAGCAATGTTTCTGTTTGAAGTATTAGTAACGGGTTTAATTAAGTTTAGTCAGGTATACTTGTAGAATGCAAGTTTGTTAAGTTTAGTCTGGTTTACTTGTAGAATGCAAGTTTGTTAAGTTTAGTCTGGTTTACTTGTAGAATACAAGTTTGCTTGTCGGATTTAAGAACTAATCTTAAATTTTGTTAGACAAGCAGTCCATAATTGTCGTGTTTTTAAAACATACACAGGGGCTTCTTTTTTGAGTTACACGGGGAAACATTCTCTATTTTTTAGACTCGCGATGGCCTCGTTGACATCAAAATACCAGCAGACAAACTTTGAGTTCTGACTCGTTGTCTTAAGGTTGAATCATTGGAGGCCGTGAACTGTGTCAGTTTTATCAGACGGCTGATGCCATGACCAGATAACAGACCACAGCAACTGTCTTCACAACTCAACACTCTGTCTTTGTATCACTCCCTCTGCCTAGCGCACAATATCTCTCTCACTCACACACGAAAGTTAACGCCTGCCGTAAATCACACTTGATTCATTGATGCAGCGCATTGTTGGACATTGCGTAGACTGGTACCCGTAGTTCACAGTGCACAAGCCGTAACTAATGTCCATAGCGTATGACATTAATGGTGAAAGAGGTAAACTAATCCACGTTTTTCCCCCCCCTTTTTTTTTTGCACTGTCACAGAAGTGGCCAGATTTTGTCTCATTCTTACGCCAACTTTGCCCATAATTTAACAAACGAATAGGTTACTAAAAAGTGATCAAACAAAAATAAATGCATTTAGCGTGTTTAGAATTTTGAAAGTAATACAAATTACAGTAACTGATTAAGCAATAATTTTTATCTCTCTCTCTCCTTTGCTCGCTCTCTGTCTCTTCTTTCCTTTCTCCCCGTCTCTCCCTTCTATTTGTCTCTCTCCTCTCTCCTTTGTCTCTCACTTTCTTTTTACACCAATACAAATGTCTTGCTTTACTCCAAAGCCTGAACTCTACTCAAAGTAATTACAATCCCGCCTTTATGTTAGGCCTGGACAACGTCTGCTGGCAATTAGGTCACTGCTCAAACACACACACACACAATAAGTCGATTCCTCCCCCCCCCCCCCCCCAACCTTCAAAGAGAGACAGAGAGAGAGGAATGCAGTGGGTATAATTTGAATTTACACACACAAAAAAAAAGGGGGGGGGGGGGAGATTTTCACAAATTTATTGAGAAAAAATGAGTTCGAGAAAAAAAAAAAAAGGGGGGGGGGTGTTTAAAGAATTGTCACTCTTCCTCCCAACGTTTTCAAGTTAGGTCATTTCATTTAGGTCGAGATTAGGCAGAAGTGAGCAAAGAACTGGAGACCAACTAGAAGCTGAAATAAATGTGTTCCCTTTTAGCGTGGTAGCAACTTATAGATTGAATACAATCAAGGCACGACATGGCCTAAATTGTGCCGATGGGCCATAAAATCTATAATCGAAAAATCTGATACAAATCAGAAATTTTCAAAGTTAAAATCTAATAATAAAAAAGAAGTTTAAAAATAATTTAAAAAAGAAAAAAAAATTGGACAATTCACAGTATTCTTAGTAGCAACCATAACACTAGAATTCGAGGACAAGATTTGAATGTCCAATACGTTTAACTTCATTGAGATGTTGGTAAGCTTTAGGACATAATTGATTACCTCATACTAGAACTACTATTACTAAGTCAAGTCACTTTGTACACATCAAAAATACGTATTAAGATTTGTTGTCAAATTTAAAACGCAAATAAAACCATTAAAAAATTCATCGTTTCATATATCTAAAATATGAAACGTGTGGCTCAAATAATATTGAGGTAGGGGGTAAATGAAACCTCTACTGACATAATGTACACATTTAAACACTGATTGTCTTCTTCCTTCTCACGTATGATTTATTGACTAAATCCGTGGAGAGATTATTTTGTGGCAAGTACTTATAGTGTTGGTCAATGTTTAATACCGACACATGCCATCGAGTCCAGAGCAATGCGATAGCCTCCTTATGAGATGCACATGACTATACACCAAAAAAAATCCACATAAGAATTACTTAATTGAAACCAAAAAGGCATTGGATACATGTGCATAGCAGTACAGGGCAGGTATTTATGAACTGTATAAAAGAGACCAACTCCTACATCTTGAGAAACTAATCAGACACTTGACTTATGGACCCTAGCCATTGCCATGACCCAACGTGGTCCTGAACAGTGACTTTAAAAAACTTATGTTACCGCGAATAACAAACAAACAAACTTTTGAAGGCTCTTCGAATTCAGCATTTAACCTGCAGTCTGCATTTCTTGGGCAACTTACACAATCTCTTTCTCTCTCTCTCTCTCTCTCTCTCTCTCTCACACATACACATACAAGTGGGCGTGGCATTGAAGATCAAACAGCTCCTGCTAATTAAAACGTTATTGTGTACGGTACACGGTTTGTCATACACTTGTAAACAATATGATCGCAATATTTATCAACATCGTCTCTGGGCATCCCGTTCATTAACATCCTCAGATTTCCAGCAGACTCTCGTCCAGTCCTCGGGTTCCATCCGGAGGCACAAAGAATCGCTCGTGTTTAAATGTAATTAAAGAAACTCGCCCTACGTATGTAATGAAATCTATCTGGGTGCAATCTGTTTCAACCCCAGTGTGCCCGTTCCTAACCCACCTCCTGCTTCGCTCCACCCTCACCCCCAAAATAAACCTCCCTGCTCAGTCTTACTTTCATTAGCCTCCCTCTCTCCCCAACACACACACACACTTTTTTTCTTCTTTCTTTTTCCCGCCACATCTCACAAGCCACCCTTTTTTTTTTTTTTTCTTAATTTTTTTTTTTTTTTGGGAAGGGCCCCCTAGGTCATTTAGTGCTGTGGAGTTTCATGAAATTATAGAAATGAATTTAATTGACAGGCAGATAAACAAGAGCCCAGGCAGAGTAAACAAACGGACCTAGATCTACAAAAAAAGGTAAGCGCATTTTCTCTCCCCTGCACTTTCATTCATTTATACTCAAGCTCGTGAGTTGAGCTTTTTTTTCCCTCTCATTTCTGCTCCTTGTACATTTTTTTTTGTGTTCCCTCCAACACCCGAGGATTAGGCCGTGTCTTGATAGAACTCGTATTTCATAGCTACTTGTTCTTTTAAAACCGCATCAAAAACAAAATCTTAAGCACCTGAAGACCGGATTACAATAAAATCTTTGACAAAAATGGAATCAATTAACAAATGAATTAAATAAAATAAAATAAAAACGTATACGTAACTTTGGACTGTATAAATACTACCCCCCCCTCTCCTCTGAATTTACAAAGACTTAGTCATGACATTGATGACCCATCTAACGGAGCTGTGGTTTTCAACATCAGGAGTGAACAGAGACTGCAACCCCGTTGATAGCAGCAGGTCTAGATTTCTGATCTTTAATCCACACGCTCGTTCTCCAATGTCTCCGAAGTGTAGATCTAAGTAGGTTGTAAGGTCAATAGAAATAAACGAGTCGTGAAATGTATTTGAGTACAAGAAAGTATTTAGACAGTCTCCTCTCGTTTCTAGTGCATCACCACACACACATACATGACCCCACAATATTTATTTAAAGCTACTGGCACCCCCAAAACATTGAATAAAAAAAAAGGTTTTACAGAAGACCTCAGAAATACTCCGCAGAAGACCACAGAAAATTTATTCAGAAGGCTACATAAAAACCTCGTAGAAGCCCACAGACATTATTGTTGCACTTTAGCTTGGACGCTAGTATTTTAGAGAGAGAGAGAGAGAGAGAGAGAGAGAGAGAGAGAAAATACAACAGATAGAGTTTGTTTGAGGAAACCAATCAAGAAATGACAAGGGGTTGAATGTACACATTTTTAGAATCCCTGTTGTTGCCTGAGACAGTCTGCTACTCACCCAAGCAGAAATGTTTCAATAAGCTGACCCAAGCACGAGCGCCCTGGCAAAGAAATATGTGTTTGAGTTACTGTCGATAGGCGTTAGCTATTTCCTCAGTTGTAGTTTGTAGTTTTGTTATGCTAACATTTAAAGTCGTTACTGCTATCCCACCCCTTGGCCCATTCCTATACGCAAAATATGTATATTTGTACATTTTTTTAGGAAGGCATTACTGGCTACTGGAAGGCGCGGTGGATGAGCGATAAAGCGCTTGATTTCCGAGCCGGGGGTCTCAGTTTCGAATTCTGGTGAAGACTGGGATTTTAAACTTCGAGAATTTCGGGCGCCTCCGAGTCTACCCAGCTCTAATGGGTACCTAACATTAGTTTGAAAAAGTAAAGGTGGTCGGTCGTTGCGCTGGCCACATGACACCCTCGTTAACCGTAGGCCACAGAAACAGATGACCTTTACATCATCTGCCCTATAGACCACAAAGTCTGAAGGGGAACTTTTTTGTTTTCTTACTGGCTACCCCTTGCCTTTCATGGAATACTGAATGGAAATAAATTGGCCAAAACCTGCCATTTTTTAATGCCAAAGAGTGGGGCTGGAAAGTGTTTAAAAGCCACTTAAACCCCAGAACTGACCAGTTGAGAACATTTGACACATATGACGATTCTCCGGATCAGGTTAAAAAAAATTGATCTCAAAAGGTGTGGGGTTTGAATCTAGAGTGAATAAATTCTACTCAGCAGGTAAGTGAACCTTATCTCGGCTCAAGTCACCTTTGACCTCGATCTCCCATCGAGATGACACATTATAGCACCACCCGCAAGCCCACATACATTGAGATGTATGTATTTAAGAACTGTCTCCCCTCATACATATGGCAAAATATGGAAAGGTGTTGAGGGGAAGGGGGAGAAACATTTGGAGAATGAGACGAGGGAAAGAGGGCATAAAGACACACAAACACACACATCACTTTCGCTTCCACATAGTGGCGGGGTGGGGATGGAGCAGACAGACAGACAGACAGACATACACATAGATATAAGGGCAAGTAGAAGAAGGTATGACGCAGTGAGATCGACCTTTAGCCGTGAGTTTATTTGTGTACCTGTTCATTGGACGCCTGCTCCTTGAAACCTTGAGCCACTGTTTCTTCTTAGAAATTCATTTGCACCTTTTACTGACTCTCGCTATCAGCAAAATACTTAAACTCACCGCTTTATTGCTGTATTTTCTGATCTCTCCATTCCTCTCTCTTTTTTTTTCCTCTATCAATCACTAATATTATCAAAACGTTTTTTTGTTCTACGGCAAATAGCTTTTTGCTGGGAATCCTCAGCTACATTTTCAGTTTAGTTTAACTCACCATCAAAACCTAGCTCAACTTAGACACCCTTAAAACCTAGCTCAACTTAGACACCCTTAAAACCTAGCTCAACTTAGACACACTTAAAACCTAGCTCAACTTAGACACCCTTAAAACCTAGCTCAACTTAGACACCCTTAAAACCTAGCTCAACTTAGACACCCTTAAAACCTAGCTCAACTTAGACACCCTTAAAACTAGGCCTATCTTACCATCGTTCGATAAGATGATTTACAATATGAAACAAGAACCCCCCAAACTCATAACTCGAACGTTCAAACAACAGACAAAGTGATTGCAACCATTGATTTGTATTTCACTAGGACGTCCACTGTTAGTGAAGTTAACTTGTTTCCAACGTACACAATGCATTTCTGTGATCTAATTATCTTTTATCTAAGTGTCTCTATAATCTTCTCTCTCTAGTAAGAATATAAGTGATTTTTTAAAATAAGATAAATATATAAACCAAACAGGAAAGCAGATTGATGCTGAAGTTCAATAAAGTGACCAGTTAGAGAATACTAATCAATCGACTAATACCTTTGTAAAATCACTAAATTTAGAAAGCCTTCAGGATAGAAGACTCAAAAGTTAAGTAGCAATTATACTTAATCTTCAAATACAAAAATAAAACCTAATAAAATACTTAGAAAGACACAAAGATAAAGCTACATTCCTTGTTCCATATGCTAGGACTAATTCGTAGAAATCCTCCTTCTTTCCTAGTGCTAATAGAGCATGGAGTGGGTTGCCTGAGTCAGCCGGGAATATCAACGGATTGGCGTAATTTAGGTCATTGGTTAACAAGCATGACTATATTGACCCAGGAACCCGCGTGGGACGTAATCATCTTCTTTTTTTGCGTCTGTATTTCAAAAGATAAGATAAGATAATAATAGCCATACTAAAGTTTAAAAAAACAACTTTTCCCCGCCATTCTATAAATAGCAACGAGTCCCTCTGGAGATAATATAGTGATGCCGGACAGCAAGAGGTAAAACTAAGGTATATAGAAAATTGGAAAAAGAATGATTGGCAGGGTTGGTGTGGCTTGTTGTTGTTGTTTTTTTTTGTCTAGCTGATTTGGTGTGTTTTCGTTTTTGTATTTTGTTCTTTAATAAAAAATGACGATTAATTAAGTCTTACTTTTTAATTTGCCGGCACAAGTATTAAAATCACAGACCTTTACAGGGGCGGACTAAGTATCGAAATTGGCCCTGGCATAACTATAAAATCAGGCCCAGAATTTGATTGCCGTATAATTTAAATCTATTGTTACCCCCCTCCCTTCATAATAATTAAAGTTTTGATAATGCATCAAGATTTCATAGCGGGAATATTCTGAGACCTTGAGACGAACCAACCCAATGATATAAGGCACATTTGATTGGACACGCTATTTTGGGTTAATTTTGGTAACAATGGATCTACAGATTATTATACTACGCCATTATTATTCATTACTAATTCATAAGCTCAGCGTTTAGTGATAGATTTATCCGAGTATTTATTCTAATGAAGGTTCTACAGAATTGTACAAAATATAAACCTTATGTTGTTTGTTAAAATCGCTTGGTCTATAACTCTATATATTGGACTTTAAATCACCAGTACCGTTAGCATGGTATAGGGATATAAGTGATTCCATTATAACGAGAGATTGTGTTTAGTATTACACAGTAAAGTGTGTGCAGTTCTTTTATGAAAGATAAAAGTATGCCAATCACAATTACGATACTTATTGTCCTTCAAAGTAGCCCATTCAGCGACCCGACTAGCAAAATTTGGTACCGGCCCACCGGGCATTTGCCTGATGCCCATATAGCCAGTCCGCCCCTGGAACTGTATATACTATACCTAGACTGAAATAATGCGTGGTTTTGTAAAGATTTTTTTTTTCGACCCTAACGCATGTTAGGTATATGTATATGTCTTTGATTACAATATAACAAAATGTGTGCGTTTTACACATCATAAGTCTCAAAAACTAGCCAATAAAAGACGCACACGGGCAAACTACAGAAAAACCTAGCTTTTTTTTTTTTACTCAGGTTGATGATTGGATTGAGCATGGATTCCGTCGATCAGGATGAACTGCTACACCTGTAAACGATCAGCCATGAATCCACAGGGATAACAAGGATGAAACAGAAGGGGGGAAAAAAATAAAAAAATGACGCTGCCCGAGATGTGCGCCCCTGTGGCGTGGAAGGGTAGGGGCGTTTTTTTCGTTTTTTTTTTTAGGCGCTGTAATTGATAGGGTAAAAAAATTTGATTAACGCAACTGACAGGCGCACCTGGAAATGAACTTCTAGGGGCGGAGGGGACGGGGCGTCTGCGCCTTGACGGAAGGGCGCCATTCTTCTAACCTTTGATCGTCAGGGGGTAAAGGGATTTATAGAAGAAAAAAAAATAGTAGTAGGTTGAAATCAGACTGAATATGTGTGTTTTGGAAAGGGGGAGGGCAGTGTGTGTGGGAGGGGGGGAATAGGAAGTATTGTAATTGCGTCTAGTTATTCAGATATATACACACGTAAAGTATATTATGTGTTCAAGTTTAGTTGTAAGTTACCTATTTAAAACAAGACAAAAAAAAAAGGACTATACATCAAAGATGAGCACGATTCGTTTCTCTCTCATCCTCTGTTTCTTTATTTCTTCTCGTCTACTTCTCTTTCTTCATTCCATTGATATTTCTCATTGCGACCTTTCCACCCCCGCCCTGACTACTTATTCTGTTACTCAATAATTTTAGAGTTTATTCTGCTATCAAAGACACGCTCAAGCTAAAGTGATTGTTACAAGTTATCGCGTAACCTTCTAGAAGTGGTTCATCTACACTATGAGAAAATACAAAATAAAAGAACTGGACACCACCTCCATCCAGGGTTCGAAATTTTTTTTTTTAAATAAAGCACTTCAGCCATATTATTTGATTATTTTTATTCATTGTTATACCTTAAAATATTATGTAAGCTACAGGCCAAAAGTCTATATACTCATATTGACAGCATGCTTACTAATCAGATGAAATCAGATGCACTGCTTGAGATGTTTTACTTTAAGTAACATCAATGGATCAATTTTTACAAAAAATCACGAACGCCTTGAAGGAAACTTCTGCAGCCCCCTCGCCCCAACTCTATACCAGATCATCGCTGTTCATCCAAGACCCCGCCGTCCCTCCTCTTCCCACAGGTAAACCTGTTTTCTTGCATACCTGCACGCTTGAGTACTCACTTTACGACCAAGCGTTGCGTGTGAGGTCGGAAGAGCGGACACCCCAAACCACAAACACCGAGAGATGGGGAAACAAAATATACCCCCAAGAATAACGGCGTGGGGGTCACGTGATAGAATCAAGGAACAGAGGGGCAACGGATGGAAGATTTGTGGCTCAATATGTCGAACAGCTCGTCTGGTGAGCTCTTCACATTTGGAGCTTAGAAATAACATTTATTCATGCGCGAAGGCCATGCAAGAAAATGCGGGTCTTAACAGGCATGATATATATGCATACCATCTAAACACTCCGCCTACTCCCACCTCACGCACAGCTGCCATTCATCATGGGCAACGCTACTGTAGCTTTAAATCCTGCAGCATAAAAAGTCAACAGACTGTAGGCCACATCAAACACAAAACACATGCGATGCAGTATGTCATTCAATGCCACGACATTTGACTCGCAGTCACCAGTGTCTGATTTGTATCTCTCTGGCACACAACTATCTGGGCTCTGCCTGTCCGTAACGCCGCTATGGGTCACGTGCTCACCAGCTTTGAAAAAGTTTTAGTAATATTAAATTGTCTACAGCTGCCATTATTAGGGAATTTGTCGAAATTGAAAGTAGGTCATAACTGAAGAGTTAATCGCATTTTTTAAAATTCAGAATAATAATAAGCGAAAGCACTGCTGTACGACAGTGCTGGTTTGACGAAGGGAGGGTACTATTACTTCGGTTTCAAAAACGCAAGACAGCAACGATGTGAGCAGTATATCACGTGACTAAGCAAACCCAGTTGAAAGTATATAGGTTATCTGCAAGGCCCATAGATACTGACTGATCTATCAGCCGAACCCATTGTTTCACACCAGTTCGACCTTCTGTCCAAGGCTTAAGACGGAACATGTATGTAATGGCTTACCGCCCAAGGCTTAAAAAGGAACATGTATGTAATGGTTTACCGCCCAAGGCTTAAGACGGAACATATATGTAATGGGTTACCGTGAAGCCTTAAAAAGGAACATGTATGTAATGGCTTACCGCCCAAGGCTTAAGACGGAACATGTATGTTATGGCTTACCGCCCAAGGCTTAAAAAGGAACATGTATGTAATGGCTTACCGTCCAAGGCTTAAGACGGAACATATATGTAATGGCTTACTGTCCAAGCCTTAAGAAGGAACATGTATGTAATGGCTTACGTTTGAGGTTTCAGAAGGAATATATATGTAATGGCTTACGGCCCAAACCTTCAAGAATGAACTCTTGCACACAAGTTTCAAGCCATTACAGACACAATTATCTACCGAGAATTTCGTCCATCCTTGACGAGCTGAACCGAGTGTTTATGAAATCAATTAACTACTAGCTCTCTTAATGAATTTATTAGTGAAACCATGTGACCGACAAGAGCATGTAACTCACTACTTGAAAACTTGAAAAAGGAACATGTATGTAATGGCTTACCGCCCAAGGCTTAAAAAGGAACATGTATGTAATGGCTTACCGCCCAAGGCTTAAGACGGAACATATATGTAATGGCTTACTGTCCAAGCCTTAAGACGGAACATATATGTAATGGCTTACTGTCCAAGCCTTAAGAAGGAACATGTATGTAATGGCTTACCGTCTGAGGTTTCAGAAGGAATATATATGTAATGGCTTACGGCCCAAACCTTCAAGAATTAACTCTTGCACACAAGTTTCAAGCCATTACAGACACAATTGTCTACCGAGAAATTCGTCCATCCTTGACGAGCTGAACTGAGTGTTTATGAAATCAATTAACTACTAGCTCGCTTAATGAATTCATTAGTGAAACCATGTGACCGACAAGAGCATGTAACTCACTACTTGAAAACAAAATTAATTTTTAAACGACTTTGCTTTCACAGTTTTCCCAAATCAGAAAATTGAACAAAAAATAAATAAATTAAAAAAAAAAAGTCTATGCTAGTTTGTTTTGGTTATGTATGTATTTGAAAGTAGACCTTAACGAGTTTTTTAATAACAGGAAAAGAAAAAATATATTTTTTTTTAATGATATGTTTCAACTTTGCAACTTATTTCAGAACCAAAATCTCGCAAGCCAGCCAACCATTCGTATGCTCATCGTGGACAAGTCCTGGAAAGGCTAACAGTCCCTGTAATTCATATGACCATTGAGAAAAATTTTCCAGTGCAGATAGGCGTTAATCAGGAACTCTTTATGTCCATACGGTCAAAACTTTTTTTTAATATCATATATCGCTCACCAAAAGAGATGGCTCGTCAATGTGTGGGGACATTTACATATAGATGTAATCAAAAACACATTTCTTTAGGGCGCTACAACCGACGCTAGAAATAAGTTGAATCACACACACACCCACAAACTCTAAACTTACAGATAATATATATTTTTTTAACAACTGAAATTTCAAAGACCAAATATGACGAGTTCTGACATTTCCTCTAAAACATCTGGTCCTGTCATTTTATCACCCCCCCCCCCCTCTCCTTTTCCCCTTTTTTCACCAATGTGTCTATTCTCTTGTTTATATGCTTTGCAATGATTCAAACGCAGATGTTGAGTCTAAGTCCTACTACATAGTTCCAAGTGAACTCACATTTTTATTTTCAACTCTAACAAAGAATCAAGGGGGAAAAAAATGATAGTCTTTTAAATTGAAAATATTCTTTGAGATAAGCTTCTTGAGATTATGTCGCAGAGGTCAACTATGCATTCCATATGAAGTCCGAGTGATGGTCATTTCAGTTCTATATTTCTCAATGAGAGCTCAAAAGTTGCTCTTGAGCAAAGAAAAACAACATGTAAAAGATTTTTTGGGGTCGAATGAAAAAAAAACAGGGGGAATCAACAATGAAAAAATGACATTGAAATTCGCTTTAATTAATATACTTGTAGAAGTACTGTTGCAGTAGACTTGGTCTAAGTATAATTTGACACTTTAATATTTCTATCCTTGTTTATCATTTGCGTTTTCTTACAATCGTGTACAAATCAAACCGTTACAGCGATACCTACACGTATACATCACAACAACAACAACAACAACATACTGTTCAATGGCAACACAAACAAATGCTGTCATGAACAACCATTTAAAGGATTCATTGCAATTGGTCAAAACTATGAAAGAAGATATGTTGGTGAGGATTTGCTCCAAAATAAGTTAATGTGAGCGCTGGTGTGGAATGGCTTGGAAACTGGGTGCTTTATACGGATGTGGGTATAAGGGGAGTTTTTTTTCTTCCTTCAAAGACAAAAGGTCACGTGTGAGGCCCAAGGGTTGACGCTGAAGTGGCGGGAGTTTAGATGTTGCTGTGTGCCCTGGAGGGAGATGAAAATGTGCGTGAGTTGTGCGAGTGTGTAATCTGTGTGAGTGTGTGTAATCTGTGTGAGCGTGTGTAATCTGTGTGAGTGTGTGTATCCTACAGAAAGTATATTGATGGATATAGGATGTAATATTGAAAAACGAAAAAAAGACCGAAATAAAATGGACACACCTGTAGAAAGAAGTAAGACAGACACGCAGGTATACAAACTTAAAGTAGGATTTTAAGGCAACTTTTCTTTTTTAAATATAAGACAGAAACAAAAACTATAATCTAATAAATGATTTAATGAAGCGTTTATTCCGTCCAAAATGTAAAAAATAAAAATTAAATGGTTTGATAGCTGCCTCCAAAAGGAAAAAAGGCGTTATTACTTTTACTTTTTATGGGGGCGCAGTGATCGATTGGTTAAGCGCTTGGCTTCCGAACCTGAGATCCTGGGTTTAAATCTGGGTGAAGACTAGTTACCTGACGTTAGTTGGGGAAAGTAAACGCGGTTTGGTCGTTGTGCTGGCCACATAACAGCCTGCTCCTTAGCATTGGCCAAAGAAACAGATGACTTTAACATTATCTGCCCCAACGATCGCAAGGTCTGAAAGTGGAACTTAAATTAACTTTTTTTTTTTTTTACTTTTATGAGAGATAAAACAAAAAAAAATCAATTTTGAGAATGAAATAGGTAAGCCCTGAAGAAACGTGAGTACTCAAGCCAAGGTATTGCAAGTTTACAGACATCTATAAATATTTGACCCTTTCAGAGTGAGCACGCCAGGGAGATATTTGGCGCCTTACGAAGTGGTGCTCTTTAAGAATTCAGATCATTCCCCGCCCCCAGAAGTTCCCACCCCTTCTCACAATTTCTACCATTTTTAATTGAGATATGACGTCATTAATTAAATGTGAGTGTGTGTGTGAAGCGGTGTGGGGGGGGGCAGGTACACGCCTCTAGTCTTCCCAACTCATTCTCTCTGTTACCCTCTTTCTTACACTCCCTTTGAGTCTGCCCCGGACCCCAAATCCATTTGTTTCGAATTTCTGCACACCGGCTAATTACCTCGGGCCGCCTACCGCAGGCAAGCTCGTGGGGGTGATCCCGGTGCTACACCTGGACCAAAATAATAACTCACTGCTGCCACCGCGACAGAAATAATCCACGAATTGTACTCACCCATCACCGCGCCCTGCACTTAATTGCTACTCATTCATTAAAAAAATAGAAACGAAAATTGGAGTAGAAAAAAACTCTTGAAGCAGTAAAACTGAAATGCAAGGTGCCGCTGTCTTTTCAACCCCATCTCCTGTCAAAAAAGTGTGGGTCTCCTGAAATACCCCGACCTCTAATTAATTCTGTTTACAGTTTCTGTTAATTAACTGTCACAGACAGGAAAAAAAGTTTTAAACCAATAGTTCTATGAACTTAAAAAAAATTTTCAACAAGATATATAGAAATAGACAGAGGCGGCGCATGTATTCTAAAATTGGGAGAGTCATTAAATGACCTTTTCAACAAATCCTATAATATTTCGCAGATATTGATGTTATTAATTTTAAAACCATAATTAGTCTGCTCTTTACACTTTGATTTTTAAGATCTGGATCTTTGAACAATAAAATGTTAGCGAAGAAAAAAAAAGCGATATAAAGAAATGTAGTGGCAAAATGGAAACTAAAGAAAGTCATAAGCAGAAGATTGAGACAAAACAAATAGACAAAATTGAAAGATCGTTTGTTGACAACTAAATAAATATAAACTTCTTAGTTCTACAAGAGAAGGAGTTTAGACATTCGTTTATAATAGATGAAAAAAAAAACTCGCTTTTCAGTACTTCCAAAATTCTGTACACCGGATACATCAAAATGCTTGCTATTTATGGATTAACTTCCATGTAAGTAAATCTCCTATAAAATAAACTAACCACACATAGGCAATAACCCAGCTCTAGGTCTATATTAAACTGTTTGGTACTCTCTGACATGCTAAAGCAGTCTCCGTATTGACATTTTGGATACAATGCAAAACAATGAAACCTTTTTTTTTTCCGAAACCTACATTATATATGCGTTTATACTATTGCGCAATCCATAGCGCAAGTAATATACATAACCTCATACTTTCACCAACAGAAAGAATCCGCCGCTGAAAGAACATTTAATTTTCTATAGCTGATCATTTCCAGGCAACCTTCAGTGCGACTGGGTGAAGTCAAGGGAAGTAACCGAATAAATAGAGGTGGTCTTCGTAAGAAAATAAATAATTAACCAGCACATCCTTTAGAGCCGGCTTTAAGATAGGGAGAAGCTTCATATGCGCCAGGCGTTTGAACTCTGGCTAAAAAAATAATAAATTAGGAAATGTTGAACCATTGGGGAGTCGTGCAGCTTTCAACATAATTGTACCACAAATAAATTTAAAGAAAAACTATCTTATCTTATACATTGCACACGTCCCTTCTAAAGATAAGATATCGTCTTACGCTACTGCTAAATTATTTAGTTGTATAGAGCCTCGAAATCAGACTAGAGACTTCAGTCAAACGTTACAATCTAAATTAAGCTGCTGTCACTTAGAGGGGGGGAGGAGGTGGAAATACATATAAATACATATTACGTCTTGAGTGAAAATTATATTTATGCGTGATTGTAGCGAGGATTCAAAAAGCTATTTGTAAATATACACACTAGGTAGGAATCGTTTGCGAGAGAAGACAGATTATCAGGATAGATACTAAACTAGACTTTGCAATGCCTATTCCAGGGCAAGAGAACCAACAGCCTCGTTTTTTCCTTGACATCATGGCGATAATGCGCATGCGCCAAGTAGTGCTAGTTAGGAAATTAGTCAGATTGACACCCACTAACCATTTTCTGCTAATTGACGTACAACAACATTGGAAAAAAAAAAACATCTAGAAAAAGAATGTACGTATGTGGGGGGGGGGGGGGGGGGGTATAATATCCAGAATGAAAAGAGAAGCCAGTGACGTCATTCATCGATTACACCGGAAGTAAGACAATTAAGTTCTGAATTTCACCATTTTAACATCCACCCAACCAAAAGTGTTGACAATTATAAAACAACATCACAAGTTCTAAATGACATTTAATAAGAAATCAATCAAATCCGTTCAGGCCTTTATCTTCTGGTCCAGTTTTCGAAGTAACTCTACATTTTCTTTACGCTTCAATAACTTCGTCCTCTGTTTTCCCTTCATTCCATTTTAGATCTCCAACCATCTCTGCCACACACACTGCTACACACACTCCTACACATACTTACAAACACACGTACTCTCTCACTGCATCTCTCTAATCAATTAAGCTGTACACAAAATTAAAACTTTAACAATTATTTTCTCCTTTTTTTTATTACTATTATTTTTTTTTTTATTTTCATTTTTATAAAACTATTGCCGATTGGTCGATCTTAACCAATTAGACCGCTTCATGGAGCAAGTAAAAGGGCGATAATGAAGAACCATTAACTTGTGCAATTCATTTTGTTCAAAGGGTTGTTTTTTTTTCAAACCCGCTTAACGGGTGGTTTCTTTTTCTGTCCTCTTTTTGTCCGCAATAAAAACCGTGTAATTAGTTTTGTGAAAGACATTTATAAGATTGTAATAATTTTAATAGTTTGACATGAATTTACAATTTACAACTAAAAAAAAAATATTTGAACAAACAGACAAATGGATAATTAAAAAAAAACAACGTTGTGTATGTTTACAAAGTGATTTGTTATCATATCGGGAATAGAAATTGTTTATTTGTGCTTTCAATTTCAAGATGATTTTGTCGTTGAACTAAAATATTTATGTTGCATTCTCCTTCAATGGGAAATCTAGTTTAGTTTTTAGCATGCATTATGCGATGGTGAATGTTTCTCTTTTATGGTTCACCTTTCACCTTCCTGCATGTTTTTTTTTCAAATGATTACCGTGCGTTTTGTATGGTATTGTGAAACTTTTGTTATAAGCGCTTTGACTTATAAATAAACAAACTGAGAAAAGGCTAACCCTAAATCTACACACCTCTAACGTTGTTTGCTAACCATAAATCACCAAATGCGAACAGCGCCCATTTATTTCACAACATTTCATGTTAAACTATCGAAGAGTGCAGTTAATACAAGCACAAGATGCTTGATATTATGTCGTGAGAGTGTTAGTTGCTCCTAGGACTTGACTGGTCACCAGTGCGAGCAAAATGGAGATACCGAAATGGTTACACCGTTTTGTTTATTTCTTTCTACTAGTAAAATGTCAGCTATAATTTTATAGTTTATTTAGTGCTTGTATGTGATTTTATAAAAACATTCAGTGAGCTGAGTGCTTGTATTATTATTATTATTTGTAAGTACTGAGTGGCCAGGGGCTTGTTTTACTTAATATTGATTTTTTTTTTTTTTTTAATAAAAAAAATTTGGTCATGCTCATATAATCATTAAGAATAGGACATATGGTTGAACTATTATTTATACAGGAACAGCCTGATCTTACTTAAAGTGTTTTCCTTTTCTGAGGGATTTGTGTAGTCGACATCATGTGCTGTTAGGAACTGAATGGGCCACGAAAATGTAATGTTTATTTATTTATTTATTCGGAGAAAAGTAAAATAAATATTACAGAGTGGAGATCTTGATTTGTAATATAAATGACTGTGTTAAAACTCTTTTTAGTAGTAATAAACCTGTATTTAGTTGTTTGGGTGTTGATTTTATTTTTGAACTTTCAAGAAAAACACATAAATATCTGCGTTCCAGAATTGCTTGGGATTTCCCAGGACTTCAAGTGTAAATGGCGGTGACATGATCTTAACATTAGTGCAAGTTCTCATTTAAGTTTGTCCAATTCTTAAGTAGTTTGTTTAAGCGTAAGAGGTGTTTTGGGGCCAGACAAAGATGCTTCGCTTGTTCTTCCACACCATGACAATAGATGCAAGGCAATTATTCTAACACCCTTTGCCCATCTTGTCCCTAATTGAACACAAGTCACTTAGCATTTGATGACTTTCTGACAACCTTTCCCTCAACCAGCCCCCCTCCCCCCCGTTTCATCACCCACATCCCACCCTCGACACAAGTCTCGGTGTCTGAGAGATTTTTTGGCGTGTTACTAACTCGACAAAACTGTTCTTATGATGTATGTGCTATAAATTGAGGGCTC